>JAVTVJ010000037.1:1312500-1722500 GCA_034509425.1 Eopsaltria australis
TTCAGAGAAATCACAAATACTGCCTGGAACAGGCTTTCCATGGAGTGTGAGGAACAGCTACTCCTGGCTTTGTCCCTTCCCCTGCCGCGCTGTGGTGCCTGTGCATCACTCCAGCTTTAAAGGCAGCAAATCATCCCTCACTGCACTGATGTGGGGCTGGAGCACAGTCTGCACCTCCTGCTTGTAATGAATTAACTACACCCAGAGCTTGTGGGGAAGCCAGCCCGTGGCAATGCTCTAGCACTCCTGAGAGCTGTAAAACTGGTGCTGGCTGCCTCTTTCGCTGTCCCTGCGGGACTCTGCTGTGCCAGGCCATGCCAGGGGTGCTTGGGAGGCCTCGTGGGCTGCAGCCCCAGTGCAGGGTCTTGGTCCCCGTGAGCTGGAGCTGCCTCAGGCTGTTTGCTCTGCCCTGCTGCCCCCTCCCTTCACCACCAGCCAGGCACTAAGCTGCCCGGACCTGCCCCAGTGTCCTGCCAGGACAAGAGGCTTTGGTGGCGTTTCCTTGCACAGGGAAGAGAAACCACAGCCACCTTCCTTCCCAGGGTTGTGAACAGCCTTGAAGTTTATCCCCACTGCCAGGCTGAGACATGTGAGCACTAACAGCCTTCTGGTCATGTTCTTCAAGCATGTAAGCAACAACCTATAATGTAATAAATTGCGGGAAAGGGTTGTGGCTTTGATGGGAACTCCCCCTAGACAGCACCCACCCTCCCTGCCAGCGATGCCCACAACACAGCATTCTGCCACAGGTCACTAAATGAGCAAGGAGATGTTCACTGCCCAACAAATGATGCTGTGTTCACCTCTTCTGTCATACTGTATAGCTGAAGTATATCTTCTTTAAGTCAGAGCATTGCACAGGTGGGCCTATTCAGGAGAAGTTTCTGATCTGCTCATTCACAGGGGATTCAGTTTCCTCACAGCTGTTGTGAGACATGAATTTTTGGGACCCAGAAAAGCATTTCCCTTGGTCTGCAGAGGGTTGCTTTAAAAGCTGCAGCACAACCTCTGCACTGTTTAGGAATTGCCAGACAAGCAGCTTCTTTGCAGAGCCCCAAATGGGTTACAAATCAAAGCCCTTCTCTCACCTGTCCTTCAGAGCTACCTGGCACCTTGGGTTTGCAGCCTGGGGCAATGACTCAAATGACACAGGAGGTATTAGAAGATGGTGGGACCTGCCCTGTAAGTGACAAAACTGATCATTCATGAAACCGGCTCAGATTTGAAGCTGCCAGTCTAGGACTTGACCACCCTCGTACATCAGTGGGGCCATTTCTGTCTCTTGGAGACACAAAGGTGTCTGGAACACCATGCAGGCAGCCACTGCTGCTCTGAAAAGCTTAAGGGAGTTTTATTTTTGAAAACCAGTGTCTGATTACTCCACAGCAAAGACAATCCTGGAGAAGCAAGAGGCATGGAGAAATAGCCCAATTTATATTAAAAAATATTGACGGAATCCAGTGTTATGACCTGTTATGACTGATTTAAGACTTCTATTTTCTTTAACACTTTTCAATTATTTCCCTCTCACACACACGCTATTCATCAGCTTAGAAAAACCTCTCAGGCCAGCATGCAGATTTTCAGCCTCAATCGCTGCAGTACATGAGTTCTAGATCTGAGAGGCCAAAAAACATCTATTTGACTAAAGAGCTATAAGGCAGTCATAAAAATTATGGATCACAGAAATAAGCAATTAGTGTTATCTTCAATTGCTTTATTGGCAGTATTCACTCGTTAGAATAGAGGCAGCAGTAAAACAGATTGCAACATACTGTATAACAGCATATGGGATTTTACATTATAATGCTATTCTCTGCCAAGAAGTCATATTTTCATTTGAATGCATGGAACAGATTATCACAGGGTTTCCAGCATTAGAAGTGGATGACCCTCTCTCTCTCTGCCTCTCCTCCTCCCTTCCCCCCAGCCTCTTGGCTATTAGGCAGTTTTTTAGGTTACGACTACATCAAAATAAGGATAGCATCAGAGCAGTAATAAGGGAGCTCTGCCTACTGAATATTGACTTGTGCTCTGAGCCCTGGCTCACGCAGGCTGGGCATGTCACAGAGCTGTGGAGATAATAAACTCCGCCGTGGAGGCACTGGGTAGACGAGGAGTTGAGGCTTTGCCAGTCTTTTCCCCCAGCTGGCTTCAGCTCTAGAGGAAGCTGCCTGCCCGCCCATCTAATCACAGCTGAAGTGCCACAAAGGCAGCCACTAGCAAGAGGGCTGGAAATAAAACAATAGGAATAATAAGAGGGGGAAAAACAGATTCTTTACACTGTATTTAACATTAAGGATATTTTCTGCAGTTGCTTGTCTGTGGCTGGGGCTGTTCCTTGCAGAGCAGCACCAGCATTTCAGGGCAGGGAATGGATTCCCCCCAGGACTGACAGGAAAAGCCTGGGGTTCACCTGCACATCAGCAACCAGTGTGCAAATACTAATTCCTGGCCCATTCTGGAAATGCAGGGAACATTCCATGTCATGCTACAACTGTTCTGCTCAAATGGAAAGACACCTTCCTTTTACCGGCATGCTACAGGAAGTGAAGGATGTCAAAAGCATCGAAACCCCAAAAAGACAATTTGTACTGGAGTTGTACTCCAAGTTGATTCAAAAAATACTTGTTTCCAAATGTACTTCTTTTGAAATGTCTGTGTATTGTTGAGGGGAGAGCAAACGGGGAATAGTGGGGTTGAATCCTTAAACAAAATGCTCTGAAGGGAAAAAGCACTTGCCGCTCTAGGAACACAGGAACTAGAAAAGCTACAGACGTAGGTAGTAATTTATCAGAACAAAGAAACTGGATAGAATTAGGTTTCATGTGTTACTATTTATTCAGCTCTAATGAAAGCCAAATAATTTGATAAAGCCTCAGTTCCCATCTGTATCTCTGAATTTCTGCACATATCCAAGACAGTTTCTATGGAGTGCATTTCAGATTTCTGAATTTTTGGTTCAGTTTTGAAATTCAGAAGTTCAGCTTCATTACCAGAACAGCACTGTTAAACGATGATAAACACAATTATATGTTGAAATCCATACAACTCTTCAATATGCATAGGCACTTTCTGAGTACAGCTTCCTTAAAGGGCAAGAGCACAATTAGAATGTCTTATATTACTCTTTAAAATATAATAAAAAGTCCCTGTCTCAGCTGGGATTAAAGGTGCATAAAAACAGTCTGTCATCATCTCAACATCTGTGTTAGAGACTACAGTCAGAATCTTGATGTTATTTGCCACAAATATCAGCTTCAAATTCTTTTCCTCAAAAAGATCTGCAGAAATATTAGCAATAAAAAAGTGGGCTTCTAAGGATCCTGAAGTTTTCTGGATAACTTGCTAGGCAAAATGTGCATCAATGCATGTTTGAAGCAAAACAGATGAGAGGGTTTTCTAAGGTGTTGAAAGGAGACTCCTCTCTCTGTGTCGTGTTCAGCATGCCTACCTGTGTGTCATTGTATTCAAAGACTGAAATACCTGGAGAAAGCAAATTTTGCTGGGGGACTTGAGTTACAAGTGAGACAAGACTGGCAAGGAGCACCCAGTGAACAAACAGGTATTGCTACAGTGACCCTCCCTGATTTCCCAGCTGTCCCCATCAATGGCAGTAACCCCAAGGGCATTTGTTGTTACCCTCAGCTCCCTGCCCTTGTCACAAAAGTTGCTCTGTTCAGGTGCTGAAATGTCAGCACTCCCACAAACCTGGCCCCACAAAGGATGGGATTTTCTAACACTGAGAAGGTTGGCGGGTTTTGCTCCCTGCTTTGGGAAGCTGAGGGCTTCCTGCAAGAAGCTGTCCCATGTCTGCTCAGTGAGCCCAGCAGGATCTGGTGGCTCTAAGCATCAAACAGGTTTGAGTGCTTCAGATTTGAGGAAAAAGGAGAGTAAAAAAAAAAAAGTGAGGCTGCTCCTCACTATGCAAAATTAGTGGAGGTAGCACAAGCAACAAGCCCAGGATGCCTTGGAATGCCAAGTGTGTTCACTTATAAAATCCACTGAAAACATTTGCTTTTTGTACAACTAAACTCTGTATAATAGCAACCTTTCTCCCCACCTTCTCTTTATTTAGCAGCTGTTGCAGCCCAGCTCTTGAAAAAGAGAAGTACACATCACAAAGCAGTGTTGGAATCAAGCTGAGCTTTCTTGTCTGGGTTAGGTGCCAGGCTCAAGGGACTGTGTGTTTTGAAAATGTCACTGTGCTGCTTTTCCACTGAAGGTGGACTTTCCAAGTCAGGTGACAAAAGCTACAAGATGTAATCAGGAAAAAAAAATTCTCCTATCCTAGTTTTGGTGTCATAACCATTAGCGCTATTTAATTAAGCATTCTTGGAGGTAATGCAAGGGTAACAGAGTTTTCTAAGACAAAAACAATTGTGAGGCCCTGACACCCTCCTAAGCTAAAGAAAGCTGAAAGGCAACTCCCACAAAACAGCAGTCCCACCCCTGGCTTTGGCAAACTTGGGCAGGATAAATGGCTACAGTGTAAGGACAAGTTTGAGCAATGTATTCTGCACAGAGTTCAGGGGCTGAAATGTTCTTTCAGGAGCTGCTCCAGGGATGGGGAGTGATCTCACATCAACACACACATTAAGGGCACTGCAGTGAGCGAGGCTCATCTTTTCCCATCCCTCTCTTGACTCCCATCTGCTCCTTTCCAAAAAAAGTCCAAAGATCTCAGCTAACCAGAGGCTAGGGTAGGGGAAGGGGGGGATGGAGAGAGAAAGTTATTTTGTTTTGGCTCAGTTCTGTAATGAATTGCAGAAATTGATCTGTCATAGTGCAACAGATTGTGGCTTGATCTGCCAACAAATTGCAGGCAACAGTAGGTAATGACTAATTGCAAGTGTCGGGGGGGGTTGTTCAATGCTTTTTTGTTTGGGGGTTTTTGGTTTTGTTTTTTTTTCTAAGGAAAGGTAATATTTTATGGAGGAGAATAGGGACCCACTGACAGACTGGCAGCCTCCACACAAGAAACTTTACCTGGTTTTTAATCAAGTTGCATTTCCAGTTAAATCTGCCAAGAACTATGTGGACCAAGAGATATTTACTTCTCTGATCATGGCCAGGGTCTATGCTCCCATTTAGGGTAGCAAAAAAAAAGCAGTGTCTTCTGACACCAGTTCCTTCTGAGGTATAACAGAGAAAGAGGAAGGCAAGCAGCTTTTTCTCTGACTTATTTTGTTGTTGTTTTTGATTAAGTTAGAAACTCAGAATTATTCTTGAACAGTGGATCTTAGAAAGTTCACCCACAACACAGTCTGGGGGAAGACCAGGAACATCTGTGAATATTGGACCAAAAAAGAAAGTAAGATAGAAGCAGGTAGGCAAGTAACACCAGGGGAAAATCATCAAAAATAAAGCGCTTCTAGCACACAGGAAAAAAAAAACAACAGATCTGAAATGAAACTGATGGAAGTAAAAGAGTGCACTGCATTTTATTCATTGCCATCTTTTCCTCTGTCACTCACAGCTTCAACTCCTCTGCAGCTCGCTGCTCTTGTAGCCCGTGGCAGGGTCACAGAAGACCCTCAGAGCTGCAGTGTGTGCAGACAGGAGGAGACAGAAGCAGAGTCATCCCTGGAAAGGGCACACGGATGAGCAGTATGGTGTCACCTAAATGCCACACTTGTGTTCTTGAAAGGCAGCACATTCCAGAGAGGAAAACATACATCCACATCTTGATAGCTACAAGCTTGCTCAAACTGCTTACATTTATTGTAAAACTGTCTCGGCTTTTCAACTTGTGTGCCGCAGACAACTTAAAATCCAGATTTTCAGCACAAATCTGCAGCTTCCCATCGTCACCTATATCTTTTACATTTAAACACTACATGACAGCAGAGCCATTTGACAACAGCAATGCAGTGCAGCTCACACATCCAGAGCACGGTGTTGACAGGGGTATTGTGATGAGTGAACATTGGTCTAGACAAGAGCCAAACACCAGCTCTGCGAACAATGGAGCATCCCCGGCAAGCCACGGGCAGCGAGGAGACAGCTTGCAGGAAAAGGAGAAATCTCACTTTGGGGTGGGTTGTGGAGGTCATGTAGGGTGAAATACATACAGCACAAACCTGCTGTATAATCTGGGGTAAGGCCAGCAGGGGTGACGGGTGATGCCTGAACGCTGCTACCCCTCAGCACGAGGAGGAATTTCCCTCCCTGTGAATATTCAGAAATACAAGCATAAGATCCTGTGTTTGTGAGGATCTGTGTTAATGTGGTTTGACCTCTCATTGTTCAGGTAAAGCAAACATGACAAGGTCACAGCGTATTTCAGTTGCAGTTTTATTCGTGAGGATTTTTTCCATACTTTGCTCAGTCCTCTTCAGCTTTAAATTCACTCAGGAGGAAAGTGCTTGCATCCCATTTCAGTAGGAGCTAAGTCTGTGTATCTGTGTACTCAAATATCTTTAAAGGCAATTGTATTCTACAAATCAGAGATACATTACTAACAACAAAGACATCCTGCCTTTTCTCTGAAAAAAAAAAAGCCAGAAAGCTTACTAGTAACTGTTGACTAACCAAATAAGAGGCTAAGAAAGATTTTCAGTATGTTCTCAATATTCTATTATGTTAATTCATCTAAGAGAGAATTTAAAAAAAAAAAGCAAGCACTGAATCCAACTAAAAGTCTTTCTCTGCAGCAAGGCAGCCTGGTAAATTTTTGCATTATTTACAAATGAAAAGTAAGTGAAGAACAGGAACCAAATTGACTAAACAGGATATTTAAGTGCAATAGAGTGTGTCTGTTTTCCAGAATGCCCTAGATAACCCACTAATGTTTTGCTGTTACTTACCTGTAATATTTTTATTTATTCAGCACAATTGTTCCTAACTTACCTCAAGTGCATTTGCCAGACACACAGGAAAAGACATTTAATAAAGTGCATTAATAAACTGAGGATCATTTAATGATCATGCCTGCCTCATAATGATCAGGCTGTTAAAAGCCCATGTAGTACATTGATCCTTACCCTACAATCACGAGGAGACTGAAGGCAGCTAAGGGAAATGCTGGAAGCAATAAGAAACTGTCCCAACCAAGTTACCAAACTCTGACAGGGCCAAAGATAGAAAGCAAAGCACACAAACTGTGAGTAGCACCCAGACCCCAAAGAGAAGAGGAGCTTCTTTGCACACAGAATTTTTAGCTGATAAATTGTCACTGGGCAGTAACTTCAGAATTTTCATTGAATAATTCTTGTACTTACAGCTCCTGTCTGTGATAGCAATTGATAGTGACTGCAGCAAGGAAAGGTGTCCAGCCTCTCCTGGCCCATTCTGTACCTAAAATGGGCAATACAGAACCTCAGGGACAAAGGTATCCCCAGCTGGTAAATCCCTCATGTGCATGAAGAGCAACAGTGGCTCTTATTTAAATTCTGGTTCAAGGACTATAACCTACAATCAGAGTATTAAAGGTAAATTTGTGTTGGTAAATTTTCCTAATGTAAATCATTTGGACTTTATTTCATCCTGCAGCTCTGAGTTCCACAAGTTAAAGGCATGCACTGTGTGCTGCACTTTGTCACTCACTAATGAATCACTCTTTGGCCTGTTGTTGTTCTATTTTGAGTTCCCTCTTTTCCTTTTGTTACAGACAAATGTAATGAGAAGCAGCCGACTGGCCTGATCTATGCCCTTCATTATTTTATTTTATATGCCTCTGCCACATTTCCTCCTGCTCTTCTTCTTTCTAAACTAAATAATAATCCTGCCCTTTTTAATGTAGCTTTATATGAAAGGCTCTTAGAGGGTGCTGCTCATTTTCTTTGCCCTTCTCTGGACCATTTCTATTTCCGTTATGTCTTTGAGATGAGGTGACCAAAAGTGCACATGAATTCAAGATAAGGACACACCATTGATTTATACATATATGTCATTAAAATATTTTCTTCTTTGTGATTTATCCTCTTCGACCACCCTCATATTGTGTCTATTTCTTCTGGCATAACAACCAGCCCCATCCTAAAGAGCCTCTTAATTGAGCTGACTTCGTTGACTCCTATGTGAGCACTGACACAAAATGGAAAATCACACCCAAAGCCCTGAATTTCAGTATGGGTCACTTTATTATATTTGTCAACTACACAGCCGGGTTAGCTCTGGAATTCTTCAAAATATTAAGGAACACAGATTAGCCAAAATTTTTTAGCACCATGTCAGCTCCCACAGAAAGTAATTAGTGGGGTCTTGTATGGGAGGAGAGAAAGGCAAAGGATGCAAGCAAGGCCAGTTTAGGCCAGTTTAGGCCAGTTTATTCTTGTGCTTGGTTTCCTCCTTTTCAACAGGTGTTAAACTCAGAGTAAGATCTACCCTGAAGTGATTCACCTTCCTTGTGAGGTCTTTACACAGCACCTGGTAAAGGAACTTGGAAGACTAAACACGCTGAGCGCACTGACACTCTTTTCTGCCTTGATTTTCGAGCCTTCTGAAACAAACCTGTGGTGGCTGTTGCACAAATCCCAGTTCCTTCTGATCCTGGAAATACTGAGATGTTCTACATGGTCAAAACTGAGCTTATTCCCAGCCCTGACACATGAACACAGGCCAGCCCAGTGCTCAGCTCGAAGTCAACAGAACACACAAGTTTACCTAAAAAATCTCTCCTAGGTTAACACCTAAGTGTTTGCATTGTAAGTGCCTTTACTTAGCATGTGCATGACTTCACAGGCTTAGCCACCCAAAAGGGCTAAGTGAAGACTGTCTCCAGCAAAGATACAAAAGGAGAGGCTTAAAATTCTATTTTTAATGAATTTTTTCCCATTAGTCCCAAGTATCAGGATTTAGATCTGCAATTCTGCATGTTCAGCTCATCAAAACCATCAAGACATCACTGTCTTGCTTTTTATTCCTTGTTGTTCCTCACAAGTAGCAACTGCACAATGAACTAGGATAGAGGTTAACTTTTCTGTATTTTTTTCCTCTTTTAAAAATCTGTTGATAAATGCATCACTGAGAGACACTGAATCAGAGCCCAGAAACTGTGAAATTTAAGGATATGTGAAGCATGCACAGAAAGAACATATGCTTCCCCAATGTCCTCAAATCTGCTTCAGTCCTAATCCTGGAAGGACCATCTCCAAGGGTGAGAGAGAGTAAAGGAAACTTCAATCCTTCTGTCAAACACAGGAGCACAAGTGCCCAGAGCAGCAGGGGTTTTACTGCTACCAAAGTTGGGCAGGAACCAAGAACACCAACACATTTCCCAAAGCCATTGGAAAGCCATTAGTCTTTTACTCACTGAATTACAACCAGGGATAGGCAAATTCACTTAAAGAAAATGAAGCCCAAACCATCCAAAACTTTATCAGATACAAACCACATCTTTTTGAAGCTTTGAAAGTGGTCGTATACTTTTGTTATCATTTTTTCTGGTTTGTATATTCTTGAGCTTCCTGGCTCTAGATAAAGGCACCTGAAATGTCAAGATACCAACTGCTCTTGCAGTACTTTCAATCTGTTTTATAGATTCAAGTGCCTTAGATATTTAAAGTGCAGTTTAGTTTGTCTAATGCAGAAAAACAGTTAAAAAGTTGTAATTTATGTCTTCACAGTGCACCAGCCAGGGGGACAACCACAAAGAAAGTTAAATTAATACAGAACAAACAACAGACAGCGTGGAAATTTTAGGATCTTTCACACTAGTCAGTAAAGTAAACTTCCACAGAAGATGGACATAAAATTCAACTTAGGGACACTACAGTAATAGCAGGGACAATAGAGTTTAATGCTAATCAGTGTACTGAAAATGTAAGTATTACATCATTTCCTTGACCTGTCAAGAATGAAGAGGAGGAAATGTTGATTCTTAATTGTAGGATGGAAAGAAGAAAGAAAACCCCAACCAGTGCTCCAAAAAGTGAAAGGATGATTTGAGTGAAACGGGGATGCACTTCAGGCTTCAGTGGAGTGCTGAGGTCCTGCCCAGGAGTGGCTGTTTCAGTTCACGTATCTTTAAGAAGCCAGGAGTGACACCTGTGCCCAGGCTGAAGAGGTTTGTGACAGGTGACACGTGCATGCAAGTCTGGGATGACACAAAGCCGGAAAAATGGGACTGAAGGCAGGTCTTTAGAGATGAATGGCTGCAGCAAAGATGGCTTTGCTTGCCAGCTGCACCTCCTGTCACCCAACCTGCAACAATTCCTCACAGGAAAACGCACTGTGGAGCACAACGGCTGGAGTGAAAAGAACTATATGTGCTAAAACTTCCTCACACTTTGTGCTTCCCATCTTATTCAGACCTTGACCCAGGCTGCCAGGCACTAAGGACTGAACTGCTCCTGTTGATTTTATTTAGGCAAAATCTTCTGAAATAACCAGTGAATGATTACAAAATAATTCCTTCAGAGTTATCAGAATGTGCAGCAGCTACATGCAAAAGATGAGGCTCTTCCTTTTCATTTTAGTTTGAAACATTAAGGAGGATATTATTTACATCTGGAAAAAATTATTTACATTATTTTTTTCCCCCAACTCACTTGCACAGCCTTGGTTTTTTTTTTTTTTCTAAAGAGGAGACAGATGAACAGGATTGTCCTGGCACAAGTCCTAGGTGGGTGTGCAACTGGCACCAAGGAAGTTAAGAAACAACACGCTGAGTCCATCCTATCTCCCCTGAGGGTTTGCCATCCTAACAGGTCACCCCTGATGTATTTCTCTGTGAGCTGCTGCCAAGTAGCAAATGAGGTGTAAATGCCAGCAGGAAAATGCAGAGCTCTAACAGGTCCAGCCAGGGGAGCAGACTCCACATCAAGGGATTGACCCCACACAGCTGGGAGATGTGCAACAGATCCTTGCACTGCATTTCGTGTTTGGGATCTGCTTAAACGCCTGTTGAAAGGGAGGCTCCTGTAAGGTGGCTCAGAAATGACTGAACACAATTGCTTGAACATTAGGATTAGAAGAAACCTGCAGAAACGCAGCAGCAATTAGCGCAGCCCAAACCAATTAGGCATGTTATTTCTTTGTGGAGCTGCTGATGGCTCCTCAGCCAAAGAACAGTCTGTTCCCATCCCTCCTCTTCAAACATTACCTTGCAGCATGGCCAGCCCACCAGCTCATCAAAACCACTGCGGCCCCAAATCCTGCAGGTAAAGGTTTGGCTTTCTGCTGATTTATTAAAAGAAAAATCTTATATTTTACTGCTCACATGTACTCTCTAGAGCGCGGTCACATGACCAGGATAATGACAATCTGTCTCTCTGCTAACATTTCTCTACTTTGGTTATTTGTTTGATAAAGTGAGGAGCTTCCCTTTTGTTGCCCTTCATCAGAGCTTAATGTCTTTACTTTGGGATCAATATACTTTATGAATAATTTTATTTCCTTCTATTTTTATGGTCTTTTCTCCTCATTATCATACTGAGTTTATTAGCTGGTGCTGTCAGTATCTTTACCCTGTCATATGTTCCTGAGGTACAGTAAATATCACTTGTGTTGTAATTAATATGCACACCCTCTGCAGTAATTAAAGCACAGACCCCTTCAACCAGCTGAGCTTCCTACACTAATTCCACCTTATCTTCATAATGAACTTATTGTAATCTGAAACTACCACTGAATATTGTTCAGTAAGGACAGAAGAATGAAATCTAACGAGATGCAATAACATTTGTGAACATGTTAATACGAAAAAAAATGAATTTAATTAGCATTAAATTTAATTAAATTTCCTGTACAATCAAAATCCCCCCATTTATGCCACAAAAACACTGGTGGTGCAACACTAGTGCCCCTTCCGAGATTTACACCAAGATGGAGAGCAGAGACCTCATCCCCTACCTGTGAAATCCTCACAGCTATCCTGAGGGTTCCCTGCCCATGGACAATTTCAGAAAGGACTCAGAATCCCAGTTCAGGGCTGTGATTTGGAAGCACGATGGGAGCGTAAAGATGGAGAGACAATTCAAGCCCTCCGAAAAGGGACCCAGCAATGAAACAGTTTGGCAGATGTTTCCAACACGGGAAAGGAAAGGAATGCTGAATTTATAAGCATGAGAGTGTAACAGAGAATGATTAAAGGAAGACTGACTACAAGAAATTTAGTTCCTATTTTCTGAAAACATTTCCATATGGGAGACTAGCGCCTAAGGTGCAGACTCACACAATAGGAAGGAAACTGGCAGCCTACACCGACTGAAAATTGGCTGAAGGGCAAGAAACAAACAGTGGAAGTAAATGGGATTATTTCAAGGTGGAAAGAGGTTACCAGTAGGGTACAGCCCAGCTTTCTAATTATTCACAGTAATGACTTGGATGATAGTATGGAAAGGATCATTTCCAAGATTCTAGTAACTGGGAAGCACAGTGGTAATAAATACCAATGTAATCCAATAGCCATTTCATTAATAGTTAATTTGAGAAGCAAAGAAGTTGCTTAGGGAAGTGTTTGCATGTATCATGAGGCAGGATTGGGACACACAACAGCACAAAACCCCAATGACCTTCCCTTGTAAATGGTCATTCTAGAAGAGGCTTAAGCAACAGCCTTTGAGCAGCTCCTTGTGCTCTATTCATTGATGTCAATCTGTCCAGTTCCAGAGCGTTAACTTCACTTTAAAATGTGCCCTTTTCTGTCATTCTTTTCCTGTAACCCCCTAAACATGCCTCATTTCCTACACCAAAAAAAATTACGTGGTTAGATATTGATTTGTGACTCCCTGGCTGACATCTGAATAGTGAGAAAATGAATTGACTTAAAGACATGGGTGGGTAAATAAGTAAAGCAAGGAAAGGAAAGGAAATAAAGAAAGAAGGCAAAAACCCCACCCTGAAATTTCTGGCTAAACTGCACTGCCACAATCTAGTGACTAGGCGAGCTGTATGATCATTCTCTTCCTTCAAACTATGGAAAACTGTTCTAAAATAAGAAGACTGCTCCCAAATTCCCCAAAAGAAGAGGAAGGGTTATATTCCATAAGCCACTGTGGACGAACTCCTGGTCCTGACAAAAAATGACATCACCATTATGATTTCTTCTACCTCATGAAAGAATTCATGTCTAGGTGATTTCATTCACCTCCCAGACCCTGTAAGGTACACACGGAATCAAAGGAAGGGAAAAACCCCAAAACCACAGTGCTTCCTCTGTTCAGAATTCACCGGGGATCCCTCACAACCAAACACGCACACAAAAGAACCTTGTTCGCCAACACTGGCATCAGGAAAAAAGCAATCCATGCTAAAGTACAGAATTCCCAAACAAGTCTTCCTGCCCTGGAAATTGAGGGTTGCAAATAGGCACTAAAAGCCCCCCTCACTGCCTTCCTCCTGCTCTTCCCTTCTGAGAGGTGCACCAAAGACTGACTCCACATGTTTGCTCAAGTTGGTGAAGTAAGAAATAAGCAAATGGGAGTATTTTTAATTTTCTCTCAAAATGTACTTGGGAACTGGTGACCTAGCTTTAACCTCTCACAAAAATGAAATATTTCAGCTATTACCACTCAAAGCCACTCAAAGAATTTTAAACTTGGCAGTTCAAAAGAGTGCCAAGATTTTAAGCTACGGTGTATCACATCATACCAAGGAAGGAGCAAGAGAAGAGGATATAGAAGGGGCAAGAAAAAAGAATGTGCAAAACTAGGAGTGATAAGAAGCAGAAATAAAGATATAAGGGCAGAAAATACGAGTTTTTTTTCTCCTATATCCCTTTCATGAACCCTGCAGTCCTTATCTTGCTTCTGCTTTCTACATTTTTACATGGTTTTTTTTCCCCCTCTGGCTGCTTCTTTGTTTCTAGGCATGATCACAGTGCTCCTCAGTTTAGAGGAGTAGACTCTTATCCTCAAGCTGCCTACCTGAGTACACCTTCTAGGAGCCTGCATGGACTTGATGGAGGCAGGTTCAATGCTTTTCATGCCACAGCAGCACTGGTCCCTCCTGCTCTCAGCACTGCAGGCACAGGGTACAGAGGGACCACTGCTCTGTCTCAGGAAGGAATTTCTTAGGAATTTATCAGTTATTCCAGAGCCCTGTCCCTGCTGCAGGGGAGTGAAAGTGCTGTTAGCACAGGAAAGGATTCCCAGCAGCAAAGGATCTGAGAGCCAGGGAGAAGCAAGGGTGGGCTGCTCCTCAAAAGCACCCAAAAAATGTCCTGTGACAGTGACCAGCTCAGTGACTGAGACAAACTCCTGGAGAAATGTTCAGATGCATCCAGAAGTGGGAATCAGCCAAACTCAGGCTCACCTGCAAGGCCTGAGCTTAAAGCAACTCCTGAGCCCAGAGCAGGCAGCCCCCAGAGCTCTCCATGTGGCTCCTTTCACAGCAGTCATGTCCAAGGTTACGCAGCTGTGCCGTGCCACAGCCAGCACTGCTCAGCACAGGCAGCTGAAGTTTGACAAGGTTCCTGACACTAGGAGGGAAAATGTTAGCTTAATCAAAAGGATTGCTGCAAATCTCGCTTTAATGTCATCCTTAAATAGTCAAACACAATTTTTTGTCCTCCATTCAAGTATCTCATATAATCCAAAGTCACAGGCCAGTTCTGGCAATAGCAAATGGCAGAATGCCTGGCTGTGTGGTCCTTCTGCCCTCAATTTTCTTCACCCTCTTTCTCTCTTTGTAATTCAGAAGGTTCTACTTTTTTCCTCTGAGTTATCTTCCAAATTGTGATCAGCTTTTTGGAGCAAAGAATACTATGCTCACATAAATGTATTTGATCACGTAAGTACAGAACTCTTACTTACTTTGAATAAATTATTTGCCCTATACTTACATTTTGCAAACAACATTTACAGAGCATATCCCAAAGCATCAGAGTGGATAAAAAATGGGTATCTCCTTCCCACTGTGGGGAGAATCCTCTTCATGAGCCACCGAGAGCCACTCCAGATATCTCCTGTTGTCTGCAGTCTGGGCTGTGGAGCTTTCAGCCTCGCAGAGCTTTAAGTGTTCAGTTTGCAGAGTGGCACTGCTTGGCCACTCCCAGAATAAAGTCACCAGCTCAGCTGCAGGATTCCATAAACCCCCTGCAGACCTGCTGGGGACCCAGACTTCAGAGACTCCTTGTTTGTTCTCTTTGCAAACACAGCCTTTCCCCCTGTCTGACTGCAGACACCACAAATTTTAATGTCTTGACCTCACAGCTTAGAAAGGCTGAGCCCAACACCTCAGCGGGACCAACCACCCATCTTCTGGGCCAGATTCACCATTGTTTAATTCAGAGCAAATCTGTAAAAACTGAAGTTCTGTCAGTTGATCCTAATTTATCACTGATCAGTTACAGTCCTTTCAGTTAAAGCAGTCAGATTCTACTCCTGTCAGCAGGGAGAAAACCAAAATGAAACCAATGAAACGCTTACTGAACTGCACCAGACACAGCCCAAGCTGTTCCACCTGGAGACCATTTAGAGCTGTAAATAGATTTATCTGTACCCATCTATTCCCAATTCCAGCAGCACGACTGGCCATTGCCAGGGCCAGCAGAGCTCAGCTGTGCCCTGTGTCACATGTGCAGCATCCTCACAGCTCCCTGCACGGGAGGGGCATCACTTCATCTCAGGCCAGACTAAGGACACGACATATGTTACTGATGGCCAGAAAGAATTAATTCTTCTGAAGTCCAGAGGTGGATCAGGTAACAGCACCAGGCCTTTGTGTGAAACTGGTTTAGCTAATGAGCAGGAAAAAAGTCCAGCAGATTTACTCAGAATCTGTCCCCGGGTGATTTGAGCTGACAAGTTGGACTTTTCTGACACTGAGTTTTTTCATTGTTTTGCACCTCATTTAGTCATCAGTAACAGCAGAAAAGGTGTGGAAAATGACTGTCAGTTTTCCTTCACATTTTACATCCACTCTGTGCACGTGTGAATGACTGTGCAAGGTAGATAGCAATGGGAAGCAGAATGCTGAAGTCCAGAATGTCGAGTTTTACAAAACAGGGTGCTGAGGAGACTGGCTCCTACCTGTGGTCCTGCTTTATTTCCAGGGGGAATCTGACTGGGATCTGCTGCACAAGGGATAACAAAGCTTTTGTTACAGCTTCTGTGGCCAAATGTTGCATCCAGGCACTGAGCAAGTCCCTTCTTGAAATCAGTGGGAGTTTTGTCTCTTTGCTGGCCTGCAGAGTATGTTCCTAGGCAGATATTTAAAAGAAAACCCACTGAATTAAATACAGGTAAATAGTATAATCCTTCTGAGCTGGAGGAGAGGCAGCCAGTCCCATTCACACCAAAAAATGCCCTCTCTGTTCATCTGCTTATCCTGAGGGTTTGAGGGCACTGACAAAGCGAACCCACTGAGAAATGAAAATAAGTGGAGGTAAATTAAATTCAACTGAGCTAAGGGATAAAATGTTTACTGTCAGCTCCCCACCTCACATCCCACAAAGGGACAGCTACACCAATACAGGCAGGAAAACACGAAATTTGTAAAAAAAAAAAAAGAGAAAGAATATAAGATAACTACTTCATGAACAAACAAAAGGGGAGGAAGTGCCACTACCTGCTTTTTAATTTGAGTTTCTGTAAGTGCTGCCACATTAATTATTCACTAGGTGAGATACCTTTTCTTAACCTAGTTAACAGGAAATCACGTTACATAATGGAGGGAGTTACCACTTACACGGGGATTTTACAAAGCCCTGAGGGAGCTGTTGAGGGTTTCCAGGTCACCGGGCTGTGGCTGGGCTCAGCTCTGAGGGGTCCCAACCCTGCAGACACTCTGGAAGGGGCCCTGGTTACAATCTCCCCTGCTGCCACTAGTCTATGCTGTTGTATAAAGTTCGAGCAGCCTGGGGAAACTCGCTCCAAACGCTGGGATGAGCACTTTTGTCTCAGAGTCTTCTGAATTCAATTGCAGAGCGGTTTGCTCTATTGTTCTGTTCTGTAAAGTATATTTAGCTTGCTTAATTAACCTATATTTCAGACAAGTCATGCAGGCATTCACCTAACTCTGTATATGCCTTTGTGATTAAAGTTTAATGAAAGGGAGTCTAAAGTAAATTCCTCCATGGTTCTGAAACAGACACACAAAAAAAATCAAAACATAATACTTCTGTCAGATGAATTATTATTATTATTAGTCTGAATTTTATCTGCACAAGAGAAAAGAATATGGGTGAGAATGAACACAGGGCTGAGAGGAAAAGGTGTTTCTGATTATGATTAATAAAGGCGACTTCAGCTGAAGACAGGTACAGAGGTGTAAAACTGTTCGATGTGAAATGTGGATGGGGTGCAGAGCACAAGGGCTGCTACACAGCTGTCAGAAGAAAGTTTATCTTTCTCTGTGACATGTGTGAAAACCCACATAATTCTATATATGTGCATTTTCTCCTAAACAAATACTCAGTAGTGTTATCCCTAAATAAGAAAAAAAAAATCAATGCCAGGCAGACGAGTGCTTATAAGCAGCCGTACAATGGCAAAGCAATATGTGTCCATGAAGCAAGAAAAAGGGAATAGATAAAAAAATAGATTTCACTTTCAAGCCTCTAGTGGATTCTTAAAAACAACTGAAGGAAAAGATCATTTTATCCACTGTTGGGAGAAAAATGCTTTGCCCGGTGTCCTTTAAACTTTCAATTAGAGCGACTTGAGGGTTTCAAAATAGACATTTGTATGCTCCTCTGTTTTATGTTAAAAGATATTTTTTAAAGATATTTATTACTAGATGATGGTTGATGAAGGTTGGTCTGATGAAACACTGGCATTATTATGATCTTAGTACATATTAATGAACTTTTAAAATGCAAATCATTGACCCACTAGGTGGTCTCATGGTCTCATAAATTGCAATCTTTTGCATTCCAGCATCCAAATACCTAGTTAGGAGCTTTCCAGAATGCACATTATAGGTGATACAGACCATAACAAGTACTTTGGCAAGGGAAGAAAAGCCATTCCAGCCTATTGTGTCAATTAAAATGAAGGGATTTTTATGTGATGAACCATATGTTCAAAGAACATTACATGTAAAATTACATGCAATCCTTCTGACTCTGAAGAACACAATAATCCTGGGACAGTCGTGGATGGCTTTTTGGTGAAATTTGATACTGGTGTTGTCTCCTCTTAGCTCGTGTCAAACAATCATTTGGATGGCAGCCATCCCTTCCCCTGTGCTGTGATGCCACCAAAACTCCAGAGCAAGATGAAGGTGATGAGATGGGGAAGCAGAGCAGGGGTGAGATCCTTCTGGAAGGGATGGTGGTGAGGGTGTGACCACTCCCTTTTAGCCATGAATAATCAATTCCATTTGTGCTTCAGAAGTGGGGTTTAATGACAGGAAAGGGACCCAGGTGGGCACACAGAGCCTGAGCTCTGAGAAAAGGTTGAGAAGAGGTGCTCAACGCTGGGGTAGCTGCTGCAGAGGGAGAAGCCACAGTTTTAAGGAAACATTTCAACACAATTAATATTAAACTACAGAAAATGTTTACTAGTTTGTAAAATTATTAATTCGGGTTTTACTGATCTACTTACCAAATTAAGCCAATATATCAAAACTAATGTCTTCCCTCTCTAATTGTTATTAATAAAGACTGCTTATTTCCCCTTAACAAGAATTCATTTTCTCTCCTCAAATTAATAACAGTCTGAGGTAACTCAGGCTCCACAGGGCCTGATTTCAGGCTTATTTTTGGTCAAGCTAACCTGGAGTAGCTCCAGAGCTTTCATGTAGCAAGAATTACAACTCAGAGGGGATCAGGATCTATCCCTTCACCTGTAGACTCTTTCTTGAAAATTCTTCTGGTCTAAACTCCAAGTCAGATTCTCCCACAGAACCGAGCAAATTAAAACCATCAGCAGCACCAGCTTAGCTTGTGCTTCTGAAGCCCGTGGAGCTACATATGCTGATTTTCACCATGTAAGCATCTGCTTTGGCCACAATCATTAGAGAATTATTCCATGCACTTAAGTAAATGAAGAATTATCAAGAAACGGCAGAAACACAACAAGGCCACCCCAGGAACCCTGCCTAGATTTCAGTGAATCTTAGACTGTTCCTCCTGGAGGTTTGTGTGAATGTCCTGGGTCCCACTTCCCTTGCCATGGCAATCACTGCAGCCCTGGTGGGGACTGGTACAGCACAGCCTGGGAGAGCACAGCAAGGAGAATTCCCAGCCTTTAGGGAAGGGGAAGCTGCCACCAGCACCTCAGCCTGAAAGCACAGGTTTTACAGGCACAGAGCAGGGGAGGCTTGAGGGCTCCTTGCCTGGATCCTGCCTTCACTCCTGTCCCCAGCACAGGGTGCCTGGGGCACTGGGCACTACTGGCAGGGGCCCAGAAGAGTCCTGACTCCCACCAGTCTTTTTGCAACTTTTTGCCCCAGTTTGATGCAGTTGTTTGGCCTCTGCCCATGCCTTTGAGTGGAAGGGAGCCTACATGAACTGCAAAGGAGTGGGTGCTTGCTGTTTTGTTTGGTTGTTTTTCCCTTTCCAAAGCCTGGGCTGCTGCTTTATAAATGCCCTTCTGACACACACTTGTGCTCGAGGAGGTCAAGGAACTTTTGCCTCTCAGAAATGATGTCCTCAGTTTATCCACAACCTCTGTACAGCAAAAGCAACTGCAATCAAATACCCTCCTGTTACCCAGCATTTAGCACAGCCCTGACCTGACAGTGCCACCCTCTCTAGGGAGGAAAGGTAATTTAGACTCCCTGATAGCTTTCTTCTGTCCAACTCTATAGTACTGGATGTTGCCTAATTATACGTGGGCTGTGCTTTGCTTTGTGCCTTTTTCCAAATTAAACCTCCCCTCATCATTTTAGCACAGCTTTTGTACTCCTGCTTTAGCATCCCAAAGCTGCATCTGTACAGCATCTTCACCCGACCATCATAAAAAATGCTAAATGACTTATGTAGGTCTTCTCACTTAAGGTCATTTCAATTATGGCAACATCAACAGATGTATATGTTCATTAATAAAAGTGTGATATGTGTTTGTGTCCCTCTGAAAGTTCAGTCAGAAAATTATAGATTATACTGAGACACTCCAGGAATTGCTACTCTGTAAGTCAAATGCTCTATTATTAAAAATGTCATCCCATATGAATTTCATAAATAGCAATGCCAAGAACAGAGTAACCATTTTAAAAAGTCTAGAGGGGATTCCACAACAACATTTAAATGCATTACTACTCAAACAATTTGATTGGATTATAAAATATTTAAAACTGCAGCTGTACTTGTGGTGTTTAATGTTGACTATTTTGATTTCTGGAATATCTTACCTAAGAAGTACAAGTTTACAAAACTAGTTACATAATTAGACTATAAATATATAAGAAAACCTATAACCCATGAAAATACAGAGTTTCAAGAGTACTGTGTATAGCTGGATTATTCTACATACACAAATAGAAGAAAACTGAAAAGAAAACATTAAGCATTAAAGTTCATTTAAGATTTGCCCCTTGAATAAAACAGGAGCTTCTTTTGCCAGAGGTATCCTAATGACTAAAAATAAATACCACAAGAAATGTAGGACAGTGTGTGCTAAATAGATATTGGCCAGATTCTCAGGTAGTGTAAACTGGCACTGATCCATGGTAGTTAATGATTACACTGACAAGTTTTGGCTTTAATTTCTTTCTGTGTCCTCTAACATTTTTTTCCCAGGATCTCTCTTACATATGTATTAGGTATGTTTGGGTTGATAATTAAATCTTCATTGACATTTCAAGCAGAAAGGACAATTTTAAAACCTATTTTTCAGGAGAATAGCTATGTATTAATCCCCAAATATATACTGATGCCCATATGTTATAGATATCCTTTCATATGCTAGCTGTACCCCTTCTGCCAAACTATCTGTCATCTGCGCTGCTTTCCCTGGACCAGTGTCAAGACATAATTCATCCACAAAGTCACGTTATTGGTCACTGCACTTGCACAGAAGCAGCCTCATTTCAGGAGCACCGTGACTATCCTGAGTCCCTTTAGAATGGCTGCTCCTTAGGCTGGGACTGCCTGGATTAGGCTGGGGCTGAGAGCCCAAAGCTTTGCAGCTCCAGCTCTGGGATTCGCTTTGTAGGCAAGTGTTAAACACACCCACGTTCTTTGTGCACATACAGGACATAGTGTGGGGTGCCTTGGTTTTGCCACAGCTGCCCCAGGAACGCTCTCATGTGGAAGTTGCCACAGAGACCCTGTTGCTGGTGGCCACTTGTCCCCCCCAGGACAGTCCAGCTCATGAGCTCTGGCAGTGGCCACTGCTGTGGGTCCTTGCAGCAGGGGACAGCAACAGGGCCTTCTGTGCCTGACGTTGCTGCAGAGGGGACAGATGGAGGTGTCCATCGTGCATTTAAGCTGTGCCACAGGGTATGTCAAAGCTGGAGGTGCATCTGAGGGATTACCCAGCAAGCTCATCCCAAAATACACTCCTACAGGTGTATGGTTTAAACAGCAGCCTGCTTTTGGTCTTAGGAGCACAGCTGTGACACTTCAACCTGAAGGAGCACAGGGACATCCTCCCACACTCTCCATTCCTTTATATGACTCTCATTTCTCAGGACATTTTTGTTTAGGGTATCTGATCTGCACAGATACAAATTCCAAATGCCCTTCTGAAACTTCTCTAACTGTGCCCACCATTTAGGCTTGGCACAAAAACATCCACACGGCTCAGCAAGCCAAATGACCTTGCAGACCCCATTTTCCTGAGGGAGAGTCACCTGTATTTATTTCTATTAAACAGAAATTAACTTGGACCTCCATATGCAACCTCATTTGGCATAGTTAATTCCAGATTCCAGAGTTACCATTAAAACAAAAAGCACTTCTCAGCCATTGAAATCAGTGGGAATTAGGCTTCAGTAACGCGCACGAGGCTATAACAAAGATAATCAAATGGCATAAGGATAATCCACTAATTGTTGAAATGAGGCGGAACATCTCCATGGCTTCTCAACGGCTCGCCTTGGGCTGAGTCGTGTTTGGAGTTCAGGAAGTTTTTATCATTTTAAAGTATGTCAAGCCTGTGCAGTTGAGGGCACAGCGGGGAGCGGAGGGAGGGCTCTGCCTGCCCTGAGGTTGGCAGTTCTACTCGAGGAAATGAAGATCAGCCAGTTCCAGGCGAGCAGGGGAACGTTCCTCGTTCCAGATGAGGGCATGCAAATCCACCAGGCCTTCAAAACCAGGCCAGTGCCTAACTGGCACACACTCTGCTTCCTCACATGGCCTCTGAAAAACCATCTAGTCTCTAAAAGGACCACAAACCTGAAGTTTCTGTAATTTCCTGGGTTTCTATGTGATGCAGAGGCCAAAGGCTGCTGAAGCAAATTAGGATCATGCTCTCGGTATATCTTTAAAACTATTTTGTTCTCAGCCTGAAAGCAGAATTTGACATTCAGTAACCTCTGTAAGTCCAAAGAAATGCTATTGACTTCACTGCAACTACTATAAATTTACACTCAATATAAGTGACAGCGGAGCTGTGCCACAGTTTGGTCATTACTCTCTGGATTCATGTGATATAGAACAAGCCCAGCACTTATTCGTGGTGTTTTTAAATGCCTGGCTTCTTGGCGCATGGTCATTTTCACGAGTGGTCCCTGCCCTTGATCATTTCAAATAGTGTTTGAAGCATTTGGATCTTAGAGTTCTCACTGGCTTCTAGGAATATCACTTTTCCTCTAGCTGATTCTGAAGTTAGAGCTGTGCCATTCAAAAGAGAAGTTCAGAAAAAGGTGTGTTGGAAATTTGTGCATGGAACTATGCATATAGGTGAAAACATCACAAAATTCAAGAAAATGTAATGCCAGCAGAGCTCTTAAATTTTGGCTGCCTTTACTCCTCTCACTCTACTTACGTGTGGTCTTCTTGGAAAAATAGCTGGGTATTTGAAAAATATCTGAGCAAACATTTACTTTCAGATGTAGCACGAAGGAACCTGCAATACCTTTCTCTCTCACTACAACTTGTTTTAGGGTGATTTGCCAGCTTGTGCCCACAGGGTGGGCAGTTACACCTGGAATAAGGTCACTGTTTTCCTGCATTTATGTAATATTTAGGATATAATGGACAGTCAGCTCTCAACATTATGTACTTAAAAGTCTACTATACTTTTGCAGATGATCCTGTAAGTCTAAACTAGTCCAAAGACTATTTGAGAGACAAAGTGCTTGTGGAAAGGATCAGATATAAACAGGCACCCAGCTTCACTCTTCATCATTAAAGCAGAGTTAGGACTCCAGTGTTAGAGTGGAGGGGCTCTATTTTACCTCAGTGGAGTTATTCTTGATTTACACCCACTTAGAATTAGTCCTCACAACTGGAAGAATCTATTCTACCAGGCTGGTGATGGAGGCATTGATCCCAAACAAATAAAATGACCTTCTCCTTCAATTACTTTGGTCTTCACTAATTAAAATAATTTTGCTAATGAAAGCTGCAAAAATATTCACACAATCTCATGCAGTCAGTCTGACCTTCTGCTGATGCTTCTGATGATGGCAAATACTTTGCTCACCAGAAAATGTAAAACCTGCAGAGCCTCCTCTACAATGTAAGAAGCCAGAAAATCTGAAAATAATTGTTCATGAGATACTTCAGTCTCAGTGGCAGGTCCTGGGGACCTGTGCATGGTGACTTCAAGGTGCCAACATATCCTCTGACCTCATGGCTTCATTATTTCTTATGACCTATGGACCCAATCCATGGGTAGGATTTGCAAACCACACCTGCAGATCCTCTGCAAATAGAGGCTATTTTTATTGACAAAGTGTTCCTAGGGATGCAATTACTGACTTAAACAGGCAGTCAGAATTTAGGAAGAATCTCTTCTGAAATCAGAATTTAGAAACCAGAATATTGAACGAAAGCTGGTTTTTTGAGAGATATATTAATACAAGTATCTGTAAAGTATGGCTTAATGCTGGAAAATAATGCCAGTCACATGCTTGTTCACTTTATACTGATAAAATGTAGGAGTTTTCACACATTCTTAAGAGTTACAATTGTTGAGATTTCTTTTATCCCCACTAGCATGGATTGCAATGATGTTCTAAACAAAAGAAAGCATTTTGTTTGGGTGGACTTCACCTTTCCCTGCTGGTGAGCAAGAGAAGCACAGAGATCATTACTGAATTTCACACTGGTCATTTCAACATCTGTGTTCTGCAGGTATCTCATTCCAAGTCCTGAGAAAATACTAAAGAAATTGTGTTAATTAAGCAGCTGCTTCCAATACACAGTTCCCATCATGACTTTTCCAGTGTTCTGACACACAAACATGCCACTTTTATTTGTGGTACAGCCTGAGGTCCAAACCTTATTCTTAGGGCTCTTCCAAGACAAACCCAACCAGTGCTGGTTGAACCATGCACGTGGTAGTTCTTCCCAAAGTGAAAGGAAGAAGATACAGTGGAGGGGAACGGAGGTGAGAAAGCCTTTCCCAACACAGAAAAATGCCAGTCCCCAAACATTTTAGATGTTGGAAGCAACAATTAAAAGTGCTTCAAAAATAGAGTTGAAGAGAGGATCATTAAAGGGATCAGAACTGACTCCAAAATTATCTATTACCTCCCTACAGTTCTGGTTACATTTCCCATTAATCTGTAGCTTCCAAAGATTCAGCTGTATGTTTATCACAATCCAGAATGAAAAACGTGTGCTACATACCCTGTTCCACTTGGAGAATTTCAACCTCTTATTTTGTGCAAATTTAGCAATCACAACATTGAATTTTAACAAACTTCTTCTCAGAAAAGTTCAGATTCCCCTCAAACTTGGCACCACTTGCCTTGCAATCAGGACCAAGGGTCACAGCCTACAAACTCCCAGGATTTATTCCAGAATGCATAGAAATACATGCATAAAATTCCTGTGGTCAAGAAACAATGGACATGATCTGGTTGACAAGGTGGTGATCAGTCAGAGTTGGACTTGGTGATATCAGAGATCTTTTCCAACCTAAGTGATTCTGTGATTCTGTAATTTTTCTTTTCCACTTACCAAAGTGAAGAAAAACAAAAAATATGTATGTAAGACTGGGCAGGTCAAGGGCTCTGTGTATTTAATATTTCCTAATTTTTTCTTGACAAAAGTTATCACCAATTGCTGCAGGCAGAGCAGCAGTCAGACCCCTCCTGGGGGGAGCATGCACAGTTTCTTCCCAGCCCACGTCAGGTAATGTCTGGCATATGCTTTGAAGCAGGATGGTTTATTTCCCTACACATTTTTTTCCTCCTGTCTTTAAATATTTGCCATTAGAAATCTGGATAGTCTTGTTATATTTATATAAATGCCAGTCCTTAGACTTCACTGATATCTTCTGGCAATGAATTATTTATTCTATGAGCGCACTGTATACTCGTTTTTAATGTACAACCCTTCAATTCCATTGCAAGTTCCTTTTGCTCATATTATAAACACGGCGTGGTTGAAAATCAGCAGGGAAGGATCCCAGAAACCCCAATCCTAATAGATGCAATATTAACTAGACATCCCTGAACAAGTGTGTGGTTTCATATAGTGGTGTGTGTATTTTATCCCTATTTACTATTTGTGCAGCTGCAGCATGCAGAGAACCACACAACTATGGAGCAGGGCTAGGTTGTTCCATGGACTCTGCAAAGAGGCTGTCACCTTCCCAAGGGCCTTGGAGCAGCATAGAACAACAGGAAATACAGGAGGTTGGCCAGATTTGTCATTTGCCTTCTGCTGCCATTGCTGTGTGAATTTATATTTTGAGTCTCACTTCTCTCCCTGCAGATGCTGAACTGCTTTGATTCGGTGAGGCAGAGCAGGGCAGCTGTTATTTGGTGAATTTCCCTGTGAGCTGGTGTACAAGGAAAAGAAATGCAGTGGAGGCAGAGGAATGCAGGAGGAGCTTCCAGGAGGGCTCCTCTGCTCCTTCCCGCTTTCACAGGAGTCCACTGGGAGCACAAAGGCTGAGGCTGCACCCATATTTCCCACCCTTTTACAGTCAGGTTTAGGGGCTGAGAGAAGAAAGGGGTTTTGTCTGGGATACCCTTCCATGGTTTAAATAGCAAAGCACAGCAATTGCTACCTCCCTCCAACTGGCTCTGCATAACTCCATCGTTTTCTGCCTTTCTGGCATTTACAAAGGATTGTGTGAGGCTACATCCTCCCTAAGCAAAGCCTTAATCAGTTTTCAGTCAGCCACTTTTTTTCTTCCTGGCAGCAGATATAAGGCCACACAGTCAAATAATGAACTTGTCTTTCATTTGGATATAGTTTATTAATGACAAAAACACTAATCCATTAATCAATTTAAAACAAGTTGGTAAATGAAAAAAATTCTCAGTCTCCTTTAGTAAGAGGATCACATGCATCTTAAAAGGGGGCCATTATCTCCATGGGTTTCTCAGCTGAAGTTAAAAATCTAAAAATGATTTTCATTCATTTCTCATTAATATGCAAAATTATTCAAATTAGATAGTAATTAACCATCTACTCAGTAGAAAACCTTTTCATGATAATTTATGATAAACTCAGTAGCAGCTTTGATTGAGATTGATTTTTGGTGTTGAGAAGCTATCATGAATACAAAAAAGCACCTGAAAAAATATTTTTAAACACCTAACTTACAGCTCAGCTAATTATATGGGAACCATGTTCACAGATTATTTCAAAGGAAGGCCTATAGGCAAGATACTAATGCTGAATGAAACAGGCAAAACATCCTTTTGAGTTTGTCCTACATTTCATCTTAAAGCTCAGCTTTCTTCACATCTTCCAGCCTAATTCATTTAGAATGTTAAATGTTTAGCGCTGTTTAATTCAGCAAACGGCTACAGTGGAACCAGGGCTTTGCTTGATAAGGCTTACAGGATTGCTTTCAAGATAAAACTGGTTTGAAAATCAAAACGCATTCAAGCCAAACTGTTGTTTTACAGCACAGTGTTCCTGGGACTATCACTACGATTTGTAAACAGACTCCAGGTCTGGTTTTGCAGATGGTGACGGGAGGTCAGTGGGTTATGGGGAGGATTTGGTTTTGTTCTCAGTAGCAAAGATGAGCTGCAGGACTGGGGACTTGGTAGCCCTAAACACTGGGGATTGGTGTTCAGTAATGTGATTCTCCTGAGGTGGGAAAACTAGAGGGAAAGCAGCACTGACCTTGTGCTGCTGAAGTGGTGTTCAGGGACAGAAAAAACCCCACTCAGTACCTACTGCTCCTGGTGGGAATTGCTGTGAGCACCCATGCCAAAGAGGCAGGCCTACAGAGGCAAGGAAAAACTGATATTCCTAAAGGCTTTTCCTCTGAACTTGATCACAGAGCCAATGCAACCAACAACTGACAATCTCATAATTCACATTCGGGGGATTTTGTGTCGTTTAAATAATAACCAACAGGAACAGGAGAAGTGGGAACCTTGATGCCAAACCTCTTGAACTCTGTTCTCAGGGGGAAGGAGGAGGGGAAGGATCAGGTTTCAGTTATGAGCTCTGGGTCTGTCCCTGAGGTTTAACTCCAGCCCAAATCCAGAGCTGAAGGTCTGTTCTCCAGGGTGAAATCGAGGCCATGCATAAGCTGCACCTCACCATAGATAAATCTTTTCAGTCCCTAAACCAGGACTCAGAACTGAGTGAACAAAGTAACTAGCAGCAAAAGGAAAGCTTTGAGCAAATCTCCACTCCTTTAAGTGCAATGGCATCAGCATCCACACACATTTGGCCTTGGCTGAGTTTTAGTTACTGCCTTACTGCAACCCCCAAAATCTTTTTCCTCCTCAGTGCACTCTATAAACCTCCTGGTTAGTCAATAATCCCCACCTGGGCTTCTCAGCCCAGCGTTACTTTTTACACTGCCATGTATTTGCCATCTCCTGAGCTAGTACCTACACAAGCCAAAGCACACTGGATCTGCCTGCATTGTTCCTGGTTATTCCCCCTGCCTGTGATTGCTTCCAGATGCTCCCACACTACAGTGGCTCCATTCATTCCTCCCTGGAAGGTCCAGTGAGTGGCAATGGACAACCTTTCCCCAGAGCCCTCCTTTCTGCAGGCATGGAAGGGACCACATTCATCCTGATCACATTCATCCATGGCCCTGACATGAGAATGTTTGCAAAGGGTAATAAAAAACTCTGTCAAGAAGTTACTGATGACACCCAAGTCAGTATTTCCTCTTCCAGGGACATGGTGAGAGTCAGCTCAGATGTGGAACAATACTTTCAGGATGTTGAAACCAAAATTCCTGCTCAGGTGACATGTGGGCCTCAAAAAGAACAGCCATTCTGGGGAAGGAAACACCATCTCTCAGCTCACACATTTAACTACTGGATCAAACTGATGGAAGTAACACAGGGAGAGATGATAAAGAAGAATTTCAGAGGGACTGATGCAGTTAACAGTGCTTTCTGAGACACCAGAAAATAAAAGGAACAAGAAATCAGTTCCAAACTTCCACATCCATTGCTTTTCATTGATCTATTTCTCCTGCATTTTGAGATTCGAATAAATTGAGGGTAGCCATATTTTTGACAAAAGCAGAATAACAATTCTCTAAGCACTTTTAAACATTTTCCTTTATTCCTCCCATTGGACTATCTCAGGGGATTTCAGAAGTATGAACTTCTCAAGTGCTGAAGGACTACTCAGCTTATTTCACTGGTGGGAAACTGCAGCAAAGGACAGGTTTGGTTATGTGTCAAATAGGTCACACAGGAAGTTTTTGTCAGAAGTAGAAGCAGTTACTTAACATTAACCTGGAGCCCTCAGCATTAGTCAGTGGATGCTCTTTGTGGTTAGGAGAGAACAGATGCCAGCAGAGTTTAGCCAAGTGAGTCTAGAATTGAACAAGCCCTGATAGGCACATGCTGATATGAACCACATGATGAACCACAGGAGCAATAACATCACACTTCAGTGGGAAGTGCACTTTTTAATCTGACAGACAAAAGCTGAACAACACCCAGAGGATGGCAGTCAGCTCCTGAGGTCCAACTGGAAACCAAGGGCATCTCTGTGACCACTTTGCACCACTTGAACAAGAACAAAGCTACCCAAGCCAGCAAGGCAAAGCCATGAGACCAAAAAGAACCCAGCTCAGAAAGGTTCTGCCTCCTCAGGAGTGCTGGAACAACCCTTTTCCACAAAATGCTACACAGATCCTGGTGCTCAGGTTACCCAAAGAGGACTCAGAATAGGTGGGATTGTGCATGGTCCAGCTGTGAAATTGGGCAGCAGGGACATCCCAGTAGCTACACTGGATAAAATCCCCCCAGTGTCAGACTATTTACTCCTTGTCAGTGGGTGAGGCTGTAGCTTTGTCCTTGTGGGTTTTTAGTTTCATTTCTTTCTGCTGCTTGTGGAAATGTGAAACAGTTAACAACCTTGTTTCAATAATATGCAATTCTGAGGGAGGAAAAATTGGGACCTAAGGAACCTGGCTTTTTTTCCTTCCCTTATTATAAAGTCATTTTTCAAATCACCTTTCTGACACATTTGTCCATATTGATTAGCTGCTTTTAGAATGACATTGTCTGACCTGTCTAAATCCATCAATTGCTCTCCTGCTGATGCTTCATTCCCAGGCTACTTTAGCTTCTAATGGTATGGTATGAATATTATTCATAAAGTCTTTTTGCCGAAAAGATCAATAATCACATACATCTTACGTCTGCATTCTGGGTGTTGTTCAAGAAGCCCTTTAACTGGCCACAGACTCCTCTATTTCCCTTTTATCACCGTAGACTGAAAATGTTTCATTAGTAGCATTTAGAGAGTACATACTTGATACTATATCCCCAGGAGTTTCAAGTGAGTTATTAGGAACTTGTTCAGCATTAGGATTAATGCATATTCCCAGTAGTTTTCACTGCATTTCCATTCCGTGTGCCACAAACTCTACAGTTAAATATGTTTTGTCCACTTAGAAACTGTTTGGTAGGGAAGGCATGCCTTAATTGTTCCCAAGACATCGGGTAATGCTCTACTGATGGGCCTAAGGTTGAACTAATAGGCAAGTAAGATGCAGTTTAGCTTCAGCAGGTTTTAAAGTACTAATGAGGCACAATATAATGAAGTTAAGAACTTGTCAAGACAGGCAGTTCATATAAAAAGTTGAAATAACCTTTGCATTTTTTTCTTTAAAAAAAAAATCCAAGATTACCCCAACACTGAGAGGATTTATTCAAATTAAATATTTTCTGGATTAATAGAATTTTTAGGAAAGACTTGTTAAAACTAAATTCTCTGGTTGAGCAAGGGGCAAAATGTTTGTGCCTGAATATCAGTAGGTCAAATATTCTTGCAAAATACAGAGTTTTTAGTCTGAAGAAAGAGTGAGTTGGATATCCTGTATTCCAAAGTGTTTTTTATGCAACTGCTTGTCTATATTTAGCAGCTTTGCAGGCTGGGAAATTTTAAAGCTTTAAAAGAACAAATACTGACTAGTCACCATTTTAACTTTATGACATTTTCCTGGAAGCCCTCTCAGAAGAAAATCACAACATTCTAGGTATTTTAGTAACTACAGGATTGATTGGAACTTCATTGGATTTTAACTACTGCATACCAGGCTGTTGTGCTCAGTGACATAAAATATTTCATTTTCATTTTCTGACATAAAAGTCTAGGTGTCCTGCTGCTGAGATGTATCAATCAAATCAGAGGTTCAAACAGAATATTATCTTTATGCTGGTATGAGAGGGAAAACGATGCTTTAGTTCCCAGTCAATCGGTACCAAATGTCTTCACAGTCACTGACAGACTTCTGCACACACTTGTGCAGAGCCATTACTTCAGGGTTCATAAAGTGGAACACAGCACTTCTGACAAAGCTGTAGCATTTATTTTATTATTTTTAGAACATAAAAATGTTGCTTGCATCGAAAAGGAAAATCCAAACTCGTTTTTAGAAGGCTCATCTTAAGACAGGCACCGCAAAAAATTAAAGCCCAAGTGTTTTTTGGATAGTGGTATTTCAGAGATGTTTGAAGAATGGTTATAATCTGCCCAAATCCATTTTTTTTTTATGAAGACCACTGGAGAGCTGCAGCACTGAGTAGGGACACTGTAGGCTACAGGAATTTTTATTTTGTGTAATGTGACCACCTCTCTGGCCATGAAGCACATGATTGTTGTGGATGGGTGGAGTGAAGGATTCTCTGCACTTGAAAAGCCCAAACTATTTTAATGCAGAAGGATGAACAAGAATGCTTACTTCATAAGCATTTTGGCTTATATTACAATTACACCTGAAGTGTGATTTTTCTCTCTAGCTTAGCTCACCACTCAAGCTTAGCACAGCTTTACAAATTTAATTCAAGACTGTACCAAGTGTACATCCACCAAAGACCCCTTTTAGCGGCTCAACAGTGGCATACAGACACTTTTTCATGAGACCTATCCAGCACGATGTTAAATTTCCTCAGTCAGCTGAACTATTCAAATGAAAGTTGCTGCTGCAATTAAAGAAAAACAGGAGTTTGGTTTGGGTTTTTTTGTCTTTCCTGTAGTAAAATAATTAAAAGCTGACTTAAGTGCTTAAATGTTAGAAAAATAAAGTATGGCCTGCAGGTAGAAACCAAATCTGGGAGAAAGAGAAAAGGAAGTCCAAAAGATGAAGTGCTCAGCCTCCAGGCTAGGCTGCCTGCTGATTTCCAATGGTTGGAAAATGGTGGGAATGAGCACACACCAAAAAGCCTCTGTCAGACAACCAACTCAAATGTGACTTTTTGCACCTCTCCATACCAGAATCCTTTCAGTTCCATGCTGCAGACAAGCAAGAGCTCAATTTCATGGGAATGCAGATCTCCTTGAGTGACTCTCCCAGTATAGGGGAAAAGGACTCAGTGCTCCCGAATAAAACCAGTCTGGTTTAGCCACTATCCTGGAGCACGGTGGGGCACAGGCAGCTTTTTCCACCTGAAAGCCACAGAGATCATTTCTGCTCATGCTTTTGATGCTTCTCCAGGCACAACACCAGCTCTTCTCCCTCTCTGCACAAAGCCAGCCACGGTAGGATGCCTTGATTTTCATGGAGCAGACATCTGAGCCTGCTCTGCAGGAAGGCATCAGGGAGCAAAACCTAACCAATGAAAATGTGCAAACTTTTGATGGTATGAATTGCTTCTTATTGTTCCTTAGCAAGTTGTCCTTTTCTAGGGGAAATGTGAATCAGAAACTGAGAGAGGCACGAATGAACCTCCCCAGGACTAGACTCTGAATGTTCCTCTAGAGAATATTTCCCTTGGTACCACCATGAAATATTTCCCTCCCAGACACACATAGTAATAACACTTTACTTTTGCTGACCCTTCACACGATCATCTTCTTTGCAGCTTCTCCTACTCACAAGTCAGTTTGAAAGAGCTGCTGTCCTGTGCTTAACCCTGACCCAAAGGACAAAAATCACTGCACTGCAAGGAATGCTGCAGCTTGTGCTCACTTCCTCCTTATTCCTTATTTCTGCCCACCACATCATGGAGCTTTTCAGGGAAGCACCAAGGAAGAGAGGGAGAAATTCAAGTAAAGGAATTGTTCTGAAGGTTCGCTGCAATAGAATTTATTATGCTTCCTTAGCAAATAACTGAGTAAGGCTTCATTAAATGTTATTGTTGAGATTTTCACAGTAATATCCTTTTTCATCTGAGGTAGATAATATTGACAGTGTTGCCAAGTAATTACACCAACAAAGCAAATATATGGCATTGTGCCCTTACAATTCCTCTTCTGGCTGCCCAGCATGCAGCTCAGCAAGCAAGGCTACAGGCCACTGACAGTAGAAGAAATTATTTTATTTCTTAATTGTGAAGCTCCAGGTTACAGAAATGCCACTCGGACTTGCTAAGCTTCCCAAATAAATAATTGATCATTTCACAGCTCAGCACAGTTACTGTAAAGCCCTAATGGAGAGAGGAACTGGCATTAGTTGGCACTTAGTGCAGTGTGTTGGCAATCCAGTGGAAGGCAGACAAAATTTGTCCATGTGGTTCCTTCCCTCCCCAACCATTTGATGATCAGAGCACAGGTTCAATGTGGTTGTGGGAACTGCCAGTGAAATCAAAACCCTCCTGTAGAAGATGATTTGCAAAATCATTTTGCTCTATCGCTGCCAGTAGATTTTTTGGAAATTAACTCTCTGGAACTCAGTGAATGTCTCATCAAATGGTGAACACCTTGTCTCACCTTGAAGGTCAACCAGTCACATTTATAAATCTTAGCCCCCAGATTCTATGCAGTGTCACTTGGTCAAACCAATGTCCATTTTCATATTGGAAGAACAAACAGTGCTCCTCAACATGAGACACTTTTAAAAGATGCTCTGTCTCAACCAACATGGCAATTTACTCTGGTTAAAAAAGGTGAGAATTTTTACTGTTTACTCTGGTTAAAAAAGGTAAGGATTTTTTACTGTTTACTCTGGGGGAAAAAAAAAAAAGGAATAGTTACAGTTACCTACCCAGTGGATCAACTACTTGGATTTTTTCTCCTACATGTGCAAACTGTGAAGTTGACAGCATGGAAGACTAAATCCCCTACAAGATACACTTCTATAGGAAATGAAACAGCAAGGTTTGTCTCCCCACTGCTGAACCCCAGTGTTTCAAGTTTCCTCTGGAAGGACTAGCACAAAGAACCAGGATATAAATCCCTTGCAGTGCCCATTCCATGCCTGCTCTGTGGCTCTCACTGCTAAGCAGAGAGTCCATTAGTGTCAGTTGTTCTGGTTGATTCTGCAGTACAAACATTCTCCAGCCTGGAATTGGGCTGCAAACCATCCTCTCACTTCACACTGCAAACCAAAACAGCCATCATGCTGTAATAACTTCTGGTCACTGCTAACCTAGACCCCATCAAAGCAGCGACCTTGAAATGAAAAGGTCTCCTCTCACTCCCCTTCCTTCCATTTCTCAAGCAGAACAGCAACACCAAAAATTCTTAGGATTGGAAAGAATCTAAATGTAACAGATATGCCATTGAACCTTGAGCTCCAAACAGGAAGCCAATGAGAATTATTCCTTACCACTCTTCTAAAGGAAAGTTGAAAACAATCAACCCTCCCAAAAAATCAAACCCCCAAGGATTTAGTTTTCAGCAACAAGTCAGGAGCTGAAACACCTACGAAACTCATCATCAGTGACCTAACCACCAGCTGATAAAATCCAACATTTTCCTATGGCAACCACCTTTGCTGCATTCTGATTTATATGTAGAACACTGCAGATTTTGGAATTAGTCCACTGTAACTGACCACCTAAATTATTGGGTCCTTATTTATTTGAATTATTAGCTCAAATTAATTGAAGAGGCTTGCTCCTAAGCCAGTGCTGCTCTGTCAGCCCTGTTCAACTCGAGTCAAGTGGTAAGGTTGTTTGGAATAGCAGATGTGAAATTTTAGTTTGGTGTTTTTTTTAATGTCTTTTATTTTTACTTTTAAAAGTCATAAATATTGCATTAACTGGGTTATAACATAGGTAGTGATCTCTCTAATTTCCACTCCTTATGGTCTGGTTTTCAGTTGGTTTTTTTGGTACAACACTTGCTGCCTTTTCACTTTCAGAAAATCAAGCCCCAGAATTGAAAGTGAGATCTGTGTAAAACTATATATACATACATGTATAGATGTGCTATAAAAATTACAGCACAAATATCTACATATGCTGTGTGTTCTAAACACATTAATCTAAGGCTCTGAAAATATCCAGTACATGAGCATTCTACTTTTAGGTCTGTGGTATTTAAAATGGCCAAGGCTGGTTTTTGCATTGCACGTAAGGCTTTTTTCTGGTTAAAAAAATAATAACTGTAAATCTGTTTTCTCATGCCCAAGTAGTCCTTGATGAGACATGTGAGGAAACGCAGTGTGGATTGTCATGAACGGAGCAATAATCATAAAATTAGAAACAAAAGAATGAGACAGAACAAAGCTTTTTTTTTTTTTTTTTTGTTAAAGATTCTAAATCACACACAAAACATTTGTTCTGCTCCAGCTCTTTGTGAACTAATTGGCTCTCCTGGAGGGACAGGTAATTGTACTTGACTACACAAGCTGTCCTGAAGCTCCCTTGGAAAGCTCCAGTAAGCTTCCAGTGTTAGCAGCCATCAAGGATTTCACAGGTCAGGCATCGGATCGATACAGCTAAAAGCAGCAGGGACTGTAATGTCGACAGCAGGTTTCAGAAAATGCTGCAAGTGCCAGTTTGTTCCCCTTCATGCAGAAGCTCAAGACAGCTTAATTAACCCTTGGAAAATACAATTTATCCAGAGGCTCTGCGGGTCTGTACTGGGCCTTATTGGTGAGCTGCTGGCGGAGACACCGTAGCTGGCAGCTCTGAATTCCCATTTCCCCCTTTAATGCTGCTCAGTTAGGATGCAAACAAGCCATGATTTTAGGAGGAGGTGTTGGCCCTGTCCTGAGGAGCTGCTGCAGGAGGACAGCAGCAGCTACTTTGTTAGAACTCACTTGTGAGTGCAGCAGGAGCCTGGCCCAGCAGGAGCATTGATCACTCACGTCTTGGCTTGTGTGTGTGGCTGTGTGTGTGTGAGAGAGAGAGAAAAAAAGAGAGAGGGGGAAAGAGTCATCTCCCACAGGTCTAAATGCTTCTTTGCCCTCTTGTAAAGATGTTCCCTTGTTAGTTGTCTACTTCTACTGTCTTTTAATACCACATGGCCATGAAAAGTACAGACAAGGTAATTTTCCACATCCCAAAACACCTACATTTTAGAAGACAAAGAACTTGCCAGGGGTGACAGACCAGTAAGAAGTTAGCTTGTCTGATGTGATATTCAAATTTGTGTCTCCAATGTCAAGCCAACAGGCTGAAGGGTTTTTCCTTCCACAGCTCTTTTCAAGCTAAGGAAATCTTCTAAGACATGCATAGAACAACTATGAAAAAATACTCGAGTTACTGAGGCTTGGCAATTTTAACACAGAAATCTGGCTGTGAATTCAGTTAATTATTTATAATATTAACTACTTTAAAACATTAACTATACATCGATTATTTGTGGTTTTAATGTCTATAATTTCAAGTAAATTGTGTAAATGTATCTCGCTCAGTTTATATTTACTCCCTTTAATGAATGAAAATCTGCCGCTTTTTTCTGGAACAGTGAACTCTCACTGAAGAAAACAAGGTAGACACCACTTTCTGTCTACTAGTCTATTCCTGTTTCTGATGGCAAAACACTACCTGAATTGAGTAGGATGAAGGAGACAAAATCAAATTAGAAGTTTGATTTTTTTACAAGAGTGCACATGGACCATCACATACACTCACACATAGACTTGTGGTATTAACCATGCAACTCTGAATCCATATTTTCATCTTCAATAACCATTAAAGACATGGGAATTTATGATGGAACAAAAAAATGATGAACAACAAGCAACAAAGATTCTATAAAAAGCATAAGCAGCCCAGACTGCTGTATTAACAAAAATCGTACACGAAAAGCACTTGATAGAATTATTTAATACATCTATGTCACAGTCCCTCTGTCTGAGAAACCAGATTTTAATTTTTCAGGATAGCTCGTAGGAAACACTCTGCCAGAGGTAGTGAAAGATGCTGCTTGAAGGTCTGCAAGCAAAGGGGAATGACAAACACTTGACCCATTTCAAGCTGGCATATTGCTGCCTGCTTGGGAGCCAGAAAGTTCTGAGGTGGGCCCACACTCATCCACATCTCTACTAATGACAGGCAAGAAAAAACAAACCAGTGCTGGAATGAAAAATGCAGGAGTGAGAAAGGGCTGGGCTGTGTCCAATAGAGGTGCACAAAAGCAGGAGATCCATTGTAGAAGAAGAACTTGGGTTTACCCACGGAAAGGGTGGTTTCACGTGAGCATCTTAAATGCAGCACATTGCACTCTCCTCAAGAAGAGGGGTTTGCAGATCAATTGGCAATGAAAAAAGAAGTAGATGACAAAAAAGAAGTTTTATGTCTGCTTACACAAACTGTGAGTCTGTCTCCAGAACTGGAAGAAACATCCATGCTACTGTTTTAAGTCTTTACTTGCAGTTTGGACTACAACCAGCATGCACTTGAAAAGACCACAGCATCCAGCTGGCTGTCTCTGTTTTGTTTTGTGAGATGGAGCAGGATAAAAGCAGCATTGCGAAACACCTTGTCCCAATTCTCAGCAAGGCTTGAAACTGGACTTAAAAATGTGCAAGATACTAGATGGTATTAAGGGAAGGAGTTGTGATTACTGCTAAATATCAATTAAATAAGTGAAACTTTCTGACTCCATAGCACTTGTGCATGTCCATGGAAAGATGCTGAGGTGCACAGGTATGAAAAAAGAGCTGAATTCTACTTCTGCTACCATTCTCTTGCAGTTTCTGTTTTTCCTGCCAAAACATCTTTTTATTTTTATCTACACTTACGCTTTTGTTTTTACTGGTTTGAGCTTGAGGTTCTTTTGCAGTATTGCAAGGACCTGACCTGTACTGGAACTCCTTGGTGCCACCATAACACACAGCAACATCTGACCAGATGAGGTGTGGGAGAACAAAGCAACAAAAACAACATGTTGGAAACATTTTCTTCAGGAAATACAAATGATTTCTGATGAAACACCATGAAGTGCATCTTAGCATTTTCTGACAGTTCCAGAATATAGGAGGTAAAGACCCTTAAGGAAAGCTCCGCTCTGATATATTCTAAGCAGTGTTACTCATTAGGACCTGGAAGAGCAAAACCTAAATCTGACATAACTCAAGAATTCAATTTTAATAATATCAACAAAGAGCTTTTACATTTCCACAATACAATTTTAAAATGAAATCCTCTTGTTAATTATCAGGGAGTGCAGGCTCTCCAAGGTTGAGTACCTATTTCTGTTTAAAGGTCGACACTTTAAGTGCTCAAAAATCCACATACTTGCTCAAATTGCCTTGAAATTTGGCGTGTCTCACAGGGACCCAAGGGAAGGTTAGAGTCATATGCTGAGGGTCATGTTTGCCTAGGCTTTTCAAGATATGCTTGAAAAAGCAGCTTTTTCTAAGTGATAAAATTCTGATAAACTGTTTTTTCCCTATTCTTGCACATCCTTAGTGGATCAAACCACAGTTCTGTACAATGTTTAAATGTTTGTAACGTTCAACATTTGCCACCCTGAACAGGGAAATGTCTCAACTTCCTGATCCTAAGAGACTATAGAACATCAAGATTCTGAAATCAATGGCTCCCACCTTCCTGACCAACTTCCAAATGAGCTGGAGAGTGCAAGAGGATGTCTGATATTAACCTACTCTGTGCCTGGTGGCAGTTTGCATTTGGTCCTCCAAAGGAAGTCTGAAACCACCTGGATTGATATTACTAGTGATGGAAAAAGCAAAGACATATTTTATCACGTGGGGTAAGTACAATTAATTTTTTTTTAAAAAAAAAAAGCAAATTGCACATATGAATTCTTGGCTTTATAAGAACAGGAGAAAAGGCCTGGAAATGGTGACTGGGGAGACTCAGTGTTTTCAGGAATGTTACAGAAGACAGACTCACTCATTAGTTTTATATGACATATTTAAAATTCCTGTAGCCATCCCATAATAAAAAAAAGAAGAAAAAAAAAGCCCAAATGTTGGGCAATGTGTCGTATTTGTGATTTCTCTGTTAGTAAGCAGGAATTTCTGATTACAGAAAGCATCTGCTTGCTGATGGTGTTGTGAGGAAAATATGGTAGGAGCTGATGACCATACGCTTCGTTATTCCCTGCAACAATTTGATGAGGGGCTGTGGTGTCAGCCTTACCAGGAGACAGCAAACTTCAGCTTTAATGCTGTTTAAGCCCAGAAAGTCTTAGATTTTGTATAAAAAGCAGGCTTTGTTCATGCCCCATGCACTGGGATCTGTTTGTTTTTACTGAGAGCTTTGGAATTGGCAGTTTGGAAGAGGCATTTACAGTCCAGTATTTTGGGCCCCTCCTTTTCCTCTTTAATATGTAATTTTGTGGGGGCAATACTACCACAGAAAAACCCTTTAAAATAAAGGCCTTGTGCAATCTTATCTAAGTAGAATAGGACATCTATTTATGCTTTATTGTGTATTAATCAGTCAAACATTCTCAATAATAAATGGGGTTTAAAAGATCTTCAGCCTGTTGGGGTAGTCAGAGTGAATTAACTTAGAAGTTCAGGTGAAAAGAATACTTGAACAGAAAATTCCTATTGTGGTACTTTCCAAGAGGAAACTTGGCCAGCACCAAAAATGGGTCATTTGAGGTTGTGCTTGTACAAAATTTAGTCCAAGAAACTCCTGATAGGGGTATCACTTATTCTAAGTGTGACTTTTTCTGTCACCATTTTAGAGAACGAACTTTGAAAATCATTCTATAACCTTCTGGATTTGATCTAATTAGATTTTTAATATTTCGTTCATTTATTTTCCTGATGTATCACATAAAAATCATGCAAAATACAAGCTTAGCAAGTCACAAATTCGTACCTTTCACTTTTCGTCTTTTGTAAGTTTAGTGATTTAACTCTTCTCACCTCTCATCACTATCATCACCATAAGGCCAAATGATTTTGGAATGCCAAAAGGAAGATCACCAGAGCAATGAAAACTGACAGCCATTGCTCTATCCAAGAATGATGAGATGTAGAGGAATGGTACAAAATTAGCACAAATTCAGGTCAGGAAAATTCACCCTACTGCTCCTTTTGCTGCCAGAGAAAGAGAGAAAAGAGAGTTTTGATACTTTTGAAAGGAAAAATTGCCCTTTACAAGCAGTTTAGAAGATCTGGCCTAAACACCGCAGGAGAACTAATTTGATTTTCAAATTTCACCAAGATATACCAAGATATTACTGAGAAGTGGAATGGCACAACATAAAGTTGTCTTTAGGCATCCCTTCATTGCAACTGGGTGGCTCAGGCAGTCTCTGACAGAAGGGTGAAGGAATAAAAAGTAATGATAATGGGATGGAGACACTCAGCTGGAGAAGTCACCAACACCTTTGTGTAGGGACAGAACAGCTCACAAATCCAGAAGTCTCTGCTAACCACAGAAATCTGTTGCTCCAGGTAACCACCCATAGGTAAAGTTGATCCCAGTTTTCTCTTTAGAGGTGTTGTGGCTACATTCTCTGAGATTTTGAAGGCTACCCCTGTGAAAGCCATCCTGGGAAACAAGCATACATAAGAAGGGTTTTTTTGCCTTGCTAGGAAGAACATAAGGAACATATGGTTAGAAAGGGACAGGCTTCAGTTTCTTTGTCAGCATGAGGACTGTGCACACTCCAGAACAGAATAAAGCTTCTGAAAGCTGTGGGAGAAAATGGTTACTGTTAGCTATTAACTCTGTAATTTTCTACATGTGCTGGGAGAGGATCCTGTGAAATAGCAGGACTCTCTCTGCGGTTACAGGGACTATAAAGCAACCCTCAACAACTGTTTAGAGAGGAACCTGTTTTAAATCTTGAAAGCCTGGAATCACTTTATTTAGTCAGCAGTGGGGCAAAAGATGATTTAGAAATAGCTTCCTGGTGTGTCTGGAAAAACATCTGTATTTCATCACATAATGGAACAAACATGGCGTAGTTCAAATACAGGAATGGGTTATATAGATGATGTGTTCATTATAGGTACAAATTAGGAAGCTCCTTTGGGAAGATCAGTCTATTCTGAAGGTCACTGTCAGGTCAGATTTATTCCAAAGCAGCTTCTTTTTTTACAGAACCTGGAACTAACACACTTCTTTAATACACTCAGCTTTTGTTCAGCTGAGTTTTTATTTGTGTTTTGCTTTCTAAGTTCAGCAAAGCCCTAAACTGAGGCATATCATTGCTGTCTTTACAACATTTAAAGCCTTCATTCTGCTATGTTACACCTGGCGAGAGCCAGCACGTGCCAGTGCTGTCACTCTGCTGTTGCTGCTGCTCCGAGGCTCTCAAGCCTCAATCCTATTTCTCTGCAGCTCTGCTCCAGCCACGGAGGACATTTGGGAGTAGAGGAGAAGCAGCACAGCTGTCCCCAGCTGGATCTCACAGCACAGCAAAGCAGCACCGCAACTTACAGAACTAATGCTCAGCACGAGATGGAACTGCAGAGCTCTCCTGCAAAGAAGTGAAAGGGTATGGAGTAGTCTAAAAAGGAATAACTGAGGCAAGGTGAGGCTTTTCCAGGAAGAGGGGAGTGAAGTGGGAAGGGAAAAGCAAGGGAAGCAGAGGGGGAAAATGCTGGCTGAAAGACACACGGGGAAGGGAAGGTCTATACATTTAAGGCTTCCACACACATCTGTTCCAATCTTTGATACTGGTTTCCTGTGGGACCCTGGAAGAGCACGACTCCATGTGCACATGGAAAGTGAAGACAGAGATACTTCTGCCCCATGAGGGAGTGGAAGGAGCTTCAGCTCCTTAGCAGGAAACATGGCTGCTTATGTGGGCACAAACCCCAATGTTTCTGTGCTAAAAGTAGGGAGTGAAAGTAATTGATGGATGCAAAAGTTTAAATAGTTATTTGTAGCAAACCAGCCTGAGGAAAAATACACAAAATCCTATCTTTTCTTCTCTGAGCAGTTACCCAAAAGCTCAAGAGTCTTAAGAGTTGATTCTGTCTAGAAGGCAGAACTGGCAATGGACCTGTGTTCACCCTCCAAGAAATTCTGTTCATCTGCAAACAGCCCAGGATGCTCCGTGTCCATGAAGGTGGCAGGACTCAACAAAAAGCACTATTTTTCCTCAAATTCCCTAAGTCCATAAAATAGGCAGAAAGTTTTATGGCATGGTCACAGAAGATCTTTAGGCTAAAATATAAGAACATGGAAAGAAGCTGTGGATACCTTCAGCCCACGCTTCTGTTAGAATTTGAAAGTTCTAATTTTCAAATGTGCAGTTGTGGGTGACTGCCTATCATGTGAATGTATAATAAAAAGGTCTTGTTGGCATAAATGCTTGGAAGAATCTTTGAAATCTTTCACAAGAATAAGTTGTGCAGGAAAGCTTCCCTTTGTTTAATAAACTAAGCGTTCATAATACTAGACTGAAGAGATTCTTTGGGTGTTACACAAACCTTAACTAAATTCAAATTATTCTAGATATTCTGTTCTATATGTTACAATTTACTCAGTGGGTTTGTTCAGAATTATAGAAAAATGACAAACCATTAATAATTATAATCCTTACCTGACAATTTAACAAGGGGTAAAAACCAGAAGAGAAAACAAAATAGTTGAAAGGATTTCACTTGATTTAAAAAAAAAAATTAAACTCTATCTGTGAAAAGCTGTTTTTGTAGTGGGTTGGAATATTACATATCTGTCACAGAGGATACACTTCCATGAATTAAGAGATAACAATGTAGTATTTAAATATGTTTTAAACACTTTCGTTGTTATCTAGAAATCATCTGACGTGTCACTACTTTCTTGAGCTAATGACAGCACTGACTATTTCAAAAACACAAAGCAAATCCACTTTAAGACAGGCTTCTTGTTTGCTGCTTTTCTTGGAAATCAATGGTTTAATTTAAACTAAACAAAACAAAAACCCAACTACAACAACAAAACCCCACAAAGATACAGAAGTCCAGTGAAAAAAAACAAATTCTTATGAATGGTTATTCTATATCTTGGATAAGCATCGGCGAAACATGACAATCTAAATACGGATGATGATGAGTTGGTTTGGTTCCCTTTGCTACTTCACACTGCCAAATATTCATTAATTGTGTCATCAGAGTAATTGTCTCTGGTAGCTCAATGAATCAGAGACCTGAGATTTGTTGGAATTACTTAAACCCTGGGAGTAACTTCAATACTGTGATCACACGAGTAAAAGTATGTGTTTGTACTCTCCTTTTAACTGCTTCCCCTTGCAAAGTTCAGTACCAGGATTTTCCCCTCCTTTTTCTGATAATCCATAATCTTCAGCCTGCTGCAGACAAAAGACTTGCACCTCAGTAGTTTGATGCATAAACTACAAAGCTTTTTGCTTTTTTTGCAAAGCTTTGTGTGTAGATGAACATCGTGTGTCACTTGGGACAGTCCATGCCACACCAGCCCACAGCACATTAAAACACAAGAGTTGTTTTTTAAAAATAAAAAAACCCCAAACCCAAAAGCCTGTTGTTGTAACAGAAGAACAAAACTCTAAAGAGCAGCAGAAAAATAATGCACTGAGCTTGGACTTTTCAATACTTTGCCTACATTTCTGTTTCATCTGCTTGCATTCCTTGACTCATTCAAATAACAGTATGAAAATCACATTTATAAACACAGCCCTTTTTAAAGCATTTATGGGTTTTACCGAGCATTTTGAGCAAGCTTTTTGATACTTTCATTTTACAACTAATTAATGAAAGCACACTCTAAGCTATAAAGAGGAAATAATGCCAGGTTCTGACAGATGTTTTGCATGCATTCTGCATTTATCACAATGTTTTCACTTTAAAAGCTGGAAAGAGTAACTGCAAGTAAGATTTCGTTTATCCATTGCACCTTAAAAATACATCTTGGGGATCCCTCAGGAAAATAAATGAATCCTCATCCCAAGAGATTGAAAACAAAGTCCCTTAAAGGTACAGAAGTCTCCAACATTCCTGCCCAAAAGGATGTATGCAGGTAGGCTCTTTCCTGATTCTGTTTTACTTCTCTATTTACAATGTCTTTAAACCTGGGATGTAAAATATCTATTACCCTTTTCCCACTTACTACACTTGGATGTCCTTTGCCTTCTGTTCCCTGGATTTCACTGCAGGAATCAGGAGGTGGATGACTGTCACCAGAACCTTCTCCAGAGGCTCAGCCTGTGTCTTCATCCCTGTGATTATTGCTTGCAGTAGTATCATTAAGTTGTTTTGTCCTCAACCACAGTGTTCAGTTGGAAGGTGGCTTTTATGCTTCCTCTGTTTAGAAATGTGTAATCCATAAAACTCCTCCTTCCCTTAAAAGTTCTTATTATGCCAGTAATTTTTCTTTTTCCATCAGGAAAAAGATCTCTCCTTGCTATCACAACAAAACTTTAAAAATCAGGTTACCCTTGAACTTTCCCAAATGGCCTTGTACAAAACATACTGGGCTGGCTGATGAAAGGAACATAAATCTTTTAACACTCAGACACTTGAGTTGTGCCTTTCCCAACTGGAAATGATAATGACTTTCCCACCACCCTGCCTCGGAGTGCTGCATTCCAGCGCCACACACCCGCTGTGTCACAGAGGGCAGGTGGCTCCAGCAGGACACAGCTCAGCTGAGGAAGCCAATTCCTTGGAGAGCTGCAGTGCAGGCCCTGCTGGAGCTCATCAGGAATCCCAGGCACAGCTCCATTAAGGCTCTCTGCACTGACAGCAGCTGCTTGCTAAAGGAGATGAGCGAAGCCACGGGAGCAGGAGGGTTTCCACAGGGCAAGGCAGCTTTTCTGCCGTGGGCTGACACCAAGTTTTTGCTCAGTGCTGCCAAGACCCTCCAGAGAGGCCGTTCTCAAAACAGATCAAAGGTGATCTGGGCACTTACCAAGCACTCACTTTTATTTAATCAGGAAGGATGCACAGGAACACTGATGAAATTAAAGCCTTGCATTAGACAAATACAAAAGCATCACAGGATTGAGGAGTCAACAAATACAGGAGTGCTCAGAGAGGGTGTTTGGAATTACCTTACTCTTCCTCTTGCCAAAAAAATAAGTCTGTAATAGTACAGAATAGCTGGGGACAATAAATACCTCGCAAGAACTAGAAATGAACCCCACTCCCTTGTGCATTTAGCTATTAAAAAAGAGATTTACAAGCCACAGTGAAACTCCACTATAGAGTCAAGGAACAAAGCACATGAGAGCTAGAGAATAACAAGATCATTGATAGCTTGAGGGAAACCTTGAGAACTTAGAAGAAAGAAAGAAAGTGAAAATTAAGCAATTCCAATTCATCTAATTGTAGGGAACAAGTACCTTCTGCAGAGCAGCAATACAGACTGAGCTGATTTTGGATTACAAAGTTATGTTCGACTACAGAGCACAACTGCTGTGAAACCAAAAACAATGCATATTTCTGATTAACAATACAGTGTGTACAGTTGAAAGGTCTAGGAATTCCAGAGAGATGTGAAGGTTGTGACAGCCAGTGTGATCATCCATTCTAATAATCACAAGCTATAAAATCCTCTAATTTCCACACCCAACCTACTTAATGGGGCCAAATTTGTGGCCTGTCAAAACCTGGTAGGATGGAAGAGCTGACAGGAATTGACTTGAAACAAAGATTACTTTTATAGCCTGTAAGAAAGACATTCATTTCACAAAACCCCTGCAAATCTTCCATATTTCATATTTCACAGTCAGTACACAAAGAAACCAAAATGGTTTCTAGACATTTTAAAGTCACCCCAGTTTTGGAAAGCTGAAGTGTAGATTTGCTTCCTCTCTCCCAATGCTAGGACTTGAAACTCATCTGGAATGGCCTTTTTTTGGCTATGGTGCTCCTTATCCATATGTTTCTAGCACACTGCACAGTCCACACAGCCCTTCTCTAATGTTAGTCCGCTGCAGGCTCCTCTGCTGTGTGGGTAGCTTTCACCTTGGCTGCATTATTGCTCCTTTATTTGCCTTGGGAACACATTTACAAAGAGCTTCTTTATAGATTTTCCGCCACCTATTAGAATAGGGAATGTAACTCCATTTTCTTTATGCATATTGTCTCTCTCATTTGGATTCAGGTGCCCTTCTCTCTGAAAGAGTAGGATCAGCTCTTTAACACAGAAGTGCAGGACTGTACTTCTCAATCAACACTGGATGAGATCTAGGCCACACCAGAGGAGGTTTCAATTGGATATTGGGAAAAATTTCATCACCAAAAGGATTGTCAAGCACTGAGCAGGCTGCCCAGGGAAGGGGTGGATTCACCATCCCTGGAGGGATTTGAAAGACCCTGTAAATGTGGAGCTCAGAGCTGTGGTTTAGTGGTGGACTTGACAGTGCTGGGGGAATGGTTGGACTTCATGATCTTAAGGGTCTTTTCCAACCTAAATGATCTGTGATTCTATTCTGTGTGAACAAGGGGATGGACTGGGATAGAGTATTAGAGCTTAATGACCCCTTGATTAATTTGTTGTTGACATTTACTCAGAGGAAGCAGCAGAAGAGAGAAGAGAGCCATAATCAAGGGGAAGGATGTCTCTGGAGACTCTCTGGGGTTTGGTGTGCATACACAAAGTTAGCGCTAGCTTTCAATGGTTACGCTAAACAGCTGTTTCATTATTTATGTAAAAAGTAGTAGCACGTGACAACTCGGATTCTTGGAAGGAAATCTTTTTTCTTTTCCTAAAGACATGCCTCTGGATTCCTGCAAGTGATATTTATATCCTTAAGGGATTTCCTCAAATGCCTTCCCATGGCAATCTACTTTCCATAAAGGCTCGATCTGATGAACCACTCAATTACAGTAGGTCATTGTAGTGATGTAATGACAATGTCAGGGACAGACACTTACACGAGGCACTTTCATCTCAGACAAGTAGAAAAATCCTAGTCATTTCAGCTGAATATCTAGTTATTCTAGTAACAGTGCTTTATTTTAGAGTTGCTTTTATCCTTTTGGTGAAATTTTCTAGGTGGAGCTTGCACAGATGCAAAGAGCACAGTCATCATGGTCGTCTGTGCACCATTGGTAGCGCTGCTGGAAAGTTCCCTGCATCGCCAAAGAATTCCAAGATGGTCTAAACAACACCTGCTTCCCAAACCTGTCTGTTGCCAATGTCAGCAGCAAGCTCCTTTCTACCCAACCCACTCTGGGTACCCCCTACAGGCCACTGCAAGGTGAACAACACAAAGCTCTCTATCCCAGCCCCTGCCCAGCAGAGAGTTGTGTAATCCACACACTCCTGATGATGCCTCTTGGGATTTGTGCAGTCTCTACAAACCACAACGAGCTCTCCTTTGCTCCCTTGCTGCCAACCCTCTCCATGCCCATCTTATGTCATCTTTGGGAATGCTGCTGCCACTTGGACTCTTTTCCTGAGTATTTGACTCCTCAAGTCCCCTTCAACCTCACACATCAAACATCTCTGCTTCATTCCAGCACTTCAGAAGGTAAGGGAGGTCTCAAAGAAATGCCCAGACCTGCCAGAATTATGTACAGAGAGCACAAGAACGGCCACTGCACAGCTCCTTACTGACCCTCAAACACCTGGCAGTGTCTAAGGAAACATTCAGCCCAACTTCCTCCTACTCAGCAATTCCACTACAAGGTGGTTTCAGAGTTAATAACTGCTTTTGTTTTCCATGGGAGCAAAATTTATTAGCACAAAAACAGACTGTCAGACAAACAGCCCCTCAACACTTCTGCCTCTGGCACTAGATTTTGTAGTCCATTCATTAGCACATACAGATGAGTCATGAATGCAGATATGTCTATGAGGCACTGCACAAAAAAAGTAACAGAAAGATGGCTTCTACTACCAGGAAACATCCCTGCCTTGCGATCATAAACTACATTTCAAAAAGCTGACACTTCCACCTCCCTGTTTCTGCCACGTTTGCTCTAGGAAAAATCCCTAAAAAAAGCCCTAAAAAAGACCTGTGGATGCCACCGTAACATACATCTGTTATTAGTGCAGATGAAAGCAATCAGGAAAAATGTAAATTGTTATAAAACTGCCAGACATTCAATAACAAACTGTTACAGCTTTCAAATGACAGGAAAGCTCTGGCCTTGAGCAATCTGATCGAGCTTTGAAGACTAATAAAGCCTCAGAACCAGTCCTGCTTTGTGTACTGGTGTTGGTCTAGATGACCTCACGAGATTTTTTTTGGCCTAACTTACATGATTTTGTGAAATTGTAGTTACCAATGTGAAATATAAATAGTCTTGAACTTTTACACAGTATTAATTTACTCCTTCAAACTGTTACTTGTGCGTATGATACAATTAATTCCATAAGCAATGTAAAAGCCTTCATTAGATGTGCTGTGTCACAAAAATTTATGTATCATCTAAGGAATCAAATCCTCAATAAAGAAATTGATATAGTACATTACACCCTAATGCACAAAGAAATCAGATATTTCATCCAAAATCTTTATAACCACTGTCCTTTTATCATCATGTGCAACTCACAGACTCTCCTGTCTGGAGATAGTGGTTTAATTGTCATTCTTGTATCTGGACCTGTTCTTGCTTCCCCTTTCCGTCTAAACTAGGGGTGCATCTCCACCGGTATTTGGGTTATGGTTTCAAAACAAAGCTCCTGATTGTCTCCCTTTATCATGCTTTGGTTTGGGGTACAAACAAGGTGTGGAGCAGTAGAAGCAACTCCATTTGAAGTGAATGAAGCCATGAAAATTCTGGAGTGAATATATCCAGAAAGGCATTTCCTGATGAATTCTAGAACACTGATGCTGTAAAGCTGAGTTGTCTTTTTCAATTCTGCACATCAAGCAATACTGAAAAATAATCCTGTGATTTATCTAAAGGGTGAATAAACCTGATCCATGTGTTACTGATGATGAAGATGAGCTGAATGTGATGACCACATAGATGACAGCAGAGCATTGGCAGAGCAGCTGACAGAAAGCCCAACTCCCTTCTCCCCTCCCTCATCAGGATGGAACTGGAATGTCAGTAAATGAGAACTATTGCAAGCTCCTGCTCAGGGGGCCACAAGTCCTCTGAATGCCTCAGCACAGAAGGAGCAGTTTATGGCTTTCCTACAACCTCTGACACCCTATTTGCAACTTTGAGAGATGACTGCTGTAACTTGTCCTAATGCCCACCCCCTGGCTTGCTCAGGAATTCACAGTTTCACTGCTAGGTCCATATAATACCTTAAATATTGGCAATCCAGTCTCCATCCAGCAGTTAAAGCAAGTCTAGAGTGTGCTGTAATAAACCAAACAGCTGCACCCTACACAGAACAGCTCAGGCCTCCAAATGAAGCACTGAAATGAATCTCTCCAGTGCATCTTTATTGCACAGGGAGATGGCTCCAGGAAGACTCTATACACAGAAGCATTATTTTTTTGATGGAAGGATAGTACTCAGCTTTTAGAAAAGCAGAGCTGATTGGTTTTCCTGTGCTCCACTTGTGAGCACCATGGACCCAGCTGTCCCTCCCACACAGTTTTCTGTATCATTCTATGTATTATTTATCCTTGGAAAAAGCAAAGCCACACAGGAGTCAGAACTCGTTTACATTTCAGTTATGGAGTAAGCTATTGATTCTATTGCATCAAAGGTATTTCTGTTTATTCAGCTGTCCTACGATCCACACACAATGAAAATAAATTTAAAAAATATAAAAAATGAAGTTTCAATTAAAACAGAGTTGTGATAGCTTCCCCAAAATGTATTATAGTTTTATATTGATTTAATAGCCTGCTACTTTTGAAGTGACTGCTTTTAAAACTGTTGCACACAGTTGCCTTTAGCATTAGAAAAGCACTGCCAAGTGTAGAAGTATGGAATTAGTGTACTTATGTTAAAGAAAATTCAGGCAGAATGCCCATCTTCTTAACTTTATGTTTCTTTAATAGATACTCATTCTTCATCTTTTTCCCTTCAAATGTAAGAAAGCTTGAAAGACTTAAACCAGGTTTCATTTAATAAGAGAAAATAAGAAGCCTGCCACACAGAAAATTACTGAATTATGCTCAGTTTAGGGGTTCCACTCTTCTCTTTTGCCTCAGGCTTTTGGGACATTAAGGCCATGATATAAATCCTGGTCAGTGCTTTTTTTCTAAGGAGCAGAAATGAGAGTTTATTAGCATCACAGTGGTTGCCTCAATAATGACAAAACAGTTGCTCATTACTGCTCATTAGATTCATATTAGATTCATTTGCAATAGCAATACATCTTCTATTCATCCTCGACTGCAAACCAACAGATATGATTTGACACCTGCTGTAGTACAGAATTCATTAGAAAGTAATAACACAAATAGGATTTCAATGGATGGACTTAGTCTTCTGTCTCTGATGGGTCTAAAATTTGTCATTTAATGTAGAATTTATATAGGATAAATACCACAGCAGGCAGGCAGCTTCTCCAAATCATGTGCTCCAATAAAATATCACACACAGAAGCAGACAAGTAAAGAGCAGACAGACACACAAAGAAGCAAATTAACATTACCATATGCAGGAACAGACATTAACTGTTTCTTTTGATATCCCTAATAGATAAATGTAGGTACTAATTTCTGAAGTCACAGAAAAGGGCAGAAAGCTGCATTTTCATTAAAAGATTAAGTCAACAAGTAAACAAGTTTGATTTTCCCTTGAAAACTTCTGGGACAAACAGCTCAAGATGCTCCTGAAACATTTGTTAAATGACATTGTCTTAATTTACTTGAATAGTGCAAAATCATTATTGTGTCTCTAGGCTTTGGAAGCACCAAACTAATAACAGTGTTTAAATGAGCTGGAATATCTCCTTTTCCTAGAAAATCCTATGGGGAAAAGACAAAATTATCTCCAAACTCATCAGTTCTTGCCTCCTTTTTTTCCTGTGCAAGGGATGAAAGTTCATGCAAGCAATAGGTCTTCACATCATGAAGCAGAGAGAGATAGGTTGATTGTAAAATGTAGCCCTGTGTATCATAAAATAATTCACATTATAATAAATTCAGCCTCATTATTACCTTTCATGGCATTTCTGAAGGTACAAAACAAATATCCTGTTTCTGTCCTCTGCCCGGCTCTTAATTCAACTATCAAGTTAATTAATTCCCTACTATTTACTGCTCGTGCAAAGGAGTGTGTTCCTATCCCTCAGCACACCTAACATCTGAAAAAATGTAATTTTGCTTACTCTGCCTCTGGCAAGAAATTTCTTCACAACCTCTTATCAAATCTGTTTCTTACAAGAACTGCTTCCCGGCAGATGGGTTCTCTTCCAGTCAATTCAGACATAACCTAGCTCTGCTCTCCACAGAAAAACTCTGCATTGTTTGAGATAACTTTCATGATTTAACACTCAAGGACTGTAAAGATGAATCCTCAATGGAAGACTACTAAATATGTATTCTGAATTTCATAATGAAACACTTGATCTGATACAACATGACTTTTCTACCCTTCTAAACTCACATTGCCAGCCCATGGTCCTTCTGTGCTTCTCTTTTTCCTCCAAACCAGCAGTTTCCAAAAGCACAGACTTATATTTTGGATCCTAAAATACTGTTTTATTTCTCTAATACCAGTACCTCACAACTTTATATTCCTCAGCAAATTGTTTAAGGGCATTTCTCTTTTGGTTTTCCTGCTCATGAAATCAGTAATACTGAATTAAACAGGGCACTGTTTTCTCAGGACCTATAGAAACTGTACAGTATCATTTAAAGGTTATTTCAACGTGTAAGCTCTTACCCCTGCTCCTTATAAAGCAGAATTTATAGAAAATTTACATACAATGATTCTATGAGGAGAATTATAAACCAACAGACCTTTCTTGTTTCAGCCAACCATTAGAACAGCATCTCCAAGCCTGGATTTTCAAGTATCTCTATAAATACAAAAGAAAAGGGGGAATATATAAATAAAAAGTCACACAAGAAGGGCAAAACCTGACTTGAATAAGGTAACTGCTTTTAAAAATCAGCTGTTAAGAAAACGACTAGCCTGATTATTGAAATCAGAGCCCCAAACCACCCAATTATCCCATTTCTCCTCTTACAACTGTGATTCTGCACAAGGAGTTGACTGCATGGCAGTGGGAAATGGAGCACTGCCAAGTTAGGACAGTGCCTCACTTTCTTGGGCATGTTGGAAACACATCCCATCCCTATTTTATTAGATCTATTGTACAATCTAGTTGCCACTTCATCACTGGTTTTAATTTTTGAATTTAAAAAAACCCCAAAACACACCTCAAACCAAAAAACCAAAACACAGCAACAAAGAGAAAAAAAGTCTCAACAATCAGGAAAGTCACCAGCTCCCTGATTTCTCCTGGGAAAGAAGACATTGGCACCCCACCTCTTTTTTTCTGGATAAGGCTTGAGAAATAACAACGCAAATATATTAATATTGCATGGTCAGGGCTGCTTTCTATTAATATGCCATTAATATAACAACCTTTGCACTACATTTAAAGATCATGAAGATCAATATTTATTCTGAGGTCAGGGAAAAAAATCAATCTTGCAGTAAAATGAGTCATATTTAATATATCCTATCAACATAATTAAGTTTATACATAGAAAGTAGCATTGATATGTGAATAATGAATGCCATGACAGATGAGTTTCCCTTCTTGAACAACTTCATGTAGATAATCTCAGGAATGAAAAGACTGGAGTGATCTGTATGCACCTTCTCATCAGGTAACAGCCACGGCCAAAGTACACACACCTGAGAATCTCAGTGCCTCAAACCAAGCCACCTAGACTGCTCCACATGGATAAAATGAAACAAATATGGAATTATTCCTATAAGGTCAGGCAGGAGCAGAACCAGGATTAGGATTCCAGGAATTACTCCCATAAGGGGAATCTTCCTGATCCCCTTCTCTGCTCTGAGCACTAGGCATTCTGCTCTCCCTGCAGATACAACCCGTTCCCACAACACCAATAAACTTACATTACCTCTTCACACACTTCTGAAAGAAAATAAAAATGGATAAGAAAACACTTTTTCTTCAGTGCTCAGCAATAATTGCTTTCTAAAGGCATGAGCAATAAAACCTCTGACATCCAAGAGATGAGGAAGACACCCAGGGTCTGACCATCTCTGCAGTTATAGTGATAGGAACAGGGAGTAACATCTCATCCCAACAGCCATGAAAATGATGAGGGAGCAGCATTTTAAAATTAAAATAATTCCTCAGTGAGAAGAATCCTGACCCTGACTGAGCAATTCTGTAGCTCATTCAAAAGCCAGACATTCCTTGTTACCTTTTTCAGGGCTTTTAGTGCTTTTGTTGTCAGGAAGTTAGCCTTCCTCGTATTAATTTCCTATTCTGGTGAGTTCAGGGTGTAGGACTGGTTGAACAATTCCATGGAATCAGTAGCAGGGTGAGTATTAAAGGAAGACAAGTTCCAGAGGCTAAAGTGGCCCCTCTGGAAGTGTGGGAGTCATTGATTCAGGCTACTTTACACTAACGCAAATGTCACCCATTGCCACTGTCACTACTTTAACAGCACTTCTCAAATAATTTGTTTACTTCAAATGGAAGTTCCCAGATCTCCAATCTTTTGTATTTTCTTTAAAGAGAGGGCTAATTTCCTACCTGTCTTCTACAAGTTTCAACTACTCTCCTCTGGTCTGCTTAATATGCAAACACTTTTAATAGGTTGAACTTACTGTGAGATGCAAAATACAAGAACTGCCTACATGAAAAGCCTTAATCAGTCATGAGTTTGGTAAATGATGTCTCCACGCCATCCATATTGAGTGTCCATTACTCCTGGACATAGCACATTAACTGACTCATTAGCTATTTCAAACCATATGGACTTAGGTTTGGGTGGGTTGCTCTGATAATATCCTGATGTGAGCTTCCTAATTATTGTAATTACGTGATCTCAATCACGGGGCCAGTCACACAAAATAGAGTCAGGAGGCTCTGAAATGGGTGTCAGTGCACCCAGACAATGACTGAGCTGAGCAACACGGCCCCTGGATGTTGGAGCTCCCTGGATACTGCAAGAAGTAATTACTCCCAAAGTTCTGAGGAAGCGGCAGCGGAGCAAGCACGGCAGGAGCACAGGAGCTGCACAGATGCAGGAACACAAATAGATCTCTCAGCACAAACTGGGAAGCAGCCTGAAACTTGATGCCTTGTTGTCAATCCTCTTAATACAGAGATGTTACATCTCTGGAGTAAATTTAGCCATGATATTTTAAGCAGCAGTGAGATCTGGAGCAAAGCAAGGGAATTGAATGTGGAAGCGCTAAAATGTCAGTGTTAAATACCACAAAAGCATCACAATGCAATGGTGAGAGAAGCTACAAGTGCTCACCAGCCGTAGGAAATTTAAGGGGCTTTGTGCATGTGACACTGCAAGATTTCATAGTATTGACTGCAATCTTTTATGTTCAAGCTTACGTTTGAGCAATGAGAAGAAAAAATTAAAATAAAGGGAAGATGGACCAAATGTTTAATGTAGAGTGGCTTAAGACATAGACAGAGACGAATACTGCCTCGGGACAGGTTTGCTGTCTTATTAAACACTTAAAGAAAGCACTGACTCCATGAGAATCTCACCACACTCCTTAAATGCAGCCCATGATAAACCAGCACAGCTGAGTGTTACTCTTCAGAACATATTCCAGAAAGAGGTCGATACTGGTAGGATCTGAACATTTTTACTTTTATTAGCGCACTCACCTTTCTCCTGCTAGGATTTTTTAATTTGGTAGCAGTGGTAGCTGTATCACCTCGAAGGGAAATTACTTCCATCTTAATTAGGCTTTCCCAAAGAAACCCAAACCGAAACCCAAACCGAAACAAAACCACCCTCACATCTGTAGTTATGATGGCCATTCACCTCCTTTATCACCTCCCCAAACTGCTAATTTGTAGCAATTGTGAAGAGGGCACTAGGCTTTATTTACCCTTGCCTAAATGAAGCTGAGTTTTTGGGAGGGTTGCTAATTGGTTGATGATAAGCAGGGAAAAAGAAATAAGCCCCATCTCCAGTTCAGCCCAACATGTAAAGAGGATTTCTTAGTCCCACCCACAAAACATGTGAATGTGCTATTTATAGGCCCAAAGGCTCTAGAATCAAGCTCTAATCTGGTTAGATCTTTTCTCAGGTAAACCCTTTGGTCTTTATTAATATTTAAAAGTATGTAGGTGTGAATTTTGTGTTTTAAAGCATCTGAAACCAAACCATAACAAATTTGCTGGTAACATTTACACACCTTTTTGTGGGCCTACAAGTTATGATTGTTTATTAATAAAGATCTGGATTTAAAGTATAAACTCATATTTCAGGAGAGGCTTGGTGTGTGCAGGAACTTCTTTTAGTTTTTGTTTTTTTGCATGAGTCATATGACTAGTTTCCATTACATTCCTGAGAAGGTGTCTTAGAGGGTTTTAACTCTTCTAACGACTGATAAAAGCTTGAAAATATTTTACTTTTCTCACATTAAAAAATTCTCATATTAAAAAAAAAAACAGCAAACAAAACAACCAAAGAAATCCACAGGTATTTCCCATGACTTGTAGGATAAATACCTTAAACCCTCTTATAATGCATGTTAACATTAAATTGGACAAGTTGTGATAGAGTTGTAAGTTATGAAGGGTGGTTCACTATTCCTCAGAACTCCATGAATTTGTGCTCTGTGATCTTATCCTTGCTCGTGAATAAAAGCTCAAAACAACTCGTATTTATGAGTTGTGAAGTTCTGTATTGAACCCCAACCTTTCAGTAGACCAATGTATCCCACTAACTTCCTGATGTTAAAGTATTCTCAGTGGTTTGGTGGGGGCAAAAGGAGCTCCAGCTCTTACATACTTGAAAATAAAATAAAAGTAGTATCTCATCAGTTTTGTTTCTTTAGGATCATGTCTTTTACTATTTATTCATACGTTACCCGTTTCGTTTCTTTTTTCCTCTATCTCTTCTGCCTTGTTTCACTTTCTTATTCTGGTGAAACTTTGTGGGCAGGGAAAGAGCCTGGAACCAGGAAGCCCTTTGACAATGCTTTCATTTCAGTTTAATCATGTGGATACCTCTTTGCAACAGCTGAGCAGAAAAGTTTTCTCCTTAAACAGAGGCTCGTCCTCTTATTCCCAGGCAATTACCCAGGGGTAATTTTCTTCTGGAAAGATCCTTTACCCAGGTAACACAAAACACTGATAATGGCGATGGTTTCTTTGACACTGAACTGGGCATTTTAAATAAACCAAACAACCCCAACACCACCCTCTTACAGTCAGTTTCAACAATTATTGCAAAGGGGAAAAACTCTACTAAATGCTTTATAGAAATTTTGAATTTATTCCCTTTATGGCTGAGCTTTCTGCTGGTGATTCTTTAGCTAGTGTTTCCAATGATGATGAAACCACAGAGCCTGCAAGACTGATGAAGCAGAAAGGGTTGTTACATAAAGGCTTAATTTACTGACGGCAATACAGGCTTTGCACTCATAATCTGTATTACTACTTTTTAGTTCACTTGCAAATTATGTGGTTGCTGATGTTCTGGATTTCAATCTTTTAAAAAAGGGACAAGTCCTTTTTTAAAAAAAATGGGCTTAAAAGTTTAAGTTTTATACCCCCTTTTTATGGAAAAGGACTTGCAGTCATGGTGTGGTGGTCCTCACTGAGCTCTGCTTACGTGTTGTGTACTTGGATGAATGGACCTAAATAAAGCAAACCTTGCACAAAACGGTGGCTTGTGATCAAAGCTGTGCCCTGGGTTCTTGGGGAATTAAAACTCACCTCACAATGCCCTCTCTTGTGAAATTACAAGGTGATGGGGCTGATCAACTCCCAGCTCAGCTGCATCTCTCCTCTGACCCTGCCTGGAAACAGCCGGGGGTGGCCATTGCTTCTTCCACTGTGCTGTTTTGGGGTGAATACCTGTGATTCTGGGTGGAAACTGCTACCCTTGACCTCTGCCAGGAAGATCCTGAGGGAAAACCGAAGTGGCCCGACTGAGGAGTGGCACCGTGACAGCTCTGCGACTTCGCTGCACCTCCCGAAAGTGCCTGCTGCACCCCAAATCCTCTCAGCTGAGATTTTATTTTCTTTTTTACCTCAGGCAGGAGATCGTCTGGTCTCCTAGTTCTCTAACCACCAAATAATTTTTAGAAGTTCCTCCCTCGCGAAGCGCAGCCTCAGAGGCGGGAGAGCGGGAAGCCCTGGGGCTGAGGCAGCTTCGCGGTCGCCATCGCCCCCTGCTCCTCCGTCCCTCATGCTCTCCCTTCTCCATCTCCCTCCTTCGTTTCCCGTAATCTCCCCGCTCCTCCGTCTCTTCTATCCCTGCTCCGAAGCCAGGAGAGAGAATGCCCGGGACACGGCGACTTTTCGAGCTCCACCTCCCCGCTCCGTGCCCCTGAGGGAAGGCGGTGGCGCCTCAGGGCGGGGCTGAGGGAAGGCGGGAAATGGCGCGCGCCCCGCCCGCTGCGCTGAGGGCCGTGAGGAGGCGGCGGCGGCGGCCGCGGGACTCCCTCGTCCCGGCCCGGGCTGCCCCGGCCCTGCCCCGATCCCCGCCCCGGGTTTTTCCGCGGGAAGACGGCGTCCCGCCCGTCCCGCCACCCGTTCCTCCTCCTGCTGCTGCTGCTGCGGAAGTGCCCGGCTGGGAAGTTTGCGGCTGGCGGCGGGGGGAGGCCGAGGGGGTTCTGTGGAGGTGGGTGAGGGGGAGCGGGCTGAGGGGCATCGCCCCCTGTCCCTGCTCGGTGCTGGTGCAAAGCACATCGAGGGATATTGTACCTTCTGGTAGCTGTTTTTCAACAAACTTTCGTTTTCCGCTCCCTTAAGGTACGATGCCGCCCAAAGGTCCCGGCAGAGGCAAGCTGCCAGTCCCGCTCCCTAAAGACATGATCCTGAAAGACACCGAAGGAAAAACCTGGCGGCTGGGCAGTCAGATCGGCCAGGGAGGATTTGGCCTGATCTATTTAGGTAAAATACCGCTGATGATTAAGAGGGTGACTTGCAAATTGCTTTGTAACTTCCTGAACTGGAAAAGGCGGTAACTTTAAAAAATATGGTTTACATGATGTTGGTGATCCTTGTTCAAATGTGGTTTTCTGAGCTGTTGTTCCTGTTCCATTCCTGCTTATGATGCAGCGTGTTCTCCATGGCCCGTCCAGCTCGTTTTGCTGAATACTAAGGCACTTTTCCACGGATCTTGAGAGGGGCAACCAAGGTGCCACTGTGTCTAAGAGCACGGCCAGATGATGCTTCTCAATGTAAAAGTGCTTTTCTTAGCCACGGTTTTGGCCTTATGCCAGCTTCATGCTCTGTAGTCCTCTTTCAGTTTCTGGTTATTGGAAATGTTGTTTTCTGGCCAAGAGTAAATTGGTTTTCATCCAGGAAATGAAACAGTAACAATACTTAGCTGGGTACTGCCTCTGAATTCACATCTTTTCAGCAGAGGTGGAAATGGTGTTCTGTATTTGCTCTGGCCTAGATAAATTTCTGTGTTTCCTCCAGAAGAAGCTGCTGCATTCCAGTGATTTTGTGCTCTGTGAGGAGTGAATAATTCAGAAAGGCAGTTTGTAAAGCATTCTGGATCACTGCAGAGGGTGTAATGTACGTTACTGTGGCTGGTCTCTGTGAAAGAGCAAATCCTGTGTTCAATATTAAAGCTTAAAACTTAATAAGCAAGTTACTCCTATACACAAACCAGCTTCCTTTTGTGCAGAAATCCGCTGTACACACAGTAGCAGTACATCCAAGAGGTTCCTGTAGTGAAATTTTCTGGTTTGGTTTCCTCTGGAATTTCTACAGTTCCCACTATTCCTCACTGCTCTGCAGACAACCAGTGGGAATGACAGGGGTTTCAGTTAACTGCAGATACGGTGTAGTCAAAAGGTAGGGCACTTGTTAGAGTATTTACCTTCTTTTGATTTATCTTATTACCTTATTATGACCACCTTTGAAGCATTAGTTGGTTACATCTGAGAGGTGCTGTTGGGCACGTGTGAGATGTTACCGTGAGAAAATAGACCTTAGCATGAGCTAAGAAGGGAAGTGAAGGTGTCTCTGGGTACTGCCAGTCCAACATAAAGGACAGGAAGATGGGGACCTGCAGAAGTCTCCCACAGACAGAAGGGTGTGAGGGAGCTGGGGATCCAGTGCAGAAAGCAAAGGTTGTAGTGGGTGTAGCTCTCCAAGGGTAAGACAAGTAACGTTGTGTTCTGGAATCACTTAGAATATACCTCTGCCATTTCCTGCTGCAACCAAATCACACTGGATCTTGAGGGTGGTTTAGCATGTGAGATTCAGACAGTCCCATGCAGATTTGAGTTTTCTGCCTGATCACAGAGCCCACCAAGGTGATTTTTTATGTTTCTTAGTGTTTGATGCAGTTTGGCTCCCACTGAACTGAGATGGAGAGCAGTCAGTGGATTAAAATGACAGTACAATCAGGGACTCTTGGTATTACTGTTCTGTGGTTTTTTGTGTGACAGCATGGCTGAGGAAATGCAGCTGCCACTTTTGTAGTGGTATTTGTGTTCATTTAATCCCTTCTTTCAGGGGGAACAGTGAGTGCTACCTGCAGCACTGAACTGAAGGCTCCATTCCCCTTGTAGCTCATCAATTAAAGAGAAAACAGACATTTTTACCTAAGTATTGACACTGAAGCTTTCTCTTTTTGCCCACTTCTTGATCTCTGATGTGTTTATATTAAAGTATACCATTCAGCAGCTTTTTGGGGCCTTGATGCTACAAAATCCAGCTGTCTTTGAGAACCATGGGGAGTGAAGTAGATGACAAGTTTTTGTGATTAAGATACAGATGCTTGGAGACACCCCCTTTCTCTGAGCTGTTCAGACTTGTTTTTAGAACTTCTAGAGCAAGGTGTGAGAGGATCACTAATTTTCAGAGAGGAGCTCGCCCAGAAAGAGCTGTAGAGAGGTGGGAGACAGGAGAGTGGAGACAGTTTCGATTGTCTGCCAGGTATGAAGAGCACAGCCCTTTTATGAAAGGAAATGTTAACTTTGCCAGCTATATCTTTTAATAAGTATTTTTACAGTAGCAGTGTAAAGATTTTGATGTGGTTGTTATAGCTTAATTTCCCATTAAGGGTATTCCATACTCCATTAATCTATAACAACGTTCTTGAGAAATTTTACAGCATCTCTGCAAAATATATTTACATTTTGTGGGGTGCATTTTGTGGAAGGAGGTTCTGATCACTAAATCAAAGCTGCTGAAAGCCATTTACTGACCCTGAGTCCTGGAATGCAAATGTAGGCTTCCTGAACTTCTAATTGTGTGCATGAAAGTTACCACAATCTTCAAGTTCTGTCCTGCTTCACAAATGCTTTCCCTTCTTTGCTGTTTATTCTTAGTCTTTCCAATCTGTGCCAAATTTTTGTGTAGCTGATTTGCTCTCAGGCACCTCAGGTAAAGCTGTTACCCCTTTGATAAGGGCAGCAGAATGAAGAGCACCTGAGGAAGGCTGTGACATTGGTCCTCTCACAACTGGTTTGTAGCCCTGTGGAGAGCAGTGGAAAATGAACCAAGAGCTGAGGAGCCTTACATTCTCTCATTTATCTCTCTGATCACAGCCAGTAATTAACACCAATCTTTATATAAATCACTCTCTAGTCCTGCTGCAAGCACTCTATTAATGCACAATTTGGACTGAAAATTTAAATGCCTAAAGGTCACATAATGTTTTGTTAAGATTCCTCTGTCACAGAGAAACCTGCTGCATCCAGCACTGTCTGCATGCAGGCTTCTTTCTCATGGGGAGGGATGGTTCTGAAAAATAGAAATATTTTTTTAAATTTATGTAAAAATGTTTGTTAGATGGTGTCTTTTATGATGGGACCTTATGAAGCTCAGGAAAATAAGTATTGATAAAATCATCATTGAATTCTGCCCTGCTCAGAGATCACTATAGCCAGTGCACTATCCTTTCCTTTGGAGTTTTTTCCTCACATTTTCAAGGAAGAGCACACTTGGTCCTGCTGTTCATTGCTTGGTTTGCTTCAGAAGCTGCTTTAGCAATTGGTTGTGGAGAAACAAAGTCCTTCAGCAGTTGCTTAAATTAAAATAATGCAGCAAATGAATTTAAAATGTTGTAAAATGATGCCAAAAGATAAATTCAACATGATTTTTATTAGCTCAATGGAAAAAAGAGTCTTAACAGCAAAGCCCTGTAACTAAAAGCACTAGCAGGTTATTTAGGTTAGGGATGAATTTTTCTTAACTTCAAGATATTAAAATGTCATTGTACTTGCAGGTGTGAACCTTAGTGTGAAAATAAATTTGTTGGTAGACAAACACCACTTCAGGCAGGGTCTTTTTGTCTAGTCACTACTATTAGACTGTTCAAATAGAGATCCTGCAAGTACCCTGTTTGCAGGCAAACTAAATCATAAATTTAGCCCGATTTTGCTACTCAAAGGCAACTTATGGGCTGACTGCATGGTGCAGCATCTGTCAAGAGAAAATACTCCTTACCTTTATTAGTTCTTGCTAGTGAGTGCTTCCTATGGAATCTCCCCCCTTCCTTTCTGTTTTTTGGTCCTCTGTAAGCTGAAAGTCTGAACTTAGAAAGTGTAACTCATTTTTGCACTCTGGTCTAAAGCCTGCTACAAAGCCTGCAGAGATCATTACTGTTACACTGTAGTGTTCTGCCACATCATGTGTTGGGGATTCTTCTTCCGTATGCTGAGTAATGCTGGGAGGTCAGAGAGCAGTTTTGGTTGATTGAGTTTATTATTTATTTTCAGTGGGGGATGTAGGGGGAGCTTTGGAGGACAGCTAAGGTACCTGTTGCTTTACAGAGGGCACTCCTTCAGTTGTCTTTGGCACCTGTATCCTGCTGAAACTGGCATTGTATCCTCTGAGTGGGCACCATGTCAGACCAGCAGATGGGCTGCAGCAGAATCTTGCCAGAAAACAGTTTGTGCATCAAGTTTTAAATATTAGAGGCCTGGGCTCCCATCTGAGAGTGCTGTAAGAGCAGGCCATGCAAAGCTTTTCTGCCTGGGGTTAAAGGATGTGTCATCCCTATTCCAGCTTAGAGTAATTAACTTTGAAAGTCAAACAATTGGCTTCCATTGCTGTGGAATACAGAAAATCTGGTGAATCAAGATTAAGGTTTCACAGAAACACAACTAAGAAACATAGTGAAATTTCCTACCAGTACTGAATGCTCTTAACTTGGAGGCATTTGGAGTTACCTGCAAAACGGTTGAGCAATTGAACACTATTTTGTCCCAAAATCAGTTTAGTTTGGTTTTGAGGAAGATGGGTCTTATGGAAGGTTACGTATCTGTAATCTGTATAAAACCCCTCAACAGTCTTAAATACACCTGGAATAAGAATCTAGAATAAAACCCGGTCAAAAACGCTGCTCAGCAAAGGGTCTGTCTAGGAAACGATGCTGCAGCTATAAAGTAACAGAGAAGCAGATCTTCCTCATGCTGCATTAAAAGTGGAGTGTAAACACCCTTCAAACACTGAATGCTTCAGTTTTTGGGAAATATTGGATATGGCAGTGAGAGGGGGAGGCAATGTGCTTTGTTTGCCTTTAAACATTTGCCTTAGCACCTTTCCTGTGTAGGAAATAGTTGTGTTTAATAGCAAATGCTACTTTTTATTTGCTTGTGTGCATTTTGTTTTTAGTAATTCTACTGCTGCAACTTGGATCCTGTTTTTATTGTTAGATGCTGTGAGCAACACTCCTTCCCTGCTTTTACCCATTAAATTTAACAGGTCTTGGCTTGACTTAAACAGGGTCAGAACTTTTCCAGCTTTTTTTATAGGTAGCCTGTAACTTCAAAAATGAAGTATTTTTGAGATGAGTTTCTATTTCTGCAAAAACTAAGCTGATATATCACTCCTCAGGATTAGCTAATGAATAGAACAAAGCAAAAATAAAATAGTAGCAACTAAAGAACTTCTGAAAATACTTTTATTCATGTTTTCCAAACAAATATATCCTCCAAATATCCAGCAGTGGCAAAGACACCAGCTGTGGACAGGAGCAGGGATGTTTTTCCAAACTGCCAAATCAATGCTGTTTTCTTTTCCACTGTGTAAACTTTGTCAACAAAAGTGGTTCTGTGAGAGCCATTGCAAATATTTCACCATATTCCAAATGTGGCTGCCACAAATTAACTGCTAAAACTACAACAAGCACGTTTGAACTGGTGAAGGGAGTTGGCACATTCCTCTGTCAGGCTGCAGTTGTGCTGTGTGGTTGTAGGAAATGGCAGTTCAGCCACAAACACCCTTTTGTTACCATAGCTTGTTAACATTTAGAGCTCCATTAATTAAGGATGTGGCATTCAGCAACAAAAGGAATGAAATTCATGGTTAAAGTGGATGAGAAGGCCATAACTGCTGTGCTGGGTGAAACCAGGGAATCCTGGGCATGAGTTAATTCCAGGTGAGTTATTTGTGCAGGCACAGCAGTTGGAAATGATGACCTAGGATGTGAATCTTCCTGCACTGCTTTATTTCAGAGGGCATTTTAAAGCTGTGTGCTCCTCCCTGACATGGTAGCTGTGACTGTGGGATGAAGGGGAGGAAGGGAAAGCAGAGCTGTGCCCTTTGCCCTCTGCAAATGTTTTGTGAGACTCCTCTTGGCATGAGGTGAAAACAGCTGCAGCCTCCCCCACGGCTTCATCCTGCACCAGTGCTCCCAGTTATGCAGACAGTGGTTTGGGTTGTGTGTCTGCTTCAGCACCCCCCTCCCAAATGTCAGGGGTTGTGCATCTCTAGCTGATAAAAGCAGCATAAGCTGGGAACTCGTACACTTGTTATGCTATTTTAGGGGTTTTTTTTGCAAACATAATCTCACCATATAGTGCTCCTGGTACTCTCTGTGAGTACTTATCTGCCATCAGAGACCTCCTGCCTATCAGCACTGCTCTCCTGCAGAGTCTCTGCTCACTGTCCTGCAGTCTAGCATTTAACTGATTGTAATATTATAAATAGCCATGTGCTACCACACAGAACGAGGCTAGCACATGGCTAATTACGAGTATACAGTAATTAACTATGAGCTAAACTCGCAGGAGAGTATGTGGTGGTGGTCTATGAGGTATGTAATCAGACTGTTTGTTAAACCTTGGGAGCCTTTCCAGTCTGTTAAGTAACTATACATAGTAATGAGACAATTTTTAAAAAACCATTTATGTTTATTTATGACCAAAAAGGATAGTCTGTCTTTTTTCTGAGCTGTGACTGGAGTATTGCTGGTTGAGATCTAAATGGGTAATTAAAGTGATGTAACAAAAGGTACACATAGAACTTCTGCTTATCTGGATGGCTGAGGCTGATTGTCCCAGCATTATGTGTCAGAAGTTGAGTGTTATTCGTGGGGATTGCTGTGCCTTGTTCCGTGTGTGTGCAGTAAAATAGCACCTTTTCTCCTTTTGTAGTCTTGAATGTAACTCATTTTGTGGGGCACCTGTTTCAGTATCTTGTTGAGCTTTGACTTTTCTCCCTTTTCACTTTGTAACCACTGCCTGTTGTGTTTGGGTTTTTTTTTCCTTCAGGATGTGCTTTCAGTGTGACCCCAGAAGCATCCAAGCCAGCATAGTGTAAGAACCATGGGGGTGAAGCCCTTTTGCTGGGCTACCTCCTGTTAATTGCTCTTCTTCATTACCCTGACAGCTGTTACTCTGTTCCAGATTACCATGAATGAGGCCTCTTTTTATAAAATGTCAAGAAGTCTGCAGGGAAGTTAGATCAGACTCTTTCAAATACATTTAAATTTGATGCTTCCCTACACCTATCAAACCTCTGTTAAGTAACTTGGTATTGAATTACATTTTCTTATCCAGAGGTTCTTTTCTGATCTGTGCCAGTAAAGGGAGCACATCAAATTCTGTTTGAGTAATGTGATGTTGTTGAATGCAGTGAAAACTTATGGGATGTGCTCCTTTAAATTAATGTCTTATACGTATTCTATATGTGACAAGGAAAATAAAAGACATACGTGCCTGTTTCTTAATTCCCACTTCAGTACAATACTTTGTTAAGTACAAAGTGTACCAAAATTTCCCTTCTCGTAGTTTTAATTTGTGTTCTGAATGTGACTGTTACTTCTGTGAGTCTATTAATAGTTCAGACCTTCCAGAGGTACTGGTTTAGTATTTTAATTTTATTTTAATGTGTTATTAACACAGCAGCATTTGCATGAAGAGGTGTCAGTGGGGAGCCTGTGAGTGTCTGGGGTGTGCACACTGCCAGATTCAACCCAGATGCTGAATAGAAGTGGAGGAAGATGGCAGCTGAAGGAGTCTGTTCATTGTAAAAGTATTTTTATGCCCTGACCATCAAAAGAAGTAGGCTTGGATGGTTTGATTAGATCCAAGTTTACTTGATTTTTATTATGTGGATAAAAGTGGTCTATTTTTGTGTGTGCTGATGGTTGAAGTGTTTCACACCTGGACTGTTGTTGGTATTTGATCATTTTCAGAAGTTTGAAAGGGACACTTATTTCCTAGGAACTGTATTCTTTTTACCTTTTTTCAGTGATGATTCTAAAAGATGATTTAGTCTCATTAAATTTTAATCCCAGTGTAGCTCCATGTAGCTTCAGTAGTATCAGAGAGAGCTGATAGTTCTCTCAGGGTCAGAAGAAAATAGGATTGCATTGTCTGTGCGCAGGGGTTCTGTCTCCTGGGCTGTAATTGGCACATGTGGTCAATTATTGTTTTGAAATCTCTACTCGCACTGAGAGGCACAATCCCTCAGCTCCCCTTTAGGCAGGTGGTGGCTGTGCTATCCCTAACTTAGGCCAGTGTCTAAATAATGCCAGAATAGAAATCAAGGTTCTAGGGCCAAATTAATTTGTGATAGAGGAAAGCAGACAATCCTGTCTAGAGGCGTAATGTAGGTCATAACTTTTAAGTGGTGTCTTTGTCACGACAGTAGATTCACAGCAACCAGATACAGGGGTTTTCCAATGGGTTGGAATGACTTAAACAGCATCTGTCCTAATGGAATAGCTCATTGTGGTGCAAACGTGCACTGAGGACATCCTGCTTACTCCTTAATTAACATCCAGGGGAGACTTCTGAGAACGGGGCTTAAAATTGCTCCTCTACTTGTTGATTAAGACTTCTCTCTGTGTGTTGGTTTTGTTTTATTTTTCTTTGAACTTGGCAAAGCTCTGACCTTTAAAAGGAGGAATTCAGCCTATCTTTTGTTGTGTATTTTTTTTGCCTGACTCAGTGTTAGCAGAGTCTTTATTTGCAATTACATTTTGTTGCATACAGCTTGATCTCCATCTCTTTGTTCCTTTGCAGCATCCCCTCAAACTCAGGTTCCTGTAGAAGATGATGCAGTGCATGTCATTAAAGTGGTAAGGTGTAGATCTCATTTCTAAATTATTAACTTGCATGCAGTTCTTTCTCTTAATTATCTCTCCTTATTTTCAGCATTGAGTCTCTATTGCATGCTTGTGGCTTTTGGTGCTTTGGGTTTTTATATCCTTTCCCTGCTTGGGGATATTTTTGGCATTTCCATGACACATAGTATTTCCTTCACTTGATTTTTAATTTGATTACAGCCCCTTAACAGTTTAGTAAGGAAGATTAGACTATGATCTCAAACACACCTGATCTCCAGTGTTTCTGGAAATAGTATCTTAAATAGTATCTGAAATAATCTGGGTTGTTTATGAAAACAACTTTTCTTTTTAGCTACTTACTAAAATTAAATTTTAAGTGACATGGAGTATGGGAGATGGGGGTAAAAGAAGGGGTTTCATTCTCTTGGTATTTCTTATATGCTTTTCTTAAGAAACTGTTGTCTTTCTAATGCCTTTTATGATACCAGGTTTATTTGTTTCTCAACAGGAATATCTTGAAAATGGCCCCTTGTTTTCTGAGCTGAAGTTTTACCAGAGGGCTGCCAAACAAGAGCATAGTAAGTACTGTCTCAGCTCTGATTCAGGGAGATGTAAGGACAAGTCCGGATTTAACTACTTGTGTTAAGAACTGGTGCTTTAGAGCTTGAAAGCCAGCTCATTTCACATACACTAAACCAGTCCCAGCTGGTGCTGTGGTAATTCTGGATTGCTGTAGGTTTTGTTTCTTGGGTGTTGTCCTTGTCCTTTCTGATCAGAAGGGAGAGCAGAAGCCAAACAGTGAGAACAGGGCCACATTTATTCTGTGCACAGCAAGGAATGGACTCCAGAGACAGGCCAGTCTTAGGACAGAGAAAACACCCCACACCTGGAGTTCTCAACTGCCTTTAACCCAATGTTATGTTCTTCTTAATATTACAGTAAGAAAATGGATGAATCTGAAAAAAATAAGATGTTTAGGAATTCCAGTGTTTTGGGGATCAGGCCTGGCTGAGTACAAGGGGAAAAGGTAATGAGATAAATGGTAATTAAGCCTCAATTTGACTGATGACCCATTTTCAAAAATGGAGATTAGTTTTTTTAAATCTGACACAAAGTTGCAGTCATGTTTTAAAGGATTCCTCCCTTTTCCATATTTCTTTATAGCTACAGGTTCATGGTCATGGAGAGACTGGGGCAAGACCTTCAAAGAATCTTTGAAGATTGTGGAAGCAAGTTTAGAAAGGAGATTGTTCTGCAACTTGGGGCACGAATGGTATGCACAGAGAGAGAGGAAATTGCTGTGTCGCAAATTTGCTGAGTTCAGTTAGAGAATTATCTTGCTAGTACAGTTCCTTTAGGCGGCAGCTGAGTTTAGAATTAAACATGTGTAAATGCTATGTATTTTCTTATTTCTCTGAGTTTTCTTAGAAAACAAGTATTCAGTAGAAAATCAAGACTCCCCTACAGACTGAAATTTGGTCAAACCAATTTTTTTTTTCTAATAGGTTAAAACACAGACCATCCACTTCAACCTGTGTGTCTAGACTGAGATGTGTAAGCCTATTCTCATGTTTCAACATGTATTGATTTTTTTTTTCAGTGTCTGAAGGGTATTGTATTAGACATCCATATTTGTCAAAGTTCACAATTGCATGCCTGAATGCCAAATTTTCTGTGTGTTTGCTGAACACACTGATCACACAGGCCAGGATTTGGCCAGTCTGCAAATACCAGTTTTGTTTTCAAACGGGGGCAGACTGGCACATTCCAACAGATGGTTACGTATGTGCTTCTTTTTAACATAGTTTGTGTTGTGAAATACTGTGAAATACTGCTAGTGCTGAGCAGAGGTGCACAGAAAATGGAGTAGAGGCAATGGTCTTAAGTTAGAGAAGAGGAACTTTTAGACTGGATGCATCCAAAGCATCCTTTCAACCTAAATAATAATATGTTTTCAAAAATTGAAGGACTTTCATAGTCACATAATTGATAAACTCGTAACGCCCTTTGTGCTCTCCAAAAGTCAGGACTGGGCTGTCCTTTGTATGAGTTGCCAAGTGCAAATGTGTTTTTTAATAATAATTAGAGTTATTGTGCCTCAGTAAGGAGCTGGAGGTGTTGATGCGGGGAGGTTGTGACATGAAATGCTGGTCATGTAATAACTGGCAGGATCAAATTGTGCCAGACCTTTAGAACTGATGGAATATGATCTTTCTGAGAGCTTGGTGTTCCCAACGTCTCCTCTGGTGTTTATAAAGTACTGGTTTCGTTCTTGTTGTGTGATTTAGAAGCTGGTACTCAGGTAGTTACACAGGGTTATCTCATGGCTTGTTTATGGTTTGCCATCATTAGTTCAAGCCAGATTTGTCAGCTCAGTCTGTGTAGCCCTTGATTCCCCTGTCTGAGTGAGAAATATTTGGTGGCAGGGTTAGGGGCAGAGAGAAGATGATGATGTTTTCTCCTCTGTTCTAAATCCTTTCCTAGTTGGATACTTTGGAATACATCCATGAAAATGAGTATGTCCATGGGGACATTAAAGCAGCAAATCTTCTTCTGGGCTACAGCAATCCACACGAGGTGAGCATGTTTACTTATCTACACTTTTACTCTACTGTGTTTATAACCACTGAAAAGTTTTCAGTTATGGATATTCTGCTTTCACAATTCACATATTCAAAGGAGTTTATGCATGAACATTCACATCCCCTCACAGCAGATCTGGGAGTGGCTCTGTGAAGCTTGAGGGCTGAGAAAGAAGCGGGACAAAGCTGTGCTTTGTTCCCTCTGTGTTCTGCTGGCTGGGATGCTGGTATGGATGGGTAAACTAATGAAGAGGATCAATTCTAGGACCTAATTGTTGCTCTAGGTTATACTAATTAAAGGATGTTAGTAGAGATTAAGGATGTGTCCCATTGTATTTTCATTTGTGAAAGTTCTAGCTTTCTAATATTGTTTCCATGCCCTGACTCTCCTGTCCTGCTTGTTGTAGTGGATATATGAGGTAAGTAGGATTAAAGTTGCTGTTCTCTAACACTCTAAAGCCAGCCTTGAAATGGAAGTGTTTGGGTGAAATGTTTTAAAACAAATCTTTTGGTCCTGTCATATTCCACGTGCTCTTGTGATGTCTTTTTTTCCTTTCTTCTGGTAATAAAATCTAAGTATGCTTTTTTAATTGGGAAAAAATCATTTAGGAAAAAAGGACATCTCTAACTTCACTTAAATATAATTAGCTGTAAGCAATACTTCTTTCAGTTCTGGTTTTTCTGCTGCAGTGATAAAGAAACAGATCTTGCAAAGCAGCTCACTGCCATTGGAGGTGAACCACTAGAATATATCTGCTCTTTTTGAAAGCTTCAAGTTAAATGGCTGAGTCAAATTTAACTTGTCAGCTTTCTGAAAGACATCATTTGAAAAGCAGCATGGCTTTTTAAGACAGCCCTGGGTTTATACAGTGGGAACAGCCAGTGCATAATCACAGTTTATGGTGTTCTGCTGAATCCAGAGGAGGAGGCTCTTTAGAGCCAAAACAATCTGCAACCATTAGCATAACTCAAATGACTTTTCTTTTGGCTTGCCTATTGTGGATTTCTATGACAGCAAGAAATGCTGCTGTTTTTCACATTGCAATCACTTTGGAAGTGTCCACTTACAGTAACCATAAAATGTTCAGACTTGCAGTTGACTTGGAATTGGGCACATTGCTGGGTGATTTTCTCACTTGTTTCGTATGTTATTTGTATGAAGATTCTGCTGTTCTTGTAATTTGCTTTAATGATAGTAAATTCATTGACAGGTTAAAAGTAAGGTACTTGTGAGTTACCTGATGGAGGTTTTAGGGTTTATTTTCTAGGGTTTATTAAATAAATCAATGGATAGTCCAGTTTGAGTAGCTCCTAACTCAACATGTACAAAGAGTACATCACTGCTGGGAGGTTTTCTGTAGAATTTTGTTTCAGCAAAATTTCTCTTCCACTGAAATTATTCCATAAAACATTTTTAGAAGTCCCCATTCTAGTTCAGAAGTGCTAATGGGGAAGAATTTCTAATATTTGCTTGCGTTTCTGTGGTCTGAATTAAACTGTCATTCCTGTGTGAAGTGTTTGTGCCACTTTTCTCTCTCTGCCAACCCAGTGAATAACTCTATTGCCTTGGTCTTGGTTGGGTTTTTCTTTTAAAAAGGTAAAATGATCAACCTAATCTCATAAATAGGGAGTGAGAGCATCTAGCCTGTGGCAAACTCCAGCTCAGGAATACAAGCCCAGGGGCTTCTGTAGCTCCAGTGGGAGTTGGAATAATAAAACTGCTTGACCTAACGATTTCTGTGGTGTGGTTTTTCAAGAATTTTATGCCAGTGGGTTCTTTCTCCTGAGGGTCTAGGATTTTAAGAGAAAATAAATTTTAAGTGTTCTGAAATTAAAGAAACTTGTTTTTAAAAGAAACCAGTAACTCATCTATTCAAAATATAATTCTGTGTTCTGTTGTGGTGAAGAGAGAGAAATCTGTTAAAAAAGCATGTGTGCCTTTGTACTAAACTTTATCTTTTTTTGCAGCTGCAGTGACAAGTTTGCATGTAAGAATACACACCAACAGTTACTAAAAGACAGAAAAAATGCCATTTTCCTGTGCTAGACTTTCTGCTGCTGGTCTCTCTCTCTTCTGTAAATGAACCTGGTGAATTTGCACCACAGCAAATAAATAACAGAGTCCCCTTTCTGAAATCCATACTGCCATCCCCTACTTCCTGTGGTAGGGCAGAGAAACAAATAAAGTGAAGGTGCTGTGACTGTGTGACCTCCAAATGATAGTTGGAAATGGGGAGGGGCTCCCAGTGAGTGCCCTGCAGGAGCTGCAGATGTGCTGAGCAGGAGGCAGCGAGGCCCTCCCTGAGCTACAGGTTACAGGATCAATTCTGCAGTCAATGGTTCTGAGCAGGACCTGCACAGGCACTGACACAGCAGCAGTGATGGACTGAGGGGAGCCCACAGCCCATGAATCTCACACAGGCCTCAAAGGGAACCTGGAGTGATCACACCTGTAAATTACGGGTGAAGTGCAGTCCCAGGCTGTGCAGAGTTGAAGATAATCCAGTGCTAACTGTGTTTATACGATAAAGCAGAACAGGCAACATTGATAAAGACTCTGAAAGAAACTCAGATCATTAATCTCATTTAACTGGTGATACTATTAAGAGGGACAAGTGGTCATCAGACAAGAGCTAAAAATCTGCATTTTAAATAAGTAATGTTTGGGAGAGCACCTCTTCCAGACAATCACCTTGTAGTATTTTTTCCCCATGGATTTTATGGGCAGATATGCTGCAGTGTTGCAGACTCAGGTCCGTTTGGGTTTTAAAGCTGTAAATTTCAATCACATCTGCGCCTCAGTCCTGATTTTAAGTGTTTCTTAGACAAGATAGTTACGTGATAGAACTCTGACTTGATTAGCAGAGATGGAAGAATACAAAATTGTTTCAGAAGGTACAGAAATCGTGCATTGATCTTACGGGAAAAAGTTGCATGAAAGCAATTCTGACTTCATGCTGTTTTTCATTGTGTGATGAATTGTTGTGATTCCTGCTTTTTAGCCCACTGGGACAGATTTGCTAAAGTGCAAATGAATTGAGAAAAAATCAGATCTTTTCTGTTCTCCTCCAGGTGTTTCTAGGTAGGCTCCAGTAGGCAGAGATGTCCTGTACCCCCTCCCTTCTCTCCATTGGTAACCTGCTTTCCTCCTTCCTTGGCTTCTGTTTGAAAGATGCTTTTTCTGTCCCAGTCACAAACTTCACACTTCCTGTCCCAAAATGCACCTCAGTCTGCCTTTACCCTTTTTGTAGTCCAGTGTCCAACTGAACCTGACAGCACTGGCCATTAGCAATCAATCTGCCTCTTATTAGTAGTTATCTACTTAATTATTTACAGGCATGACGTAAGCCTAGGAATGGAAACACAGGAAGAAAACCACTGTATTGTCATCCTTCCAGCAATAAATCTCCTGCTCTGCCCTTCAAGATAAAGGGCCAGGCTAACAACTACCCAGCTCAGTGCAATTAAATATAATCATGTGTACAAGTTGGAAGAATTGTGTATGTTTAGCAGATATTTAGCACTTCAGACACCAAGCACTGAGAGGGAGTCATGCACAAAAGGGGAAGAAGATGGCTGAAAGTCTGGTTGGCTGCCTGTGCTCACAAATAATTATTTGTGCCTGTGATAATTCACTTGACCAAGCTGGGCACATTCATGTGTGCATGAAATTAAAGGTGAAGGCTTTAGAAATCTGGCTTACGGTCTGTAACAAAAATCTATTAATAACAGACCATGCTAAGCACTGCAGAGTCTGGTGCAGACCGGGATGTACAAAGAGAGAAACTTGAACAGAAACAAGAGTTAAAATAAGTAAGTGAGTGGGAAGGGGAGTGTACAGTGTACCACAGCCAAACCCAGCTGTTCTGGGCTTATGTCCTTGCTGCACCTTCATTATCCACAGTACCATTTCTTATTCCAGTGTCGTGTTTATCTTGATTCCTCTGTTCTGTTTTGTTCTTTTTTCCTTCTTATTTGGTTTTTTGTTCCCAAAAAAAGCATGCAGATAAAAAATATTTATGGTACTGAAACACATACTAACACTGTATTAATTTTTCTCATTATTCTTTTATATTCATTTGCTTTTCCACTTCCCTATTACCTTAAAAATGCACAACAACTATAAACTCTAAATTAGCTACCTCTACCATGTTCTGAGCAAATTTGGAAGGGCATGCAGTATTACATTATCAAAAAGTGACAACTAGCTATAAAGAACTATATATCTTTTTAATGATGAAAGGGTTATAATGAGAATTGATGAAATGAAATTAATGGTAATTTAAAATAACATAGTCATTCTGATAATGGTTGTGGCAAGGTTGTAACAGTGCATTGCTGGTTTTGTACAAGCTGAAGGGATTGATTTCTGTTGGTGGCCAAGAGGCTTTGCCTTGAGTGAGAGGCTGCCACGTTTATGGCAAAAATCTGATGTGAAAATTATGGAAGTGATAAATGGCCCAGCTAGAAACAAGCTGAACTGGGACACTCAAGGCCAACTTTGGAGGAAAACTGCTTTGATCAGGTGTCAGGATCATCCTGCATGTGAGTGGCTTTAAGAAGCACTTGCTTCTTTATTTCCAGGTCTTTCCATCATCAGTCAGTGCAGGATAACTTAAAGCTACTTCTCACTTCTAGGGAGTTTTCAGTACGAATTGAAAACTGCTCTGCTGATACAGCTACTGAAGGTATTTTAAGCAAATCCATTGGTTAAAAACGGACTGCATTAATGGAGCTGCTTAAAAAGAAAAAAGAACATCATTAGTGTGATAGGATAAGTGAGGTTTTTTACATACTTCAAGTTTGACTAGCAAATATTTGTGGCTGCTTTCTAGGTGGCTTGTTGTTGGTATAGTTTGAAAGATCACTAAGGCTGGGCTGTCACATGGAAGTGTCTATCACCTGTGCTGGCATGCCCAGCCCAAACCAGAGAGCTGCCAGAGGTGCAGTGGGTTTATTTTGTTTCCTAACAGTTAAAACCTCATTTTAATGTAAGACATAGCCTTAATTTTTAAAGGTATATTCTCTTCCTGTCCATGTCAGAAGCCTGTAGTCAACCAAAATCCAAAGCACGCCACTGAGTCTGGGAAGAATGCACCTTCTAGACTCCTCTGTCCCTCCCAGCCCACAAAGGATGCAGAAGACACAGAACTTGACATTTAGGGCAGTTTGGGTGAGGTCTCTGACTGACTGTGGGCTCAGTTAAGGCAGCACCAGAGCATCAGGAATACGCTGGAGCACGGATGCAGGAGATGCAGGAGAAAATCAAATCAGTCAGCCCAAGCTGCTGCCCTGTCCCAGATTTTGTAGCCACCCGTGCCTCTGGTCTTTAATCTTGGAGCCCAGTTTGGCTGGGCTGTCAGGTGAGAAACATCATTGGTAATCTTAAAAGCCACCCCCCTGCAGGAAGTAAGCACTGCAGCCTAGCTCACACGCTCCAGATAAGCTCAGATCCTGAAGCAGGAACTGTTAAACCAAGAGAGCAGCAATCCCAGAATTTAAAGCTGCCTGGAGCACAAAGAGTAATCAGTAGTTCCACAGAATGTGCTACAAAGTAATGTGTTCAGTTTTCTTGAGGGTTTTTTCTTTGCTTGTTTTTGCCTTTACCAGGAGTGACATAATTAAATTGCAAGGGAGTACTAGAAAAGTTTTAGACTTTTTTAGGATAAACTGTTTTGTAGCTAAAGAGGAAACTGAACTGAGGTTCAGGTAAGATGTGTTTCTTTATGATATAGTAAGATTTAGTAGAAGTGATCTCTTTGCTTTCAGATTATTTAGCTTTTGCCCCAAAAATCCATGGATGGAATGGTGAATATGGCACTGTTGCAGTATACACAATTTGAGCCCAGATTTTTTTTTACTCTTACATTGATTTAACTCCATGTGTTTACTTCAGAGTACCTGAGAGTGAGTTTGGTTCTGTTTCTAAAATGTGGTCTAAATTCAGCAGTAGTTTACTAGGATACTTTCTGGGTTGGGGAGGGCTGGTTTGCTCTGTTTTATCCTACACTTTCAATATGTAGGAAGTCAGTGACAGTGACATTCCAAAGGGTGGGATTACAGCTGGGCCAGTGCCCAGCAGCCCTATGGCCACACTCCCTGGGGCACTGGAGCCCTGTGTCCAGTCCAGCTGGAGGAAGCTGCTGCCTCTTCTCTGGCTTTGAAGCTGCACAGTGGAGTTGTATTGGAAGAGTCTCAGCTGCTGGGAGATCCAAACAGGAGGAAGTGTGTGTGCCTGCTTAAGTCAGGGGAGGAAGGGGTCTCATAAGCAATGTGAGGCTGCATAAAAGGCATATTGCAGTTTATAATGTCTGGATGTCCACCTGGAGAGCAGAGAGCTCAGAAACAAAATAAAATGACTGAAATCCTGCTCGACTCTGAAATAAGATAAGAGTATAGTAGTGGAAGGATTTAAATGGGGAGGGCAGCTGTTATAGCCCCCAGTTGTACATATTTTATCCTGAGGCACCATTTGGTTTAATAAAATTTAGATCTAAGGCTGTCCTTAACCTATCAGTTTCTTAAGACTTAATTATAAAGGTTATACTTTCAAAGGACAAAAGCATTATTCATTTGTCTGTTCATGTCTTCCAGGTTTATCTTGCAGATTATGGACTTTCCTACAGATATTGTCCCAATGGGAACCACAAACAGTATCAGGAAAATCCTAGGAAGGGCCATAATGGGACAATAGAGTTTACCAGCATAGATGCCCACAAGGGAGTAGGTAGGTTTCTTTTTTTTATTTCAGATGAGTGATTATAGAATGAGTAATCAGGCTGTGAGAGCTGCTGTACACAGGAGGAGCAGTGTTGGGGATTGCTCAGCCCCTGGTGTGGTGACCTCCTAGTGTGCCTGGGAATGCTTCCCCAGGGCTAGGGGAAGGGGCAGCAGGAGAGGCTCTGCACACACAGCACTGGAGCAGCCAAGACACCCTGAGAAGGACTCAACATCAAACTGAACGGGTTTCTGTTGGGAGAACTGGTTTGTGCTTGCTGTGCCCTGCACAGGCAGGATTTGGTAATGCTGCATTGTCAAGGAAAAGGATTTGGAGTCTGCACTGTCCTTTCGGGAGAGCTGTGTCTGAGTGTCACCATCTGTGTTGTGGTAGGATGTTTCAAGATGACATTCCTTCTGCAAGGAGAAAAACCTCTTTTGAAGTCATAAAGTGTTAACTTTTTGAAATCTTTTTCCAGTAGCCTTTCATATATCTTACTTATTTAAACTCACTTTGATGGTATTGGAAACACATTTGCAGGTAAATTACATACATAGTCCTTTTACTGGATATTGATTGTACTGCCTTGCATTCCAAGGCAGACTTAATTCAACAATTCCCTAATTAGTTAAAGTCATAACCTATGTCTTGTATTCATTTACCATTAATTAAACCTTAGCTGTTTATTACACTGCAGTCCAAATCCAATAGCAGAGCCATAGAGCCATGGAAAAGGGACTGGGAGGTCAATATTGAAAATATATGGTGCAAAGTCCCACTGATGGCTGCATTGTTCACAATCAATATGGTCAATGCAACACAACTTTCTTAGTTGCTATGTCAGCAAGACAAAAAGTCAATTCTAATGTTATGCTAGTGAAAAAAATGGTGATTATTGAAAAACTTTGACTCTTGCTACAAAAGAGTGTTTTTGTTAACTTTCTTTTTCCCTTTCCCCTCCTTCACCCCCAAGATCATCTCAAACAGGAGGGATGGTTTGCTGCTGCCAGCTTGGTGAGGGTCAGTGTCACGAGTGATAACTGCAGGAATCTGTGCTTGTTAATAGCTGCTGAACTGTTACCTTAAACTAATACTTTCTAACGAGTTTTAGTTGGCACAAACAACTGTATATTATTGCTTTTTCTATTAAAAGGACCATTGACCGTGTAATGTAGAGGGTCTTGATAATTTGCCGGAGCTGTTAAAACCTGCAGTCGTTTAACTCTGGTCATTAGGAAAAATGAAGTAAGACTGGCAAGTATTTCCTGCTAAGACAACTGCACCATTTCACTTGCTAGAAAAACTTTGTAGTGAGGAACGCATCTGTTTTGGGCTCTTCTGGCGCTCCCAAGAATGCAGGGTCTTCTGGAGACCTGACTCTGCCTGCTTTTCCTGGTAGTGTGAACAGAGTGGCTGTGCACTAGTACTTGATGTGGATGCTGTTTGAAGGGTAGGTGGAAGCTGGAATATTCGGGATTTGGCTGTTGGATAGCTATAGCAGCCAGTTTGGTAGTGTTTGTGTGATGGGTGTGTGATTACAGGACAGATAATTCCTTTTATTTGAAAGTGCAGGGAAATTTTACAGACTTGTGTGGTGAAAGGTGTGCAGAGGAAGTGTGAGGTAAGTTTTGCAATCTGTGTTTTACATAATCTCCTCAAGTAGCTAAAGCTATGATGGAATTGGTTAAAACCAGAAGACTCCACAAAACAAAATATTCAGAAATATAGTTTGAGGGAGCTTACCCCCCTCTTACACTTAAAAAGTGTTTGCTTAATAGCTACAAACAGAAAATCCACAGATTTTTCTGCTGCTCCTGGAAGAGCCTACAGAACATGATGTGGAATCTGGTATTGCAGAGCATCCAAACTCCTCACATGGAATGCCAGCTCTGACCTTGTGATGGTGTCCTGCTTTTGTCTGGGACAGAGTTAATTTTCATGCCTGTAGCTGGTGCAGTGCTGTGGTTTGGATTTAGGATGAGAATGACATTGTTAACACAGGGATGTTTGAGTTGTTGCTGAGCAGTGCTTACCTTCAGTCAAGGACTGTTGAGTTTCCCGTGCTCTGGCAGTGAGGAGCTGCACCAGGAGCTGTGAGGGAGCAGGGCCAGGACAGCTGACCTGGCCAAAGGGATATTCCATAGCCTGGGATAACAGGGGCACTGGATAAACTGGGGGGATTGGCCAGAGGGGCTGATTGCTGCCCAGGTGATGCTGAGCAGCTCTGTTGTGCATCACTTGTCTGTCAGGGGTTTTTTTCCTGTCTTCACCTTCCTTTTCATTATTATTGTTACTTTAAGAATTTTATTTCAAGTATTAAACTGTTGTTATCTCAACCTATGGATTTTAACTTTTTTCCCTGGTTCTCCTTCCTGTCCCTCCAGGGAGGGGCAGAGGGTGAGTGAGTGGCTGTGTGGTACTTTAGTTGCTGGCTGGGGTTAAACCATGACAAACAACCTGAATCCATTAAGGTCAAATTGTCAGAGTTTCCCACTTGCAGCAGAGCTCTCAACATCCGAGGGAAAATCAGCATTTGCAGCCACTTCTGTTGGAGACTGCATGGGTCCAGCTGGCAGAACACACCCACGGGTTTCCCTGCTCTCTTGGTGTGAGGCTGAGAGGCACAGAGGTGTCTCAGGATGCTGAAAGCCTTCCAGCAGTTGGGGCAAAGGGCTTCTTTGCTCAGTTGTCTCCTGGATTCCCCACTTGTGGTGGAGTCTCAGCACAGTCTCCTGTCCAAAGTGAGGTGGGGTGTTCTGAGAAGTCTTTAAAGGCTGTTGGCAAAAGGAAGGTGCAGAGACAGCCCTCATTCTGGTGTCACCCAGCTTTTCAGAGGGGAGTGTTTTGTTATTTCAATGCTCCAGGAATATCATTCTAATTTTTAAATGTTATTTTATATAAATGAGATCCTTTCCAGAGGGCATTTCCCACACGTGTGTAGCAACATAAATATCTCAGCCCTCCTGAACAGCCTCAGTGGCTGTGCTGAGCTGGACAAATGAGAACATTTTGACTTGCTCATGAAGCAGCTACTGAATACATGCAGCGATTTGAGGGACATGCTTAAGCTTTAACAAATTTTGGAATTTGCAGCTTTCCAAAGTGCCTCTTGGCAATGCTTGGAGCTGACACCCTCCTTGCACACAGCCAGTCAAATACATTCCCTTCCCAGTAATTGAAATCAACGCCAGAGTTTCCGTAGTTGAATGCAGAGTTTAACGCAGCTGCATGCTGGGTTATTCCCCAAGCTCTCTGTGGAGCTCACTAGGTGTAGAGTTGTGCAATCCACTGAGATCCAGAAAGGTTCCTACCAGTGGCCACTGCAGGGAACACTTTTGGGTGGTGGGATTGGTCTGTGTTCCTCTGACAGGCTCTGGTAAGGCTGACCGGGATGTACTGTTCCAATGGCAGCTGCATCCTTGGGCTGTATTTGGAGTTCACCTGGAACCAAACCTGGCCTCTGCCACAGGATCCAACCCACACCATCAGCATTCCTGGATTTGTGGCAGGATCCCATCCCAACAGTCTGTGGGTATTTGAAATTGAAACCCTTTTTATTCTGATGCAGATTTCACAGGGCACAACTGTGTCGTTGGTTTTAGCGTTGCATGGAGTGTACTCACTGTATTCATTTTTAAAGACCAGCCTGTATAAACAGTATTGCATTTTGGTTTGTTGATTGATAATTAAAGAGAATTATATCCGTACTCAGTGTACATTTAAAAAATTGTTACATAGTTAGCGTTAAAAAGTAATATTTGGATCAATGGTTCCTATGGATTTTTGTAGATTTTCTCCTCACTGAGGCATGCAGTCAATACCTAATTTCTCTGGAGATTTACTGCACTTAACATATTGAGGTTCTTTTAAATACTCCAGTGCTGTGCATTGAGTGCGTAAGCCCAGTTTTAATTTGCTATCATTGATGAACATAAGAGTATGAACTGTCTATGCTGAATTCCCTCCAGCATATATTTGTGTTTGCCATCGATTCTGGTGATGAGTCTTCTCCCTTCTCCCAGCGTTTCACAGTAACTCTGAGCAGTGTTGCCATCTCTTTCATCAGTAGGAGTCTGTGCAGGACTGATGTCTACACCTGGAGTGGTAAAAGCTGCTTCCCACACGAGTGGGGACTGTGGACAGGCTCCTCTGTGCCCCTCACACGGGGTTATTGCAATGTGTGCTCCTTGAGCTGTCACAGCCCTGGGACACTGCGTTTGTCTAGGCAGTGCCACCATTGGGTGATGGCAGGGAAAGCCCTGCAGCCCTTGTGCTGCTTTTCCCCAGTGCTCTGGCAGAGCTGCTCTGTGGTTTTAAAAACACAGCTCTGCGCTTGGCCATTTTTCCTGTTCTACTGACTGAAATATGTGCAGGGTTCATTCTGGGAGGAAGGATGTGCTGGAATATAAACACCTATGCCTGGAAACACATTCTTTGGGAGCCTGCTTCCAGAGAACAGAGCTCTGAGTGCCTCTGGATCAAGAGGTTGATTTGGCATCTGTCCATGCATAGTTAGGATTCAGAGGGAGCCTGCAGGATTTTTTTTTTTTTTTTTTGTCAGTCAAATGAATTCTTGATGTGCTGCAGTTTGATATGTGTTTCCCAAAGACTGTGTACAGGACAAACTGTAAATCCTAAATAATAAAAGGAAAATATAACCAGTCTGGCAAAAAATGGGTAGAACTTCGCAGTGGGAAATAAATAAAAAGATGGTTTAGTTCCTGAGAGTTGGATTAGAAATGTGTGCCCAGCAGAAGAGGTGGTTATAAGTGAAAGAAGAGTGACTAGCAAGGAAAAGACTGGATGAGCTCCTACAGCCACCTCTGGAAGCTTACTCTGTCCTGCCACGAATGTCCAGACGCAGCAAAAATAAGATGAGGAGCATTTACAACTCTGTCACATCTGAGGACTGTGCCTGGGAATGGGCTGTTTAATTTTGGCTGTTCTCTACACCAGGAGTTCAGAAAGGTGATGAATCTCAGCTGCTTGCCCACCCCTACTTGTCAGGCCCTTAGCTTTGTGATTCTTTTTTTCTGCCACACAGATGTGAAAGAAGAGTAAAACTTCCTGTCCCCACCCTCCTGCCACACATTCTCCTTACTGCAAGCTTGGAACCTTTTGCTTCCAACCAGGTACCGGCATCTCCTGCTACCACCATTTATCTCTCACTCACGTCTCATGGTGATGTTCCCTTGCACCTTCCAGCCTTCCCACTACATCAACTCCTCCCCAGCAGAGCAGGACCCCAACCCTGTTCCTTCCAACACATCCCATTCCACCAGTCATGGTATTCCCTCCTGGCAGCTCTGCTGTGCCTTCCATGCCCGTGAGCTGGTCACCCTATCGAGTATCTAAGGATCTCAGTTTGGAGAGAGAGTGTGGCTGACACAGGAATTGTCCCTCTCTGCCACATCCCAGAGTGGGTTCTCTGGAAGAGCTGTGCTGCAGCTCTGGTGGTGCCGCCATGGATTTTCCTTTCCAGCATTCTGTGGGGGTGGTTATTGTCAGGGAGCACTTGAGCAATGGTGCCATGTGCAGTGCTGGACATGAGGAGAGAAGAGATGGTTCCTGGCTGGCATTTGCCCTGTCTGAGGCTGGAGAACTCTGTGGAATGGCCTGCAAGCACTAAAACGTAGCATAAATGTAATGTACTTCTCTAACCTATGCCCTGGAGCCACCCACTATTCTATTGGTCATTACCCTGCTACAGGGAGCTCCTCAGACTGACCAGGACCTGGGGGAAGCAATACTTCAATATCTGCTTTTTGGGGTTATATTCCTCCACAGTCATGTTAACCCTCCTTTCCTTTATGGGATTTAGGCTGTGGTGTGAGTTCTGTTTGCTTGTGAGTTACCATGAATTTGTGTTCTGTAATTCAGTGAGAGTTGGAGGTGCCCCTGCACATCTATGCAATCATCATCCATGAGCAGCCAAAATGATCCTCTTTGTGAAAAACTTCTAATCCAAAAAATCACTAATACTGAAATTATCATGTAACAGTGCTAATTAAAAATAAGAGAATATCTCATCTGTCACTTGTTAGACCTTTATGAAAGGCTCGAGAAGAGCACCTAAACAGAAGCCATAGAGAAAACTCCCATTTTTGCTTCAGTTTTGGAGGAGCTCCTTGGGGCAGTGGAGTTTTGAGAGAGTATTGTGGCTGTTGTGATATCACTGATCTATTTGGGAATAATAATTGAATATAAATTAGTGTGGAGATAGCTGTCAAATCCAGTGTACAGAGGTACATCATCTGTTTTCTTCTTAGGTGATTTGCTTCAGTTATTCTGAGTTATTGGACTCTGTGCCTGCATGTTGAGTATGTTTGTGGTATATTTAAAACTCTGGTTTCATTGATGTGATTGTGAGTTCATCAACTTCAGTGGAGTTATTCCTGATTTATCTTGGCAGCACTGAGAACAGAATCAGGCCTTAAATCTCCAAATTAAAAAATTTAACTGCAAAGACATTGTGAAATAAAATACCACCAATGCGTTCCCATTAAATACTACTTCATATGAGATTAAAATAATAGTAAAAAAATCCAGTGAGTAGAAAAGCAGAAATCAAATGTCTATTAAAAAAAAAAAAAAAAATCAGCAAGTTTTTTAGCAGAGAAGTAAGAATTTGATTTAAATAAGTACTGGTTGGAGTGTGCACTCTTGTAACTGTGACAAGTTATCAAGCAGAGTTGTTTTATTTTCTCCTGGCTGTCGTATTTAAAGTGAAGGCAGATTGATTTCTCTCCGTTGATGTTTATCAAGAATTCCTGTAATCTTCAATTGTGTGAGCAGATTTATTTTTGCAAGTAAACATATCATTGAAATTTATCTATTAGTGCTCTATTTGTCCTGAAAATCTAATAATTCCATTGTCCATAGATAATACTAACTCGTTAAAGATTAATCAAATACTTTTAAACAAGAATCTAAATGATTTAAAAAGGTGAGGGATTTAGCTTATACAGAGCAGAGAGAAATAAGCAAGTCCAGCCAAGGAATCAAATGCTGTCATTTTTGTGTGGTTCTACAAAAAGCCATGGAAATGTCTGTATTTAGCAGCACTTGTGGTGGCCTGGGAGATGAAGGGATGGGGGAGTGATGTCTCCTGTGAAACATTTGCTGTCAGTGCAGGGCAGGACTGCTTTAGCTCCACGTACCTTTGTGTCCCTGTGCCTGCTGTGGCTTTGGGCAGTGCCAGCCAAGGCTCCTGGTTTGTCATGGCTTTGTCCCAGGAGCTGCAGGTGAGAGGGAAGGTCATTAGTCATGGCCAAACTGTGAAGAAACTTTAATCTCTGGGGCTGTTTTGTCAGAAAATTACTTATTTTAGGGTAACTCCTGAAATCTGATCGGTTTGCTGTTATTTATAGATGCACATCAATGAATCCCCCCTGTGGAACAAAGCTACCCATTGGAATTCTGACAATTCTTCCTCAAAAAGCCACTTTCTGTAGCCTCTCTCACCCAGACAAGTGCCAGAAAGGCATTGTGAAAATGAGAGGATCTGCAGTCAAAAACACTGGCTTATATGGATCTAATCTGGAATTGCCATAATGGAAAAAGGAGTTGTGAACACATGTGTGTGAATGGAATTGTTCCACAGTTACCGGGAGATTTATGGCCAGAGAAATCACTACAGAACAGCAAGTGGTGGAGATTGTGTTTTGATTTTAATATGGGAGCCAAGTCTTGCATTAGGACATTGCTGAATCCAGGGCAGAAAATAAACGACGCCTGAGGGACGGCGCAGCGGTGTTGGATCCAGGGGCCTGTAATAATCCTGAGCCTAAGAGCAGTTAAGATAGAGAATGTATGAAAACTAATCTGCTGCTTTTACAGTAATGTGTGTACAGCAACAAGGAGAAGTTATTATGTGTTGGCATAGTGGCTTTTAGCAGATGACTTCTTAAATTAAAAGATAAGTTCGCCGAGCGACTTTCTGGAATTTATTTAATGAAGGCCCATAAAGTATGGTATCTGTTTACAGCTGGATTAACGCCACAGTGCTCAGCTACTGGTCTTGACGCTGGTTTAAAAGTGTCAAACAAGTCTGAACTCTTCTTTCCTTCCTGGAAAGCACAAATTCATTTTGGAAAAGCATAAATTTAACTTCTACATCTGTCTGTCTTTAATCACGACGAGCAGTTTCTGGTTTTGCAGATTCCGTGTGGTTTTGACGTGTAAACTGTAGGCTGCAAGTCAAAGAAATCCTGCAGTGCTCCTACTTGTTCAGTTTTAGCAAGTTTGGTTTTCTCTGGGTAGCAGCAAGCTCTAGCAATCCTCTTGGTATTGCACTTTTCCCCTCCCTCTTTCTCTAGGAAAAGCCAATCTGTAGATTAACTTCAGCTTTTCTGCGTAGATGATGCTCAGGGATGGGGTTCGTTTTGATTTCATTTTGTCTTCTGTATTTTCGTTCTGCCTGGGGTGTGCAGAGCGAGAGTGAGTTGTTGCTGAAATAACTTCCCTTTTGGAAGCAGCAGAGGGAAGTTCACGCCGGACTTTGCTAAGCAGCGGGTGTGTTTGGGGCTGTGCAGAGCTCCACAGCCGCGGCTGGAGCCGAGAGCAGCTCTGGTGAGTCAGCGCTCACTAGATGGCACTTTTGTCCCAGCATCCGAGTTCAAACGGCTCCGCGGGAGAACAGGAAAGGCCATCAGTGTTTAGTCTGCTCTCACAGAGTCCCTGCATGACCAATGTGGACCCCATGGACTTCCTGGAACATGTGTTAGCAATTTAGCAGCAGACATTTATTTCTTTGTTTTACTGCTTGGCTCTTTGAGAAAGTGTTGGTACTCAGTTATGGGCTGTCTGGATCATGTCAGAGGCCATGGGGATCAAGTCCATGTGACAGGCCAGACTGAGGAAGGATGGAGTTGAAGGAGGTGAGGAAGCTGACCCTCACTTGAGCAGGAACAAGTCACTGCCTGTCTGGGGCCTGTGGCCAAATGCTGGGGCGGTTCAGGTCTAGTACAGCTGAACAAACAAAACACTTTGCCCATTTGGCTTCTTCATATTTCATCAGCACCAGTTCAATCAAAGTCTTTTCTATTTCCTAAGAAGAGGTTACTATTCTTAATTGTATTTTCTTTTTCTCTGTCCCCCTCCCCCTTTACCACATTTTAGCCCCATCCAGACGAGGTGACCTTGAAATCCTTGGCTACTGCATGCTGCAGTGGCTGTGTGGGAAGCTGCCCTGGGAGCAGAACCTCAAGGACCCTGTAGCTGTCCAGACTGCGAAAACAAAGTAAGGACAAACCCCCCACACAGAGACATACCAGCCTGGAACCCTGCAGCATCCCCACCACTTCCCAGCTCTGGAAAACACAGCTCTCCATGCTGCAGAACAGCACCTTAGGAGAAAGCTGAAACAATTTTCCTTAATTAAGAGAGATGTTGGAAGCAGTTAAAATGGGAACTTTATGTGCATGTCTACCCTGCTTTGCATGTTTATGTCTGTGCTGCTGTGGAGAGGATGGATTCCAGTGCACAGTACACAGGCATTTTGTCTGCTGTGTATTTTTCCAATACTCTTTTTTTCCAAGAAAACATTTGTAAATTAGCACAGGCCTTAGTGCACATACAGAAGGTTGTTGTGTGGTTCCATTAAACTTCACGGGTGCTTTGTAGAGACCGTAGTACAAACATCTCTTGGAGGTTTTTCCACATGTGCACTCAATTTATTTAACTTTCTATATGATACTGTTTTTCAGATGTTTTTCTGTAGGTTTTTCATGTTACATAAGCCTACTGCCATTACAAACAATTAAATACCAAAACACTAAGGAGCTTGGTGAAAATCTTTCCTTTTTCCCAGCATGACTTGGAGCTCACTAAAGCAACAGTGGATCAGTGTTTTCTTCCTCTGCCCTCCCAGCTGGGCCTGGAGGGAGTTAATTGCACGTGGTACCTGTAGCAGGCTGCCCAGCAGAGGAGTTAGCCAGAACTGTCACATCACAATTGTTTAATATTTCTCCTTTAGAAGTTCTGATCATTACACAGCCCCCTGCAAGGTAACACTTATACAATTCAATGGGAAATCAATTTAATCAATCAAGCTGCTCTGCTGATTCTCCCCTTGCTGTTAACCCTTGGATGGCTCGTGTTTCCAGGATGCTGGGCAAACAGAGGCTTCAAGAAAAAGCACAGAGAATTACACAGATGCCACTTATCAGAAATACCTTCTTACTCTAATGAATTATATTCCTGGAATTAGCTATCTTGCCCAGGTTATCCCTCTTACCTGTCTTAATTTTCAGGTTCCTGTGGGTGCTGGACTGCCCAAGATGAGGGCTGGTGTTATTTCTGTTTTTAGGAATTGATCCCAAGCTTTGCTGTTCCTGTTTCTGGATGGACAGGAATTACACTTGTGGCCCTGCTGTTAATGAAGCATGTGGGACTTTAGGTGATGTGACCTTTCTGTCCCCTTGTGGCCCTGCCGTGCCTGAGTGTAACTTTCACAACCACGTGCTGCATGGCAGAGAGGACCTGGTGCTAAATGATGGGAAGGCAGAACTACTGCTTGAATTCCAAAATAGAAATAGGAATCAGAACAAGCTATTTTGCTAATAGGGCTCTTGTTTTTCCTTCAAGAAAGCTTAAAATATCTGCAAAGAAGAGCTTAAAGTGCAGTTTTAGGTGTTAGCCTGTTCTTGATGAAACCAGCAGCGTGCAGAGTTAAAAATTAAGCTGGTGAGGGGAGATCTGGGTTCAAAAGCAGTCCTGTGGATCATTAGCTATCCTGGAGGTCCACTCCCTTTGGAGCTGAGACTTGCTGTCTTCTTAAATCCCAAATGAGGAATCACCTGCTCCAAAACCGCATTAAATTGTTGCTCTCTGGTGTTGTTTCAGACTCATGGATGAGCTCCCAGATTCAGTGCTGAGGTGGGATACTCCTGGAAACAGCTGCAGTAAGTGTACTTGCACCTTACCCTGTGGCTCTTCAGCCTGTTCCTAAACACAGCTCAATGTCTGACTCCTGGGGGGAGCAGAAGAGAAGTGAAAGTAACACAAATTTAACAAAGTCTTGGAAAAAAAAGCATCTTGCTCAGTGTGTGATGTATCCCATGGAGTGACATAAGGGATCTGGGCCATATGTAATCCAAGGTGTTGGGAAGCAGTGACTATCTTGGAAACAGAAGTAGCTGTTAGTATGGAAATAGTAAGCAACTGTCTACCAAAGGTTTATTGCTCAGTGCTCAGAGTTTGAAAAAGCAAATGGATGCACAGTTTGTCTTGTCTTGTTTCTTCCTTCCCTGAAATACAAAAGTAATCCAGGGAAAATACCAAAGGTCAGTATCTAGTTTTGATTTATTCCCTTATTTTCCTAGCACTTTAGTATTGGAATTATTGGAATTGTGTATTAGGTAAAATTTATTCATGATGTGTATACATATTTAATAAAGCTTTCCTGCTGGGATTTGACCAGATGCTAATGTCTGGTGTAGCACTCCAGTTTTAGGATACACTTGGGTCTTCAACAGAAAGAAAAGTTTGAACCCCCCATATGTTTTCCCTGCTAGCATTATTTCTGCCCATTCAGTGGTTTCCCTGTTTTTTGAACCACTTGATGGAAAAATGTTGCTGCTGTTGGACTGTTTTGGGATGCAGTCAGAGAAACAATAGTAGCATTTGAAGTAAAAAAAAAAAGTTATGCTTTTCCAAAGTATTCCTAGTATAGTATCTGTGCAGATTAAAATACTACTGTTCAGAGTAATTAATAGTTAAAGGGGTATTGCAATCTATCAAATATAAATGACTTTCCTCTTTTACACAGAACTATCAATACTTGTCGATAAAATATTTTCATTTTTACCCTTGGATAGCTGTCAGTTCTTTGGGAATTAGAGCATGAATATAACGAGATGGAGCACTTGAAGTCTGGCTTGTTTATCCAAGTCTGTATTTTCCTTTTGTCCTCCCAAAAAGACAAGACATTGTCAGTTCTGTGTTTTGAGTGTGCCTTCGGCTGAGGTTATGTTGTCTGATTCGGAGGATTGGCATCCGTGTTGGAATGAGATCCTCTCTGAACTTCTGGGGTTACACTCAGAGAAATTCACAGTCAAATCTGCTCCACAGGTGAAATAGCCAGGTTCCTGGCCTCTGTTTCTGGCTTAGCTTATGCTGAGAAGCCCAAGTATCAAGTGCTGAAGCAAATCCTGCTGGAAGGCCTGGCGTCGAGCGGGATGCGCTATGACGGCCCTCTGGAATTTTCCGCAGCAGCGTGCACACAGAATCACCGAGCTGCCAAGGTGTCCAAAGTGAGTGAGACAGCTCTGGGATTGTTTCTGACAGCTCCTGCCTGCTGCCTTCCCTTTCGGAGAGGAGGAAATAGTTAAAGCTCTCAAAACGAGACTGACACAGCAGTTCTTCTGCCTTAAATACACCATGTTTGTTAATTCCTGTTTCCCCTGGCTTTGCTAAAAAGTGGAATGTCAACCCTCAAGGAGGAAGAACTGCCATGAGTCCTTTTGACCCACAGGCTCTCACTTCAAAGCAGTAGGTCTGTGGAGAATGATTTACTTTCAGGATAATGGGGAAGTCAAGGACTTTGTTCACTAACATCGTGAAGACGAGCCTGAATGCCAGGTTTTTCCTTCGTCCCAGATTAAAAGCAAAGTTACCTTTATTAGTGACAGCATTTAATTAATTTTCTTGCTTTCAGGCTGTTCTTTGTCATTTGCCTTTATCCTCCTGCAGCCCCAGTGTGGAGGAGATGTTCTTGTGGCTGTAGCTGTGCTGTTGGTGTGCACTGGCACAGGATTTTCCAAGTGACAGCTCTGCTGTGCTATTTTCCTCCGGTGCTCTAAGTTAATAAAGCCCAGCTTCCCTAAGCAGAGAGGGAGGTAATTAGCAGTTTTCCTAAGAAATGTCAGTCCCATTGTTGCTGTGCAAGTCCCCGGATGCAGCAGCCCCATGCGGGCTCTGGGGCGTGTGCAATAAGGCAGGGTCAGGGTCCCATCCATTTTTAATATTCCTGGTGAACTTTGGACCATCACAAGTGTACGTGAGCCAAGAATGCAGGATGCAAACTAATGTGACTGATAGGCTGCGAGATGAATGGTGATTCAAGTATCAGTGCACAGATGGTTCTGATTTGCTGAGTTTTGTAGCTGCTGCAACTGAAGACATAAAATATCCTTCTAGTCATAAATTAGCTCTTTGGAAGCAAAACCTTGGCACCAGAGCTTTACAACCTTCAATTAGTAGGGAAAGAAGTATTTGAATGACTGTGGTATTGACATCTGTAGGCCTGCATAGTAATCATTCCTAATAGAAGAGAATATCTGTTTGAGGGGGTTTTGCATGGCTAATTAACCACCAGTGAGAATATGTAATTTTTTCATGATCTCCTGATTGTCACCTTTCTCTCATGATACAATTAGATTTTATTGTAGCAAGTGCCTCACAAACCAATTGTCAGCACTATTTAGGTATTGTGGAAGGCAGAACAAAAGTTCATGTTTAATGAAAAGGCACTGGGTTTTGATCTTGGTAATTACAGATACTTCGTTTAGCACTTTTATTGACTTCTCTGGTTTTACCCCTTTTTTAAAAATTTTTACTAAACCAAAAGCTATGTTGGTGACAGGACTTGTGTGGCTGTGAGGGTGACCACTGTGTCCTCACTCCTTTGGGAAGCTTTTTCAAGTTCGCACTGTTTTGTGAACTTAGAGCATCAGGTAGCTGTTAGCTGATCTCCAGCTGATCCTGCTGGATCTCTGTTTCACAGGATTCTTTGATTTCTCAGAGTCAGACACTAAATAGTAAATATATTTCCTGCTTAAGCCGGGCCTGAGACTTGACAATCTGGCATAAAAGATGATCCAAGCCTTGCAGGCTGCAGGAGCTGCTGCAGCACTGGATGTTTGCAAGTCACGCCCCCTGGAAAATCCCTGGCTGAGGAGTGTCAGTTATCACCACTCCTGTGCTGCGGGACTTCATGGGACTGGGTTTGATGGCCAGGTTGGAACAGTGAGAACACCAGGCTCACCTGTGTTTTACTGGAACCCATTCCTTCAGCCAGTTCTGCTGCTGACACGAGCCAGTTTCCTCTAAACACTCACTGCAAAACAGCTGCAGAAAGGCAGTTTTAGGGTTATTCAAAGGATTTAAGGAGTACTTAAACACAAGTAGAGAGGGCAAGTAACTGAACTGTCTGGAAATTTATTGCTATTTTCAGACAATGCAGTGTTTCAGTGGCCTGGTGTGTGTGGTGCTGTAGCCCTGACAGTACTGGATGACAGGCAGGCTCTTGTCACTGCTTCTCTGTGTGGCACTGCCTGTAGTGATCCTAGGCCTGACTCTTCATCTCAGCATTCCCTTTCCCTCTCTCCTTTTCTTCACCTAACACTTCCCCCATTGAAGAGACAACCTCAGAATAGTGGGAGCCACTGCAAACAAGCCACTGCCCCACTTGTTGCTTGTGAGCAGGATCCAGCTGATCTGCCTGATTCCTCCTGTACCAGTTTGGGACCCAGGAAATGAGGGGACTTGGGGTTAATTCCCTTCTGAAGAGCAGCAGACACCTGTAACAGAGCATCCTGTAGCAAGCATGAGCTCCTTGATGATGTGAAGAGGATTACATAGATTTTAAGATATTGCTCCCTGTATAGTATCAGAATCTAATCTTGAGGTGGCATAAGAAGTGTAGCAGTGGTTCTTGTAGAATCCTGGCTCTTGGTTCCAATTGCACACCAAAGATAGGTGATAAAGTACTATTTGCATTAATTCTTAAATTTGTTTACCACATTTTTTGGCCCTGGATAAATATTTTCAGCTTTTTCCCCTACAGTGAAAGTACTGATGCTGGGGCAAAAGGAAAGTGAGGTGAAAGTGGCTGAAAAGCCAGGTCACTGCTTGCCTGATCTTGTAGAAATCAGCCTAAAAAATTATTGCATCAGTACCAACCTGTAATTTCATTAGGATGAAATATGATCATTTTTAGGTTTAAAACCACTTATTTTTACTTTTAGTCCTGTTGGAACTTTAAGAGAAAACTTAAAGTTTTCCTCTAAGTCCTGTTTGGAAAGTGCTGTTGTTTAGGCTGTGTGTATATGGTGAAGATCATTATTTTTCTGTGTGAAATCTGGGCTTTTTTCACTGTACAAAATGCTCACTGTGCATCCCAGGCTCGCCTCCCAAAGCCTCCACCAAAACCAGCTCAACAGAAGGGAAAAAAGCTGGAAGGTGAAGAACCTGCCTGTCAAAACAAAACGTGCATGGGGGTGACAGGCAAACAGCTCCTGGGAGAAGGAGAGCCAAGCACACGGAGCAGGAGGCGTCCCCGAGCAGAGCCACAGCAGGTGAGGAATTGGGTCCTGCAGCAGCAGCAGATCTCCCTGCCCATTAGCTCCATGTCCAGCTCTTGGGGTGGGCAAGGAGGAACAGGGCTGGAAAAGAGGTCTGTCATAAACCCCAGGAGCTGGCAGATGCTTGCTGGCTTCCAGAATTCCAAACAGGAACCTGAGTCTCTGGTAGCCCAGGGGATAAGTGGCAGGAGGGCAGTGCCTGCCCTGCCCCAAACCTGGCACCTCCAAGTGCCGGATCAGGACAACTCTGAACTTACTGAATTCCTTTCAGCACACAGAGTCACTGTCTGCACCTCAATGGGCTCCTGTGCCCAGGCCTTCCCCAAAACCAGTGCAGCAGAAGGAAAACACAGGGCACGAGGAGCACTCCAGCTGCCTGAGCAGGCCCCACACCCGGGCAATGCGCCGGCAGTTCCAGCTGGAAGAGAAGCCACTTCAGTTTTACCCTACATGTCAGGAGCCTGAGTACCCAAAAAAGGTGAGGGGTTTGGTGTTACCATAGAACAATCACAGTGCCTTGAGGAGAGATCAGCTTTTCTAAAAAGACTTCAAAAAATCCCTCAAGCCTCAGCTGTGTGTATGCAAACTCTGTTTGCCACAGACACGAAAGGTTAGTGGGTAATTGCCTGTATGTACGATTGGCCAGCTACCAGCTGTTTGTGTAGCTGCAGAGCAAAGCCCTGCACTTTGATGCAGATTGTGATTTCCCAACTCTTCTGTCTCTCTTTGTGGACCCTGTTGTTCGCTTGGTAGAAACTTAGTTCAGTAGTTTCCTTCTCTGTGTAGTGGAAAACTTCATAGGCACTCCTTACTTAAGTTCTTAATTCTGAGTTTTACATCAGAGGATTTTAGCAGTTAACAAACTCACCTCGAATATTATTGATAATTTAGTGCATAAAAGGGCTGAATGAATAGTGTCAGTCTTACTCTTCAACTGTACAGGAAAAAAATGGAAAAATGAATCAGTTTTAGTACAATAATGCAGCACCACATCCCTCTCAGTGATCACCTTGTGCTCCTGTTCTCTGGAGCTTTGATGTATTTTAGTGAGGGGATTCCACCCTGCTTTTCTTTCATATAAACAAATAACTTGGTTAAATGAGGACAGTTTCTAATGAGCTCAGAAATGCCACTTTAAAGGTAGCTTTATGATTAATCCAAAACTCTTTGCTTCAAGCAGTCTGATCATCACTGCCTGGAGACTCCGGTACAAGCTGGGAGAGGGAAGCAGCAAAAGCACAGCTGTACCTGAGAGCACCAGGCAGGACAGGGGTGAGCAGAACCATCCTGGGAGATGTTTTGGCTGCCAGCAGGGGAGATGGAGTCTGACAAGTCAAACACAACTTTGGAATAGGAAAATACTCCAGTGTTACTTCCTAGTCCTCAAATGTAAAGTTTTTGCAGAGAAGGGACCAATCACTGGGCTGGTGTTTAGATTATATTTGTGTTTGGATTTAATTTGTCTAATAGAAAAGCTGCTATTCCAATAGGATTAAATGTACTTCTTCTCTGTAGAACCAGTCTGTGGTACTCACTGAATATTCTGCATAATAGGGGGGACTGTAAATGGGTGTCAGATAACATTTAAGCCATTCAAATGAGAAACTGGAGAAACAAAAAAGGCAGGATTCTCTTAGCTTCATTTTGCAGAATTGCTCTCACGAAATTCAGGAGCTTGGTAATGGAAAGCTCTGCAGGAAACCAAAGCTGTCCCTGGTGCTGAGGGACAGTGGAAAAGAGAGTCAATCCTTGGCTGAGTGAGAGGTGGGATGTTTGGGGATCCCTGTCAGAGGTGGAGGCTGGCCAAGGACAGCACTGCTGCTGGAGATGTAGAACAGCCCAGGAACCCCAGGCCAGGCAGAACAAACCCCACTCTACCACTTTATGTTCCTTCTGATGGGCAGAAGTTCAGCTTCACTGTGAAATGCAAAACTTACACACATCAAACCAGCACATTCACACTTAAAACCATGGCTTGAGTTTCTGGGATAAACTTTTATTAGCAGGAACACAGGAAAGACTGAATATATTAAACTTTAGGAAATAAGTCTAAGATAGCAAAGAATTTTGGCTGTAGATTTCAATAGTAAATAGAGATATGACTCGTTAGGAGGTGTTTAACCATGCCTTATGTTACACACTTACCATACAGTATCCATAAAAGTGCACATTCCAGAGGTAAGACTCCGTAAGAATTGTAATGCTTTCTCTAGGACAACTTAAATACCTCAATGGCATCTCTGTTTTTTTGATTCACATCTCCCTTAATATTAGCTTTATAATTACAGCTTTTTTCCCCCTGCAGGAAGGCACTGCAAGAGAGCTGCCACCATTTGACCCCTACAGAATCCTCTCAGAATCCCAAAAGAAACACAATCACCTTGTAAGTCCAGTTCCTGCAGCAGCAGCATCCCAGGCTGGTGCTGACACCCCTCGTCCCTCTGTCTCTGTTGTGTTCAGGCTGGCATTTGCTGATGGAACCTACCCCTACACTGCAGCTGTTCTGGTGCTTCTGCTGCTCATTGTGCTCTCCTTGTATCTGCTTTGATGTTGCTGTTCCTGTGTCTTCAGTGGGAGTGCAGTGGTGTTCCCACCATGCAGTTTTTTCTTAGAGTTTCTTCATTGAAGATTTCAATGTCAGGGGCTTGAAAAAAAAAAGTTTTAAAATAATCCTGTCAGTACATGCCTTGTACAGGCAAGTTCTCATCTGCACTCAATAGTTATGGATTCTCTGAACTATATGTTCTGGTTCCTGGTACAAATGTTGGGATTCTTTTTGTTGTTTTTAACTGAACCTTTTGTTACAGCATTAAAAAAGTATCATTAAATACAATGGAGTGTGATCTTTAATTACTGTGACATTAGTGTGGAGCTATCTTTATACTGTGTCAGAAAACCTTTAGTTAAACACTGATGCATTTGCCTTTTCCACTCTATTTCACTCCTACTCTTTGGATTTCCTTACCTTATTACAGTAGGGACATTCACCAAAGATGACATTAAAACTCTGCCTGCTGGTAGGAAGGCCTTGTAGCCACTGCAACACAAGAAATGGGTTAAAAGGCATGTGGGTTTCATCTCCAATTTAAGAACCATCTATGAATGACCAGAGTTCAGCTTATGAACATCTGATAGGGTGCACTGAAAGTCAGAGGGTGGTTTCCTTTCACAGAGAGCACTCACATAGGGTTTAGGGGTGACATGACAAACAGAAGCACAGTGAGTGCCATCCTTATGGGCTTTTGCTTCATGCAGAATTAAAGTGGACAGTGCTTGTTGTCCAGCTGGTGAGCAGTTTGAGCCCCTGTTCCCTTACCTCATAGAGACAGGCCTGGTGGAAGGGCTGCCCACAGCGGGGATCGTCGCACACTTGGTCAGGCACGTTGCCGTCCAGCCGATAGGCGTAGCAGATCCCGCAGTCCTTGGCAAAATCCTGCAACACAACAGCACAACTGGAAGGACACAAACAGCTTCACCTGGGTTTGTGCTTTTGCAGTTTTTTGCTAGCTGGAATTACTGGTTTTTGCCTTTTAAGACATACCTGTTCATGCCATAGTGGCGTAGAGTGACACTGGGTTCCAGGTGTGCAAGACTTGACTGGGTTGTATTTCACTCCCTCACTGAATTACTTCTCATTCAACAAGCACTGTCATACTTTAGGGCACTTTCTGTTTATTAACCACTATGATTTGACATTAGACACAAACCCTCAGATCTTAATTTAGAAGCTTCACGAGTGAAAGCAAAGCTCATAATCCAGTGTTAAAGCATTGTCAAAACTTAATTCCCAGATTGTTTGAAATGCACCAGTATTTGGATGGCCTCTGGTCCCCTCTAAGCAGCTCCACCTAATTAGAACTGAAGTCATCAACATCCATAAGAGAATGTTTGGATTTTCCACATCTCATTAGCTACCCTGGAACTTCCTCTTTTCCTTTTAATAGTGGAGCCTGTTATTAATGGCCTTGCTGCTATGAAGGCCACAGGGAAGTGTGCACCTCTAATCAAAGGTTAACAAGCTCTGACAACTGTTGCTGGAAGTTCAGAAGTCCTTGTGACCATGTATTAATCCAATTACCTCTCAAAAGTCCCAGATTGTCCCTGGCTCTCAGAAAGTGACCATTTAAATAACAACTATCGTTAACCAAAACCAACTTACGCTTTTTTCCAACACGGCGCGAGATGGAAAATCAATTTCTAGGAGCTCTCTCAAGTTTTGTAACAAACTGATTTCTGGATCCCTGTGGGTGGGAGAGAGGGAGAGAAAAACTCACATGAGGAATGGCAAATGCCATTTGAGTTTCCAGCCTGCTTGACCAGAGACACTCACCACAAGTGCATGTTGTCGTTGAGTTTAGTTCTCAGAGGGTTCACAGCTGCAGACAAGTGACAGGAATAATGGCATCATTCCAGTGAACATCCCAGGTTTCAGGTGGGGATTGGATCAGAGGTCTGAGTCCAGAGGAGGAACAAGTGGAATTTGCTGCCTTACCATGATCTGCTCCGAGGAAATAGCACTCTGGAAGCATGTTTGGATGGCGAGGATCTACCTCTATATTCACTGAGACATTGTTCCCTGCAGAGGGAAAAGCAGTTTTAAATTGGTTAACTCAGACTGAGTTTCATTAGGATAAATAATAACAAAGTTGGGAGGTATCCAAAAGATTGTACAAAATATCAGTATATATTAAATATTTACATTTCCACAAACAGTAATTAAAAATAGCAACTGATTAAAAAATCCTGCCAGGCTTCCACTTCTTTTAGACTTGGCTTAACCTTAACACTGACTCAGAAATAAACCTAATCAACTCAAGCTAGATGACAAAATCCATCCAAGATCTCGGTGAAACTTTAAAAGTAGAGACATAAAAATTACTAATTAATCTTTACCTTTTACAGTCAAAAAGAGAATCCCAAACCCAATATTAAGCAGCAGAAGTCAGTCCCTTCCCCAGCAAACTCCAGGACTGAGACAGCAATTCTGTGTTTCTGAAACAGCAAATATTTGGCTTTACAAGACACCCCACCATCCCTGGAAGGGCTCTGTCCCTCAGGGGGAAGCAGCTCAGTGGTGCTCTGGATGCAGCTCCAAAACCTCACAGCAAAGTCTCTTCTGAACCAGCCCAGGTGAAACCCAACCTCTTCTGTAATTAAAGCTGTGTTAGGCTTTCCAATCAAAGTTCAGTGGTAGCTGAAAGTTCTCTGTGCCCGACAACAAAGGGCTCAAAATCCCATCCTGCCTCTGCTCAGCTCCTTTTGGAGGGTTTTCTTCCCTTTTTCTTGGCCTGTGACAAAGGGCAGCAGGACCAGGGCAAAGCCCCCCTGACTGCATACAAAGTGTCTGACCCACATCATTCCAGATGCTTGTTGAACTTTTCCTGTCCTCCCCTCCAGCTCCTTCCTCCCTCCCTCTCTCTCTCTCTGCAGCTGAACCCTCTGGCTTTCAGGGACTACATGGGTCCACTCTGTTCTCACATTTCTACTATTTCCTATTGGTGGTGTGGATTTCAGCTAAAAAGCAGCACTTTTCTGGCAAAGATAACATCCCCCCAACACTTCCAACCTCTGACAGTTGCAATTACAACTCCTTAACCTATATATATAATTATAAAATTGCTTTTCCTATGTATATTAAGACCTTAAAATGCCAGACACCAGCATATAAACTGAGGTACGTTTTCAGGTGTTTAACAGGGAGGCCTCGTTTCTTCTCTTTTATTTCTTTGTCCTTCCCACTTGCCTCCTTTAAGCCCCCTTTTCTCCCCTTGGGCTGCACTCTAATATTCCTTCCACTCCAGCATAGGATGAATCTAAAGTTTAAAAATCTGGAACTTGTGATTGAGGTAAGGGCTTCACCTAAGCTGATTTTTCACAAGTACTGATTTTTCTAGGGTTACCATGCAAGTGCTCAGCTGCTGACAGTTCCATGTTCCCAATTTACAAATACACAAGGTTTTCCTGCAGAAATTTTCATTTATTTGACACCAGAAAGTTGTAATGAATTCCCCAAACAGGATCAGTATTCTGTGGGAAGTTTTTTTTTTTTTAATATGCAAAAGAGGAGTTCTGTCTTTGGTTTTCAGTGCTGCCTTTCCTTTTCCAAACCCAAACAAGCACCATCTGATGGGACAAGCAAAACAAAACAGCTCCCTGAGTTTTACTTCTCAAATCCACTGTATCCCTTTAAATCTTTTCCTACCTATTGCAATTCTTCTGGTTGTAGCACTCCGTGTGGGATTTTCTGGCTCAAGCACCCATGTCTTCCCATCAATCTCATCCAGGGCATCCCAGAATTCCTTCAGTGACTCCAATGCTGCCAGGAACTGATTGTAAATGTCTATTAAGGAGTTCTAAGAAAACAAGAAATTTAAACAGATTTATTTGAGTTTCCACCAATGGCCTGAGAGAATATTTAAAAACCAAATCATTCATGTAAGGAGTGTTAAAATCTGTGTGAGTGTCCCAGTGTATCATGATAGCATAAAACATGGAATATCACCTAAAAACCTCATCATTATCTCAAAACTAAGCAGTATAAAAACAGGTGCTTAAGATCAGCTTTCACGCCCTGTAAATAAGGCAAGAAGGAGAAGCCATCTAATAAGCAGAGGATTACACGTGGGGGATTTCAATATTTGAGAGTGGATTACATGGAATCAGAAATATCTTTCATTAGACAGGACAATATACAGGAGAGCAATGCAAAAGAAATCTGTTGTAATCATCAGTGGACAAAAAAAAAAAATCACTGTTTCCTCAGGAGAAGAATTCTGCAAGAGGTGGTCAAGTGAACGCTTTGCAGGTGTCCAGAGAGGGACAAATTTCAGATATCACAAATTCCAAAAGAAAAAGCAAATTAAACGTTCTGTTCTCAGACAGGTATTTTATTATGAATTAAACAAAATACAGAAGGAATGGTTTCCTTTAATCTCTAGTGATTATATTCTTCCTTTCCCACCTGGACAAAGAGCTGCAAATTATCTGAGCATTCTCAGATGAAGAAACAGAATTTTTCTATGTAATAACTTTTTAATATTTTGTGCATGTGTATTTTAGAAAGAAACGGCATGGCTTGGAAATAAAATGCTACATTTTTTTCCTGCTGTTGTTAAATTATATTAAAGTAGGAAAGCACCTAAGCAGAGAAGTGTGAATTCTGCCAATCTCAAAATGTAACGCTTATTATCTTTAAAAGCATTTTGTTACTTTTATAATACCTGAAGTGATGTAATAGTGTCAGTCACTTAACCACATCTTAGAGTATAGTATCTTCATCTTAAGTACTATTATTTCCAGTATTTTAATAATTTTCACACAGTCCTGAAATGTGATCTTTTGTGCTCTGATGACACTTAAATTAATAGCATAATTTTCTGGTACTTGCAACAGTTGCTTTCCATTTTGATTTTTTACATTTTTCTATATCACATACAGATAAATCCTCTAATAATCATTTTTATCTTTATCTTCTGGGAATTCAAAGGGTTTCACTAGAAAAAAGAAACATCAAGGGATTATAACCCACAGATAAGTTTTAAAATCCAATTAATTTTAATACTAATTGTAATTTTTCAATGATGTTCCTTAAAAAGGTAGTTAAATCTTTTTTTTTTTTCTACACTGTTCATTTGATCTTATTTGCATGCTTCACTGATGTTGCCAGCTGTCTCCTGCTATACACATAAATGCATCTATAGCTATTTAAATACATCACCTGCTTGTCATGCAAACCATGAAAACTCCAAGATTCCTTTTTATTTGATTAACCAACTAATTTTGGTCACTGCCCAGCACTTCTAGAACAGGCTGAGATCACACTTTTCTTGGTCTGAATTATACCAAGACCAATGTTAATAATGTCAACCAGCACAAACTCTGTTTCATGGTCCCCTTTGTACAAATGAATTAGAATTTGTATGAAATATGTCAAAATTCTTTGGAAAATAAGACATTCATCATTCAGTCAGTGCTGCTCACCCCAACTCTAAAAGCACTTACAAAGCCAAACTGGTTCCTCCATCTTCCATAAACACACTGGTTTTGATGGGTCCCCAGAAACTGTGACCCCAATGTCACCTCTGTGTTTTCAGACTTCATTTACACCACTGACTTTGTCCAGGGAAAATCAGATGCTCTGGACCTCCCTGTCTCTGAGGGGAACACACCTTTTTTTCTACCAGGAAAGTCTCATGTGGTTTCCCAATTTTTTATTTCCATTTCTATCCTCTGCACTCTCATCTCCACCTCATCACTGGGACTCCTCATGCCAATTCCTTTCTCCCTTCAATTCAAACCTTCTCCCAAGTTCACCCTTATTGCCCATCCACCATTTCCTCCAACCAAAGGAATGTCACAATCAAGTCACTCTACTCTTGGTTCTTATTTCTAGAGCCACAGAGGGTGGGAAGAATAAAGAGAAAATCTTGAGTCTGTGCCTGCCAAAAAACCAATGAAGCCTTTCAGGAACTTCTAAGAAGTGCTGTAACCTATATGACTGTTCTGCCAAATTTCAAGCATCTGCTCCAAATCCTGGATGAACTAAATAGTAATCAAATGGTAGTAAAAAAGTTCTAATTAAGGTGAATACAGAACAATTGATTGCAAAATATTTTTCAAAAACAGATAGAAACACAATCTTTATTCTGAGATGTTTTGGCTAAAATTCTTCCTAACGCAAAATTTGCTTATCCGGAATTAAAAGAACTGCAAAGCCACCTAATAGGAAAGGTGAAATAACCTCAACTGTAGGTGCCATTACCTTCTTGCCCTGCATGAATTCATAAATAAAATACAATTTAATAAAGCAAATATTCATTAAATGGAAAAGGGAACACCTAAAGAATTTATGATTGCTTAGATTTGTTTGGAAACAGTTTCTCATCAGCAGTAGTTTAATGATTTCCCCTCTCCTTAACAGAAATCACACCGAGACACAAGACTGAAATCTTTATAAAGTGTCTTGTCAGCCATCTCCATTTTCTGTATTTACAGCTGGTGCCTGTGAAGTTCCTTTGCCAAGAAAAAGCACAATTATGATGCTTTTTATTGTGTTTTCATCTACATAACCGCAGAATAATCTCATTCCCACCAGTCCACCTTCTGCACCTTGCGTTCCTGTTTCCTTGCCGGCTGCTGCACGACCTCATTAGTCATTAATTTCCATTCCTGTGACCTTCATGTAGCCAGCCAGGTGGGCAGTGGTCAGTCTGGAAACCTTGCCCTGACGCGAGACACCCTGAGCCTGCAGAACTGCACTTCCAGCGTGTGCTAAAATTGGAGACAGCACATTTATCTGCTTCTTTAGAAAAAGGCTATAACAGAAATAAGTAGATGTTCTTGCACTTGTCATTGAGAAGCACTCTGCATTTATTTGGCACTTAGAACAGGAGCAGCAGCAGCAGCATTGCCCTTGGTGCTGATTTCTTACTACTCTAAAACGTCTCCTCTGAGCCAGAATCCACTGGCTGTTGCTGCTCATGCTGTGAGACACCTGCACTGGCTACTGGGCTTGTCATGACGCACAAAACCCCACCATCTTCAGCTTGACATTGTGCAAGTTATAATTATTCATCCAAATGAATATGTCAGAGCAGCAGCAGCAGACCTCTCATCAGAGCAAAAGAAAAATACATCAAAACATTATCAACCCAGCAGGAAGACAGGGACCATAAGGAAAATTACCCATTTTTAATATGGATGCCATAAAGCCATGTCTATTATTATACGGAAGGGAAAAAAAAAAAGAAGAAGAAAAAAAACCAACAACCCCTCAAGTTTAAAATCCATGAGCCTGAAATAGGCAGCAGCACACACAGGGGGTGGGAAAGAAAAATCAATTACCTGCAATCTATTTATATTTTCTTTCATAGGAGTTTATATTCTAATGGTGCCACCGCACCAATTTAGTTAAGCCTTGTCAATTTATACTTTAAAGACGCCATATTAGAAGTTTAAGACCAACTGGTACCAAAACACCATGTTATTTCACAGGAGAAGAGGTACAGCCTGTTCTTCTCCCCTTTTAGGAATCAAAGTTTTCATGCACTTGAGTAGCTGCTGAATTCTGCTGCCAGTGGTGTTGCAGCATTATCTAAGCTTAACCCGTATTTTATCACTGTGTGAGGGCTGCTCGCCGCAGTGATTCCCACACATTTGGAAAATAAACACAATTTACACAATTACCAAAGCCATTTGTCCCCACAAGTGTTGGGTTCATGTCACCCACACACACGAGGTCAATTTGCAAAAGCTGCTGTACAGCTGAAGCATTTTTGTCTGCTGGTATCTAGTTCAGGATTAGAGCAGGCTCTCTGCAGCTGGAATTAGCGTCTCATGATTTCCAAGCAGGCTCTTCACTTACACACAAACACCTTTTGTTCAGGTTTTCAAATAGTCCCCAGGTAGTTCTAACTCTAAAAAGATTTTAAGCATCAGAGTGTTGTGTTTTTAACAGAGGATTTTTCCTTGGCTGTAGTGCCAATATCAGTATATCCATGCTCCATGCCATGTTTTTCCAAAACATTTTATTATAACACAAGTCCATCTTTAAAATTACTAACAGTAAACACAGAGAAGCAGTCACTGTCAGGGATATTTGAAATGTTGTTAATCTGAGGCAACATAAATTGCAAGGCTGTAAAATTAATAAAACACTGTTGAAAGTATGTATTAAGTTTGAGGTTAGAAACAGCATTTGAAATCCCAGCCAGAGTGTAGGGACTCCAGTAGAATTTAGGGAAAAACATTTCTCTAAACTGTTCCAAACCATATCAGAGAATCAAAACCTAAAATTACATAAATAAATACATTTTTCATTTGCAATGGTTGATTCTTGCCATTATTTCCTCTCAGTATTAGAGAGTCTGAGGTGACACACAGAATCTTGAGCTCTGCAGAAAAATTATAAGCCCAGCTTAAACTCATCCTGCTGCAACTTCCCAGCCATGTTCTCTATGTAAATTTAGTATTTATTGCTGGGTAGAAACCCTTGTGAGTTAGAATTATCAGATGCAATCATTTATGTAAAATCTATTTTCCTGATTTAAATAAAATCAAATAGAAATTATTTTCTACATAAAATTTAAATTAACTTGTATCTGAGTGGTCACATTTAAATTCATTTAATAAAGCACACAAGATGTATTCAGGAAGAAGGCACATGAAATAATGTGAGAAACCAACAAAGGACAATGTGGTTCTTTATAGTAGCAATATCAGTTAAACTAAGAAATCAGAATGTTAATACTTAAATACTTTCCTGTATTGATTATAACTGAAAAAGTTTTATTAAGTTATGAAAACTCCATAGGATAACAAACTAAGGGAAACTCTATAGGATAACCAATTCCTTTTTTCAATGTCTGTCAACTTTAGAAGGTGTTTATTTTCTAGAAGACAATAATTTTTTCTATATTTCACTTCCTTTTCACTTTCCCACCATAATTCCTACAGAATTTTCAGTCATATAAACAGCTTAAAAACACCTCACCCAGTACATACAACATGCAGGATACATCTCGTGGCAAGGAAGAGATTTAAGGAATATGGACTTCAGCATTATTACATTTTTGCAGAAATACAATACACACAGGCAGAAAAGCTGGAGGTAAAAACCAAACCCAACTCCTCGTTACCACCCCTCCATTGCAAATGTATTTTTTATTTAAAAAAGCTGCCTAGTCCAGCAGTTACCTGTGGCATCCAGGAAACAGCAAATGGAACGGGAAAATCCACAAGGCAATCTGGTGGTTCTGTAGGATACTGAGGGAGGGAAAGAAAATACAGTTTGGGATTTTTTTTTCTTAGTGATTTAAAGTCAGACTGATACTCAGCTGCCAAATTTGATAACAAAATATGAGCACTTCAAGCATCTTGAGAACTTGGCTCTGAGAGGAAGCAGTATGTAAAGCATTTTCAGGAGTAGTTATGAATGTTAATTATCATTTAAAGAAGAAAGCTACATGTAAATGTTTTGTATATCAGTATTTAGTAAAGGCAAGAAAATCACAATTTTCTGGGTTCAGTGGTCACAAAGGCACATTAAAGAAACCTTAAGAAACAAAGCATGAAATATTTTTTAAAAATTTCTCCTCAATTATCCATACTGGATAGCAAAGCTTGAAAATCAAACAATCCTTCCATGAGTCAAGAAGCAATTTTCATTTAAGCTAAACTGTTTGTTCTGATTGGCAACATTTTGTTCTTTAAAACTGAAAGTAATCTAGAGTACTTAACTATTTAGAAAGTGATGAGTGAACATAGTAGACCCAAAATTAAAACAAATCCTCATTCCAAATTAAGAGATACCAATATGAAAAATTTAAAAAGGGCTGTATTAAAAAAAGAAGCTATAAAAGGTTTGGTAACTCCATGACATCTTAGGTTATTACAGTTACAATCAAACGTGTATGTCAGAAACCCACCAATTATTCTTTAGGACAATTTAAGCAATTATTAAATACAATATTTATATTGGTTTTCTGAGCATGCAGCTAACTTGATCTAGAGAAAGCGTTTTCATACCCCTTGCCAGACCATTCAGATAATTACCAAAGTGTCTTAATTGCTACACAACAGGCAAATCCTTGCAGTGGCCTATTTGAAGCCTTGAGTCCGAAATGCTCCTGCACTGATCTTAATCAAAGAAACAGCATAAAAAAATAAATGCACTTTTCTTAAAGCAGGTTATAAAAAAAAAAAAATGCCTTCCCAAAAAGACTTCAGCCAAGTTTTCCCAAATGTAGTGGCTGTGTGTATGAAAGATCAAATCCCCATGTCACCAAAACAGTGTTTCACACACAAATTTTGTCTGGCAAGTTCAAATGCCAGACATGGTTTAAAAAGGACAAGCAATCTTTCATCATCACAAATGCTTGAAAACAAAATGAAAAAAAAAAAAAAGAAAAACAAAAGAAGAAAAGATAATTACTTGTTAAAACAGGCAAGTCTGATAATCTTATCTTTTTATTACATACATCCTCAGCTGTGAGATGGTGTTTTCTTCTATGAGGAATATTCAGCTATTTTATTACTATAAAAAAAACCACACACAAGGACAGAAAACAGGAATCTCCATTCCCTCAACACAGTGCTAAGTTAAGGCTGAACAGAACCAGCCAATGCACAGGAGCCAGTGTTTGACTATGGCAGCTGCTTGAGAAAAATGAACATTGCACTGTAATTTTTTCTGCATTTTATACCTTCAAACAGTTAAAATACTTTACTTCTCTTGCCCCATGAGCAAGAAAACCTTAGGGCAACAGGCTGCACCTAATTTCTTGTGTCACACAAAGCACTGTATTTATCCCTTGTAAACAATACAACCTGGTTCCTCTCCTTGCACATTAAATAGACCATAATTGTACTTCCTGATGAATTTTTTCCATCAGTGTATTTAATAATGGACTGACTAGCAAATTAATTATGCACTCATTACTCTCTGAGTGTAGAACACTTTTACTCTTTTTAAAAATCCACTTGAGCAACACTCATTTCCAAACAGTATTTTTTTTTCCCCTCCAAAGATAAAGCTTGCTCATGGTATGTAAGACTAAAAAACTCCTGGTTTCCACAGGAATATAGGAAGCCTGTGAAGGTGGAATTTAATCCTGCAACACTGTGCCCACTTCTCACGCTTTCAAGATTATATTATAACTCCAGATGATGGACCACAGGTAGTCCCAAACAACAACACCCAGACACTTTGAGATCCCTTTTTCCCCTGGACCAATTTTCTGAAGACAACAGTTATTGCCATGCAATTGTCACCACACAGCCTGGATATTCACAGTCTCTGATGAGAGATTTATGCCTTGAAATGAGACATTCTATGAAGAAACGTTGTAATTTGAGTTCAGTGATAAGTACCAGGAAGAATTAAAATTTTTCTGCTTCTGCAAATGCCATGGGTTTGATTTGCAAGTACTGTCAAAATTAGACATTTATTTAGACTAAAAAGAAATAATTTTTCTGACTGACTTCAGTTTTTCATAAATCTTTACATCTCTGACTTTAACAGTAAGACTTGTTAATAACCAACCCAACATCCTTTAATTCTTGTTCTGTGCACAGTTTCTGGATGAAGTGATAATCAAGGAAAGTCTCCCAGATGGTTTTGTCTGTAATCCAGTAAAATGAGTGCATTATCAAAGTGTTTTTCATGTGATGCACAGTTGCATCTTACAGATAACCATAATCCAATAACCATTTTAAATATAGTTAGTCTGAAAACTCTTAAAAAAAATAACTGCCCTATTACCTTGCAGAACAGACATATCAGCAAACAAAGTAACTCTCTAAAATTCTACTGAATTAAGAGAAATCAATTTATTTCAAGGAAGCCTCAAGATAGTTTGTCCCACATCAATTTACCTTTGCATTTAACTTGAGAGTGATGAGATGCTGTCGACCACAAGAGTCTTCAGCTTTTAACTTGACTGTGGTCAGCCCAGTGTCCACGTAGGCCACTCTGGAAGAAAAAAGAAAACTCTTAGAGCCCAAGAAGTGCAATTGGAAAGGTCTGCAATACTCTGATTAGTGTGTTACAAATATTAATCAGAGGAAGTCCTATATGCCAAGCATTTCTGCTGCTGCAGATTTACTGCTGTTAATACAGCAGCCTAGTGCTTAATGCAGTCATATATCTCTGGGTTATTTACAACGTGTGTCAGGGCTCATGCTGTGGTCAGTGAGCACCGTGTTTCAGTTTTCCATCACTGGAACCTTTGACACACACAGCATGTTCCTGTCAGCCTCTACTTATGTACACATTAAACTTCCTGTCAAATCTTTGATCCATTTCTGCAGTTTCTTACTCTATGAGACTTTTATGCTCTTGATTTGCTTTTCTCTTCAATGAAGTTCTCTTTTATTATCAATACTATTATTGTGGGAAATTCAGTGCATATTGGTTCATATTCTGAAATTGATTTTCTGCAGAAAATAGTACCCAAACAGGTACAAAATGGGTTATTTATGATGATTTGCCTTCATTTTGTGACAGTTTTACACTGTATTCATGCACCCTAGCAAGAAGAAAGCACATACTAAATGTGAATAAGTTTTAAAACTTCTGACTCTTTGCTTAAGATGTCCCTAGTTCGTGCCTCCCACTAAAATGAAGATGGATACAATTGTAAAATATATTGTTCTCTAAAGATGGATTCTGCTTAGTAGCTTCAACAATTGCCAAAAAGGTTCAAACCTCCCCATATATTTACCAGTAAACCGGGCATGTGGATATTTTGGCATTTTTACTGTGTCATTACTGTGTAAAGATAAAAAGCAGTCCAAGATAATTGCACAACTTACCACCCACACTGATGGAAAGGCCTAACAGAGTTCAGGAGAGCATCAGCTTGCTGGCCTAAGTAAAATTTATTTTTTTTAAACCATTTCATGCTAGAAAAAGTCACATGGTTCTCTCAAGCAAAACTGGCAACAGAACTGTAGAGGTTTGTGGAAGAAAAAGTAGATGTACACCAAAGGGTGGCACATCCCTAAGAAGGAAGTGGAAAGAAGAAAATTATCTACATAAGTGAAAGAGCCTCATCATGAGGGAACTGAAAAATACAGGTGGAAAAAGCAGTAGTGGTAGTAAGAAGGGAGAAAGAGAGATTATTTCATGTTTAATGCTAATTAATGCAATATTAAAGAGACCTGCAGATTTCTGGGAGTATTTCTCCACAACAGTTGAAAGAAAGAGAAGTCTTGATAAAAGTGTAATTCAGTTGAAGCCAGTTAAACTTGATACACTTAGAAAGAATTAGAGCATTCCTCCCCTAACTGGGGGAAAAAAGTACTCCTGCTATGCTCCAACTTTACCTCAAAATTGTATCAGTTTTATAAAGATGAGAAACACTTCAGATGCTAGCACCCCTCCATCTACTGCTTCCTGGGCTGGGGAATTCCTAGAGCAGCAGCTAAGGAATTTCCCAGCAGTGAAAAATGCAGCAGTGTCCAAACCACAGCACAACTGGTGATGTAAAGATCCACAGCAAAGGAAAATGGAAAAATTAAAGGGATCCTGCCATGGTATCTGGGATTTTACCTGTTCTGACATTCATCATGTTTGGACCACTTCAATCTTGATTTATAAGAAAAGTATGGATTATTTTAGTTTAAAGACACACTTTTTGTATAAACACATAAGGAATTGTGTACATAGGTGATACTTCACTTATACTTAGACTTTTATTTCTCTGTAGGCTCCATCATTTTATCACAGAAAAAAAATAAAAATGAATAGATCAGCATAAAGATGGAAAGCCTCAGGTAAATCTCTGAAGTCCAGCATGACACAAACCAGTGAGAGCACAGGACCAGGCAGGATTCCCTGGAAACAGAGAAGGCAAGAGGAGAAGATACTTTGTATTAAATAAATGGGAGAGTATCAAGCAGAAGAGCTTGAGAGACCATGGACTAAAGAGATACTGGCAACCTTTATGAATGTCCATGTGGGTGCTAAGAGTTCTAGTCCTACAGGTGTTTTATAGTTGATAATTTGCTTTCCCAGGACACTGTCACTGACTCAACCAGCATGATGAAGGGGAAGTATTGAAAGAGCCTTTCCTACAACCTTACTCCTGCAGTAGTATCTCTCATAACTTCCAATTTTTCAGTTGGATTTCAGTGCAGTCAGCTTCCAGCATGACACAAAACTTACCGGGAATGATTAAATCTGGGGTACACAACAAGCAAGGGTTTTTCCTGAGAAAAATCCTTAAATAAAGCTCAAGGTGTGAGCAGTGATTGCTCCTCACTGCCAGCATCAAACACAGGCAGTTCTCCTGAAGGTTCATTGCAGGATCTTCTTAACTGGCATGCAAATAAGCATCACCTACCACTCAAAATCAGTCTCAGTTCAGAGGCTTTCTTAGAGAGTCACTTTAGTGTTAAAAGCACTCTGAAATCAGAGGTGTGACTTGCTAATGGACTTCAAATTGCCTGTCCAGGTTATTCTCCTTCCAAGTCAGAGTAAACTCGATGTGATTCCCCGTGTGCAGCACAGCCCTTTGATTAATGACTGACTTCCCCAAGCCTTTTTCAAGATTTTGGGGTTTTGGGGTTTTTTTTTTTGTTTGGTTGGTTTTGGTTTTTAATCCATTTTGGGAGAGCAAACATAATTGAAAATTAATTACCCACGTGTTTAAGAAATTTTAACTGATATTCTCAGACTTGAGCCTGTGAAATTTAAATAAAATGCAGCACAATTACATATTAAAAATGGCAATTGCTGACAAAAATCTGATTTGACAAGGGTGTTTTAAATCTCTAAATAAAAGTGGGCCTTCAAAGCAAGTTCCCACTTAATTTTAATCACATGTTGTTTATCTACACAGAAATCAGGTGGAAAACTCAAAACCCTTCTTACACCTAAGGCTCCTTTATTGAATTTAGCACAATATACACTTGTTAAAGATTTGGGTTGAGAGTTTTTTACATTCTCCCCTCCATTTGTGAATTTTTTGGTAGAGTCATCTTTCTGTGGATTAAATATTAAGTTCCTCTAAGAAGATCTTTGTGCTGTAAAGAGAAGGTTCTTTAAAAATTATTGTTCTAATTCTAAAAAAAGTATGAGATGTTTTTATGAGCACATGAAAGTACACGATGATCAACCATAACCTATAGGAATAGTCACAACCAGCTGTACAAAATATGAAAAAAAAAAAAAGAACTATAAAAATAACATTAAATATATCTAATATACCAGTATATAGGTATACAAATTTTAAAAATTAACATTAAATATGTTTAATACACCAGTTGTAGGTCAAAGAAGAATTGATATCTTAGTAGTGTATCATCTTTCAGATCAGTTATTTGAGACAGAAAATATCCCTTCGGTTGTTATAGGTTTGTTGGGTGCTTTTAATTTAAAAACAGAGCAAAATCAGATTCTGAATAGAGTAAATGAACAGAACAAATACACTTGATACGTTCAACTCACAAATACAAAAGAGAAATTCTAAAGATATGTTTGTTAAGAACTAAAATAATCATACTTATTCCAGCCCAGTATTTCTAGATCTCTGACAAGACAGGAGTAGTATTCTGGAGGCCGTGGGATGTGCAGGTCTTGTGTGTTCTTTAAAGCAATTTCCTATTTAAAAGAACATTAAAAACATCATTAAGAGCAATTTCAATATTTTTGCATCTATTTAGCCATGTGATTTTTGCAATTCATTCGGAAATATTAAGCTTATGTAAAATTAACTGTACACTGCATTTGTTTTGTTATAGCCTCCAGCTAAAGCAGACAAAGAAGCTGTTTGGTAAATTACTTCAGATACTGGTAATGAAAACATCTGCAATTTAAAAAAACCCCACAGATGTTGACAACGGAGTCTTCAGATGCAAATATCAAATGTGCCTTTTCTTCAGCTAATAAATTTGAAGTCAAGCATCTTGACTGAAAGAACGTTTCAAAAGAAGGTTCTATTAAGCCCACAGCTGTCTCCTGGGCTCCACTGCCACAAAAGACAACACATCTATGAAATTCCCTGTATTTTATATATATATATAAACTTTATATAGCAATCAAAGAACAAAATCAATTTCTCAGTTTTAACATCACAGGATCCCTTACAGTAAGTTTTGCTACAGACCCTCATCAGGAATGTAGTAATGTCTTCAAAATAAGTTTCTTGTTTATTAAAGGATTTGCTACTTTTCAACCCCAAACTTGAAAAATTTTCAAAAGAAGAATAAACAGCAGCCTCTGAACTATTAGGGAAAAAAAAGCTTTCTGCATTTATTTGTCAAATTGTCAGACAGGTGAAAACACCTTCAGCAATCCACTGACAACTATACAACCCTTTTTATGATTACAAGCCTGCTTTACCATCTGGACAATAACAGGAATTCCAAGAAAATCACTGTAAAGAGGATGGCTCTACACTAAGATCCCTTGCTGGGATTTTAAATTTTCTACAGCACTCCAACTTCCAAAGAACACAGTCACTTAAAATCCTAAAGGATATTACATGAACAGCATATACACAAAATCTCCTCTTCATAAAAAAAAAAAACAACAAACAAACAAAAAAAACCAACTGTAAATCTGTGGAACAGAAACCCGTAAAAAACTGAAAGTGAAACTAGGAGCTCCAAGAGCATCCCATATCCCACACATATATTCTGCCACTCACCAAAACAGTTTTCAGCTCCACCATAAAGCTGACAAGATCTGGGCAGCTGTGCAGCCTCTGAAGGAAATAGAGGATTAGTTAATTTTCTGCAACTCACAGCTTCTGGTGGTTCAGCCCAACTGTTTTTCTGGTATTGTTGAACCAAACATAAAAAAGACCAAGTGCATACACCAACCACATGTTTAAATTTTTCAATTAGAGAAGAGAACTCCCAGGAAACTTTACTGAGGATGAACCATCCCCCTTGCCACACCACGTGGCATCACTCATTTATGTATTTATGAAACTTCCTCCATGAGCTACAGTGTCTCAATCAACACAGGTGGCAAAGATTCCTCCGTGGAAACAAAGTATTCTTTGTGACTCAAAGGCTGCTCTATCCTCACTGAAAAGCTTCCTTCGGATACTGAGATGTAATTTAGATCCCAAGAATGAACTCAGTCTATCAATAATTAATGTGAATTCTCATCTTTGCATTATGAACAACTTGTAAAAAAGCAAATACGTTAAAAAAAAAGACAAAATCTGTTTCTGAGTGAGTAAAGAAAAATTCCCAGTAAAATGTCATCAGTCATTTATTAAAAATTGTTCTAGCCCGATCTCAAAAAAAAGAATAAAGGTTGAATAAAAATAAATATTTACTAAATTCCATCCATTTCTCATTATATTTACTTGTAAATCCTCAGGCATTTAAAAATAAATCTTGGCTCTACAATGAAAGGAAAGTTCTTTAACCCTTTTAGAATAGGTGTATGAGCACAAGCTTTTCTGAACCATTATAAACAAACATTAAAGAATGTTTAATGATAATATTTAAATAAGTGGTTTTGAACTTGTATACCTGCTTTAAAATGTGCCGATATCCATGCAGGATCTTCTTCAGACGCCAGCTGCACTCTATCCTAGACAAACAGAGTTTTGTACAAATTCTAAATTCACAGTACATGATTTTTAAAAGACAGCAGAAAGCCTTCTATACACAACAGCACAACAGCTTTTCTCGCAAAAAACAAAGGAAGGAAACACTCCTTCAAAACTGCTTTGAGTTTTGTGTTCAAAGTTACTTAAAACTTCCAAATGTCACTATGCCAAAGCCCATTAAAAATTAAGCATTTACCTGCAAAAGCCAATTCTGTGCTGAAAACAACAACATAATTCTTGCAAGTGAGTGTGACTTCATAAAATACACTAATATCTAAAAGCGATAACCTGAAAATGTCAAAGTTACCTGTAATGCAGTTTTAATTACCCAACCTAGAAGGTAATAAAGCTATGGAATACCACATCTGCTCCCAGTTTGGAGTGGGCTGGCCTCGGCAGAACTATGGAATAACAAAGTTAAGGCTCATCCATGCACGTGGATTAGCCCCCTTTTTTCCCCAAAAATTGCTGGGATAAACACAGAAATAAGAACAGAGCTTTTAAAGGAAAGTTGGCTAATACAAATTAATACATAGAAACAGCAAAGAGAAAATGAAGTTAAAAAGCTCTGTTAACCATCAAATATATAATTGCTTGAATTTACAACTTTGCACTGAATTTTCTGTTTCCCAAATGGTCACATATAAATGATCTATAAATATAAATTATATAAAAAAATACAATTTTATCTCAAGTACATTGCTTCATACATACATAAATACAACCAATTAATCACAACATGTTTCAAAGTTAATTAACAACAAAATATTTTGATACAGGCAACGCTTATTGTCAGCATTTATTAACACTGATGCTGTGCAATTTTGTTGCAAGGTTAATCTGGAACCAGAGAGAATTAATTAATAACACTGATATTGGAAAAAAAGAATAATTCATTTTCATATCCGTTATTGCTTTTATCAAAACAAACTTTGCAACATCACCCTTAGAAATTGCTATCATAAAGGTGTCTCACCTGGCATTTTTCAGTTGCAAATCCACTGGCAGCAGTATCCTGATGTGGAAATCTCTACCCTTGAAAAAAGTATTTAGTTAACAGGAAGGTCAGAAAAGAAAAATATTAGACACTTGTGGGAATGATTCCCCATCAAATCAGTTACTAAGAAAGAAACTTTGTCTTTCCTTTCAGGAATATTATTTAAAATCTCTTCCCTTTGGGATAAAAAGCAGCATGAGTGACAGGTACAAATAATGTTGATTTTAATTCTGAAGTTGAAATATTCTTGACCTTTAATTCACGGTATTCAGTAAAAACTCTTCAGTGCATCACATTTCACTAAGCAAACCTTTCAGGAGAAAAATAAACCTTACCCAAATCTGGACAAGACCAGAACACATAATTTAATACAAGTCATGCTACTGTACATGAAAGTTTGTATTTAACTTCAGTGAAAGTAAAAACAGACACTTATCATAAAAGTAACTACACTAAAAAGAACCTTGGGCACTGATCCACAGCACATTTCAGCAGAATTTTACAAACTGTAAACAAAAACAGTCCCAAGTACGTAAATAGAACTTTTTTTCTGGTTTGTGCAATCCACATGGGGCAGCTTCTAAATCCCTCCTATTTGTATTTTCAATCCTTATTGAGGACCTCTTTTACTTTCTAATGGGATGATCAAAATAAAACTGAAATAAAGAAAGTCTGTGAAGCCTCAAAGCAAAGGAGGCAGATAATTTGTGTTAAAACTTTTATTCCAGACCCTGTCTTGATGATGAGGAGAGCCTGAGGGAGCTTGGACTGCTTAGCCTGGAGAAAAGTGGGATCAGGGAAGGACTGAAGAAGGTACAGCCAGATCTGAGTGACACACACTGACAGGTGACAGAAATAAAGGAACTATGACTTAAATAGAATGAAAAAAACCCTCATTAATAGTTAAGAGGGGATCAGAGACTGGAACAGGCCACCTCAGAGGTTGAACACCGTCCATGCTTGGAAATATTCACAACCCAATTGCAAATGGTCTAAAGCATCCTACTTAAGGCAGAGAACCTACAGAGGCTCCTTTCAGTCTCAATGTCAACTATTTTTTGACAATGCTAATGGACACAGCTCATGTCTGTTGCCTTCTACTTAGAGGAATAAAGCGCCACGCTATTTCTAAATTTAAGTATACCCGTTCAGAGCTCTGCGTATGTGGTATTTTAACGAGCCACAGCTGCACAGTGTCAGTGATGGCAAAGCCGGGTTGGGAGCATCCTCCTCCCCCTGCCTCAGGCGCTGTTCTGCCCCCTGCACCGCGCTTCCACACCCCGAGGGACGATGCGACCGCCTCAGCTGAGGCCTCACAAGTAAATGAAAACACCCACCATCAGTCATTTATGTCAACTTTTACCACAGGCCAAGAACGCGGGCACATTCAGCCTTGCCCCAAAACCACTTTTGTCAGCACAACTAACCCAACCCAAAAGGCAGCAGGAAGCCACTCCCTGGGCAAACCCGCGGGACGGCGACGGGATCCCTCAGGACAGGGAAATGGCATTCCCTAATTCACGTTCCCGGTGGCTCAGTTAGGAGCAGCAAGGCGGGAAGCGCTTCCACCTCAGACCCAGACCCGGCAGGTCGGGAAGCGCTTCCCCCTCAGACCCAGGCGCAGCACGGCGGGAAGCGGTCCCCCTCCCCAGACCCGGCAGGGCGGGAAGCATCCCTCCTCCGCCTCAGAATAAGGTCGGCCGGCCAAGCGGCGCCCGGGCCGCGGTACCTGGGCGGTGACAAAGCCCTCGTAGGCAGTGCCGTGGCGGTCCTGCGGCAGCAGCAGCGGGCAGTGCCGGAGCAGAGCCCGCGCTCCCGCCATGCTCCCGCCCGGCGCCGCCGCCGTTCGAACGCGAGGCCCCGCCCCCACCGGCGGGCGGCGCACGCGCCTGAGGGGAAGGGAGGGAGGGAGGGACGAACTCGTGAGAGGCGGCGCGCGATGCCGAGGCGGGAGCGCGCCTGCGGAGAGGCGCGTGCCGCCAAGGGGAGCGCACCTGTGGGGAATGAGCGCTCCTGAGGGGAGAAGCGTCTCACTGAGGGGAGGAGCGCTCCTGAGGGGACAGCACCCGAGGAGAGAGGAGTACATCCGACAGGAGGGTTGTGTCGCTGAGGGGAGCACACCTGAGGAGGGCGGGGTGCGCACCTGAGGGGGGAAAGCACACCCGAGGTGAGGGTTGTATCGCTGAGGGGAGAGCACTTGAGGGGAAGATTGTGTCGCTGAAGGGAGCGCACCTGAGGAGGGAGAAGCACACCTGAGGAGGAGGTTGTGTCGCTGGGGAGGGGGAATGCACTTGAGGGGTGAGGTGCGTGCCACTGAGGGGAGCGCACCTACGGAGACGCGAACACGTGAGGGAAGGAGCGCCCCGCGCGGAGGGATACGCTCCCTCAGGGGAGGCGCGCGCGCGTCCCGAAGGCGGGAAACCGTGAGGGAGAGCACCCGCGGCTCCCAGAGCTCCTGAGGGGCAGCCGTGTCCTGTCCCACAGCGAGGAGGGACTCCCGGCTACCTTGAGGAGCGGCTTTTCCAGAGTGCTGAAGCAAAGCCGGGGTTTCCTCGCTCTTCAACACATCCTGAGGGGACTGGATTGAGTAAGGACTAGCTGTTAAGTAAGGATAATTATCGAGTCTCATAGTAGTCAGCTGTCTGGGTCGTGGAGATTTCTGTGCCACCCAGGGCAAGGAATTACTTCATTTATGCATTCTTTTCTAGGAGTCACCGTTTCCCCACCGTAATATTTTAGGGTCATAATAGCTCTTCTGTCCTCTCACACGGTGTTGGGATAAAAACCTTCCTCTCTTTTCTGGGTGGGTTGCTGCCAGAACCTGACAGCCACAGCACGTAGGAAAGCCTGAGGAGAGAAACTCAAAACTTTGGGGTTTTTTGCACATGTTTCAGAAAGCATCAAAACTTTGCTCATCACTGAGGCTGAGCATCGTGCAAGATTCAATTTCTGCCCAAATAGGCATGTTTAAGAAATTAAACACAGCTTTTTGCCTAATTAGATATATTTGAGAAAGAAAATACAGTTTCATGAAGAGATAGGTGACTTATTGCAGTCACCTAAGAGGTGTGTGGCACTGTACCTGTGGGACAGAAGGTGGGTTGAAAGAGAAATGAAGAAAACCACAAAAATGTTTACATCTGCAGCTAAATCCTGTTCCTTTAGCTTGGGAGACTCATACACAGGGATTGCATGGAAATAGAAGAGTCAAAGAAAGTGAAACCCTTTGCAGCTTTATATTGTTGTAGAGGCTATTGGAAATATAATATAAAATGCACTAGGAAGCAATAGGTGGATGAAACAGTCCCAAGATTTGACAGGCAAACTCATCACAGTAAAATTTTGAGAAATTTGTGCCACTAAGTATATATTCTCACTACTGTTCAACTTTTTTTTTATGTCTTGGAAGTGTCACTGGTGATTTCCAGACATCGAGCAAACTCTCAGTGTACCTGAGACAGGCAGATTCAGTTCTCCGCAAGAATGTTGCTTTACTCACCCTTTTCTACTCCAGAAAACTTTCGACAATGCAAGATTGTTACCAATACAAGAAACATTTTCTAAACACATGCAGGAACGGGTTTGAAATACCACCGTGTTCAGCCCCTCTGTAGTTTGCCCCCCTGAAGCTGTTGCTGTGCCTTTCACTACCCAGCAGGGCTCACCACAAGCAGTTAATAGTAATTTGTATCCCACATGTTATCTATTAATTTAATTTTGACCAAAACATTTCTCCTCTTGAGCTGTTTTCTCTCAGTATGCATTGCACTAGAAATTACCTTATTTAATTGTGAAGTAGCTCTGTACTTTACCAGGTCCACTGATTATTTGTTAATTGCATCAAGTGCAAAACTGAAGGCAGGGTTTTTTTTTCCTTCTTCTTTTGGCCATGTTTATCTTAGTCTCTGGCATTAAAAAAACGTCAAGTCACGTTAGCCAAGTGCATTTATGGAGTAATGTATCTAAATAAAAATACTGTAAGATCAGAAGCATAAAATATTCTGCTACTGGGGCCCAGAAAACATTAATCATCATCTTAGACTGTGTATACTGCACACTTGTAAACTTTGTAAAAAAATGCAATTACTTGAAGCATCATGTTACTTTGATCTGGCACACAGACCAGCACTTTTAAAGCAGAAAAATTAAAAACCAAGATCAGTGGGAAGTTGGACAGCTCTGCTCCTCAAGAGAAAGGAGCACTGATCTGATCTTTCAGCCACAGGCCACATATACCGATTTAATTATAATTATTGTTTGCCAGGAGAATCATAATGGAGTATGTTATTAATTACTTGTCCATTCAAATATCATATTCAGCCAGTTAACCCATCAATAAAATCATGACTCCAGTGGCAAAACAAGCAGTGTACAGAGCAAACACTTGAAAGCATCAATTTCTGGGCTAAATTTTGTTTGTTAAGTTATCCTACAGTCAGAAAGAAAGTGCATTCATCAGCCAGAATGCACAGGGAACCACATTGAAATAAAGTGAATTTTTTAAGAGCTGATCTTTTTATTTATTTAAGGATGTTATGAAAGGCAAGAAAATAACAGTGCATTGTTCTCCAGCATTACTGTCTCCAACAGAAACCAATCCATTTAAACCCATGCAAAATGGCCAATACTGTTATTGCTGTCCTTTTTCATAACTCAGTGTCATTTTATTCATCTCGTCCCTAAGAAATGACCTTTTCTGTGCACATCCCCACCTTTTCCCACAAATCCCCTGAGTGACAGAATCTCATCCTAATCCCATTTCCATTTAGATGTTCCAGGAAAGCGTTGTAGACCTTGGAGGCAATAAGTAATCATAATGAAAAGATAATAATATGTTTATGAAATCTGGATTTTAGAATAGCAAATTGAAAAATTACAATAGTATTTCAAGCCACTGAAGGTCAATGTTACTGAGAGCAAAAAGCCATCGATCAAGTGTTCTCAAACTTTTCTACTTTAAATTATTTTTTGATACAAAGCATCTCTATTTCAGAGAGCAGCACCTCTCTCCTGAGGCAATTCCTCATCTACCTAGCAGTCACACAATCTGGTGTTTTAAACAGTATTTAGTGTATTTTTCCTACAAACAACTAGTCTTCTAGTGTGGCTTTATCTTTTAAGCAGGCCTAAAAAACAGAGAACGACTTCACAGGCCTCTCCAAAACTCACTATAGACCACGGTTTATAAATTCCAGCCCTTATTAATTCTTAAAGGTAAAGCAATATGTAAGAACTCATAACTAAGTATATCAAAATACTACTTTAAGTATTGTGCAGTTACAGGTTTTTTTAATAAAGGTAAATTTGCTTCCTGCAGCCTTTTCTCCCTTATGCCAGCTCTGGTTCCCAATCAATGCCCTTGTGCAATGGGCCAGTTTATTCACTGACCAAAAGCTTATGTGTTTCTACAAAAAATTTTTTTAGGCTGGCCTGGCTTGCTGCAGCTGTGACGGAAGCACTAGAGAGGACATGAAGAAAGCATCAGGAGGGCACATCCACAAGCCAAACCACCCTTTTTGGAAACAAGATGTTAGATGTGGAAGAGACACAGGTAATAACCACCAGGCTTCCTTTTTTACCGCCATCCTCCCAGGTCACAACCTGTTACTGGCAGTTTCCACAGACACTGCTTCCTTTGCTTACCCCTGGAGTGACAGGACAAGGGAGAATGGCTTCAAAGTGAGACAGAGGAGGTTTAGTTTAGGTGTTAGGAAGAAATTCTTCCCTGTGAGGGTGGTGAGGCCTGGACACAGGTTGCCCACAGAAGCTGTGGCTGCCCCTGGAATTGTTGAAGGTCAGGTTGGACAAGGCTTGGAACAACCTGAGATAGTGGAAGGTGTCCCTACCCATGACAGGTTTTGGAATTAGAAGGTTTTTAAGATCCCTTCCAACAAAAACCATTCTGTGATCCTATTTGCACAGAGTTGTCTTACATTCTACTTTTATTTCTGGCTATTTTAAACCATTTTTCATCATTAACAGCTCACAAACTCAGAGGCTCTGGGCACCTCCCTCGTAACACCTCAGTACAAAGCACTGCAGCTGTTCACAGAAGTGTCTAAGCAGCAAACGCGTCTGTTCTGATGATTTTGAATGCAATTATTCTTCTGTATTTAAAGAACTTTTATATCATACTCAAACCAAGAGCAGTGATTGATCTATTAACAGTACAAAATGATTAAGTAAGCATTGGCTATTTTAAAAATGTCTTGGGACTAGAGGGCTCTCAAAGCTCATGTTCATCTTTGTATATATAGCAAAGTCTTGGCACTCCTTTTGGCAGATGACCCAGCAAAATGACTGATGTATGAACATTAATGCATTCACATAAATTAACTCGGCACATAAAAAACACAGAGCCTTTAAGCCCAATTACATCTTTCCCAATTGTACAAATACTCCCTTTGCAGTCAGTGGCAGCTCAGGAAGATGAGGCCAATCCATATGTTATATTGATTCTAAAGGCACAAGAGTATGCAGTTAATCCCTTTCAAACCTTGCAGAGCACAAGCTCTTGGAGATCTTCCAAGCAGCCAGATGAAAGTTGCCTTTCAGAACCAGGGGCTGTGTGTTGTTAGAGATTCCAAAACACGCTGGGCCAAAATCTGGCCTTGCTTTAACCAGTGTAAAATGGGACTATTTCAGGAGAGATATGAATATATGCACCAATATAAAACTGATTATTATCTTGCAAAAAAGTGTATAATGCTTACATGCTTTCCTCAAAATGTCCCAGAAAAGCAAAGCAAAGATCAACAAATGAAAGTGTTTTCTTCCACCTAGAAGTTTTAGAACATCTAAAACACATCAGACACTTTATGATAGTTTTAGGGTCTTTTGTGCTACTAATAGGTTTTACCTGAAGATAATTCAGATACCAGAGTGATGACTGATGTGTAAATCTTCCCAGGTAGGTCAAAAAAAGGTAGGTTAAAAATTGCAAACCCACACATGAATCTCCTGTAGAGACATAGCTTAAAGCATTCAGAAGAGTCACTACAGATGAGCAAAAAACCTTTCTGTAAAGCTAAAGGCTGAGCACCTTTAAATGCATTCACACTGCATTTTTGTCCATCAGAAGCTACCAAATCTGAGTATTTTGAACTTCTGGTGTTTCACCTGGGTGTTGGCAATGCCTGTTCGTGGGGTTTTCTAACTACAATACACAAAATACAAACCCATCTACAGCATAGCTCATAATCCAGGCTGACACCTAGAATCCAGTGCAGAATCCTCAGACTTTACAGGGTAGCTGGATCATGCAAGTAACACTGAGGTTGAAATAAGCTAGTTTACAAAATAAATGTATCTGTATGGTGTTGAAGTACATTGTTATGGCTAAGTTACAACCCTAGTGTCCATTTTAAATCAATGTTGTCTAGCAAAATGAAATTAAATTCCTATTATCCAGAATGAGGGAAGTCATTAAGACAGAACTGTATAACCAAGCAGCAGTTTCAGGGTTTCTCCAGCACACTTTTGAAAACTTACAAAATAGAAACAAATTTTCAAGCAAAACTAAATATGTTCTTTTACAAATGTCACAGTGAAATAAGCATGAAAAACAAAACAGACCTAACAAGTCACAGAAAAAACCCCAGCCATTATCCACAAATAGCAGTCATAAATTGAGGCAAATCCTTTATTTGTCTTACAAACAAAGGAGATAAAATTGTAATTCTAGACAGAACAATAAGTATTATGTGATCAGTGGCTTAAAAATTCATTGTAGCTGTACCTTATGAAGAAAGTTGCTGTTTTTCTAGATTAGTTTGCAAGCCAGAAGATGCAACTCCAGGGATTTTGCACTAAGCTAAAAGTTTACATTATAGCACTTTATTACATTTAACTTTATAACAGTTTTAAGTAAATGCCTAAGAGGAGCACGGACTATAAGAGTAGAGAATACTGTGCAGAAATTAGAAAGAAAAGAGGAAAATACATAATGTATGATGTAAAAAGAAACAGATAACGAAAATTAAAAGGATTTTACTAGAGGAAAACAATTTCATTTTATTGTAAAGCTCTAAATGAATAAAATAAAGTCTTTGAATGTGAAGATGATTAAAAAGACAAAATCATTAGCTAAAGATATTTACAAGTTTAGACTTTCATTTTGATTGTAATTTTAATTAGCTGGACACTAGGGGGGATGAAAATGAAAGCCTACATCATCTACTTACTCTTTAAATTGCATTCCACCTTAATTTTCTGCTCTTCAGTTCTTAATTTTCTCTATTTTTGTTCTAACTAATCCGGTTATCAGAATAAAGTGATTTTCTCTCAGCCAGGTTTAACATTCAGTATTTGAGTCTGTGAACCAAAAGTTCATCCCACTGCTTCAATTTTTATTCTTTCAATAGCAGAAACTCTCCAGGAAACTTTTCCAGTCTTTTGTCTGTACAGCAGGGTGCTTTATGTACACACGACAGTTATGCAGCTAATAACAAAGGATTCTATTTTAAAAATAATTATGTTCCATTTACACAGTTTCCCATGAAATTTACTCATAAAATGCAGGATGCACCAAAAGATTAAATGCCATTTTCCTGTTCATTAAAGCCATTTTTCTAAATGTAACCCAGTTACTTGCCTTTTTGTCTTGAAGGAACCACATGCCCAAGCAGCAGTCAGAGTCAGTTTGTTCTTAAACAAAGGAACTAATTCCCTTTGGGCTTTCTCTGCAGTGCACTGCTAACTCCCAGATTTGTGCCCCTGTCTCAGGCAATGGATAGACAGACAGACAGCCCTTTCATGAAAAGCTGCACTGAAGCAGATCACACTGCCTTTTCCAGAAAAGCTCTGGAAGCACAAATCAGGTGCATAAGCAAGGCAATCTCTCAATGCGTGAACATCCTCACTACCAAGCCTTATAGATGTCAGATCAGTTCCTGCCTTGTCCTGAGGTTGCTCTGTTATCAAGTACCGTGGGATTCTTCTGCAAGTTGACTTGTAAGACACCTTGTTGGGGAAAGGGTATAAAGGAACCATCAACACTTTGGGGATTTCACCTGCACTGACCACGGAAAGTGTTCTGTAAAAGGGAACAAAAGCTGTTCAGCCCTTAACCTTACCAGGTTAGCTGGTTTGGGCTAAAAGCATCTGCCCTGCAATTGATGTTTTCTCTCAAAGGTCAGCAGGAGAGTTAATGTTATCTCAGTATGTCCTTGTTTCTTCCTGAATAATTTCTTTCAGGAGTAATTCAGTCCTAAAAAATGCCTTATATACCATCCGTATATTAGCTGGATAAAACCAAGCAAGAATAGTTTGATCTTGACAAGATAATTTTATCTCTTTGTTTAAAACATTTGATTCAGAGGCCTTCTTGCTATGTCTTCTTCTAAAGAACATGAGGATTCACTCAGGGCCTTTTTGTAAGAGAGTTTCCACTAAGAGTATAAACAATCTTCAGCAAAGCCTACAAATAGCTCTCTGTACCTGGGAGTTCTTCTCATTTTAGTGCCATTTTAGTTCAGATCAGCATTGTGCTTTTGAAGTGAGTCTCTGATTGTCCTGATGCTCTGTGCTTTGATTCACATCATGATGTGGTATTGAAGCACATGAACCAAATTCATTTTGGATTAAACTCAAGTGGAAAATGCTGGAACGCGTCTAATGCACTCCAGCTGCAAATGCCCAGTCAGTCTTTTAAACCCAGCTACAGTATTTTTTTTAACAACAACAAAAAAAAAAAAAAAAAAAAAAAAAAAAAAAGTGCCACAGATATCACACCCTCATCACCACATATTTTACTTTGAATTCACATTCCTCCTGCTCTGCTAATGCAGATGGAAGCTTAAGGATAATCTACTTCAAATTCAGCACTTTCCTATTTGCCGTTTTACTTCTCTCTCTTTTATGGAATTTGATGTTCATCATCTAGTCACTCTCTCCCAACTAATTCTAATAGGTTCAGAACTCTGTCAAGATACAGTTGTCTGTTCCCTGGGCAGAACAGCCAATTGCAAATGTTTTATTTAAAACCAAAGGTCCAATTACAGGACCAATTTATGATCTCAGTCAAGCCAATATAAATCTGATCTAGTTCATTGACTTTAACCTGACTGCAGTAACTTTATTCCAGATTTGCTCATGTGTAATGAAATTGAGTTCAGACAATGGCTCTGATTATTACTTTTTAAAGAATTAACTAGTAATATAAGTTGCAATACAGAGTCCTTCCACCTTTAGAATAAGGCTTCATAATTATTACTTGTGGGTCAGAAGCATACATCCAGTCCAACACTGCTTCAAGGACCAAAGTGCTTTAAAGATTTTGCTTAAGAGAGCACAAGGTGGCCATGGCAAGGCATGAGGATTTCAGCAGCACCTCCTGAAAATAGGGACAAAGCTGATTTTTTTTTTTTTTTCCCCTGTTCATTCCCTTACAGAAACATAGTACTTTTCTGGTGCATCACTAAATATCTGGTAAGAATCTGTATATAGTTTGAGTTACCTTTTTTTTTTCAACACAGAGAAAAAAATACTCTCATTTTTTGGCCACTCTGCAGCATATGGTTTAAAAACTCAAGAAGGCACATATGGCTTCCATAATGCACAGGACTGCATAGTCATTTTCCAAATCAGAACTCAAAGTATGCCTCCAAATTTTAGGTACAGATTCCTCCTCCTTAGGACTTATACCTTCTTTTCTCTGGTTTTTCAAGGTATTTATCTTCCTAGAATTTCCTGAACAATCACAGACAACTTAAAGATTTTTACTCAGTTCAGGGTTTAGATTTTAGGGTATTTTTGTTTGCTTGGTTTTTAAAATTTTATGCAGTGGAGTAGTTTAAATTACCCTATTTCCTTGTGGGGGGTGCCAGGGGGTGGGGAAGCAAAAAACTTTAAAGACAAGACAAATTCAGTCAAAGGAAAAATATGGCAGTGATACTTTTCTGGGCTTTCCCAACAGTCTAGTACCCTAGTTTCTGTGGTAGCTACTTGTGAATTAAGAATAAAGGAATAAATATTCCCATTTTTAGAGTTACTGCCTTAGACTAAGAGGGAACAGAAACTGTTGACTGCAAGAGCTGCAGATAAAGCACATAGGGACTGAACACAGGTTAAACCAGCTTTCAGTTGCCTACACTCAAATAACACCACACACTGTACACTAAATATATAATATTAAATATGTATTATAAATATACACGCTTGAGCTAAAAGTGAAATACTTAGCACTGAAAAAATTGTCCTACCTGAGAATCAGAATGCACCATAATCTGGCATAGCTCTATCAACTTCTGATCTTATGCTGGCCCTGGGCTTAAGTCTGTCTTTGAGTGCTTGAAATTAGTTTCAGGTGCAGTAATCACAGAACGAAAACATGTGCAGAGACATAACTTTTTAAAGAAACAACAAAACTGAAACAGGTTTAGAGAATTATCCATCAAATTACATTTTTAAGAGTGGCTATTAAAATGTTGATGAAAGAATATAAGATGATGAGTCAGGGACACTAAAAGACCAACCACATGGTTCTACAAGATATTACACTGAGTAGTAAGAATTTCACTTTATAACCCAATGTGATTAAACAGCATAGTGCTGAAAATGCAGATGTTATACTACTACAGTAAAAAAAAAAGGTTTTGGAAAGATTTTTCTAATTAAATCATGAAAGATCACAAAGAAAATAGGGAGGAACTTTGCTAAGAGTGCAGTCATAGAATGACTAGTATTTAGGGCTGATCTTTGAAGTTTTCTTTTTCAAACTACATGGCCTTGAAGCTATTGAAAGCTTGAAAGATTTCTCTAGTGAAACTGTGCAGTGTTAGAGTTATGTTGTACTATTCAGTAATATGTGTGAGCTGTTTGTAAGGAAGGATTATTTTTAAGGAAAATCTGTTTTCATATTGACCTTGGATTCATATTTCTAAGGTAGCTAAAGCAAAGGCAACATTCCCAGCAGTGAAAATTCCTGCCAGGAATATAACATTCAAATCACAGTTAACATGTTTTAAAATGGCAGTGATAGTGATAGAGAAAAAGGACAATAATTCAGTGATTTTTCAAAACAGAGGTGTTAAAATACAATAAATTTTAAGCAAGGACAGCAGGATTTATTAAAACATCATTTGTATATGGGACATTTTTATTTTAAAGTAATCCTGATTTCTTAGGCATTAGATGAGACTTTCTGAACTAAAAGAAGTTTGAGCATTCTGTTACATTTTTTAGGGTTAGAAGCACATGTCAGTAAACCTTCAAATAGTCCATAACACAGCTGAGATTGCAGACCATGCTTAATCTCAAAACATTCCAGTACCTGCAGAATAACGTCTTCTGTATTCCAAAAATTTTCCTTCTGCCATTCAACCTGATGTCATATGTATTGTTTGAAGGAAGTGCTGAACCATAAGAAGTCACGGATGAACATGTTCAAGTATTCCATGCACACACTTAGATCCATTTGTACAGGGTCAAGTCTAGCTTTCTGTCACTATTTTCTTCTGTATATCCAAATTCTTCCAGGCTGAACAAAAAGGGAATTTCTGTTCAGTCTAATGTTCTTTCTCCTTTACAGAAATTCCACATTCTGATTTGGGAGCTGAACTTCTTCACTGCCCAGCAGGTGAGTAATAATTACTTGATTCCATGCTGTCCATACCCTTCAAAGTCTGAAACAAGACACTCATAAAGATCAAATGTGGATGGTATTGTGAAATTGTTAATTCTTGCAAACCTCTTCTGAAAAGAGCTGAAGGAATAAATTCTTTATAGAGTTAGACTTGCCAGGCTCCTTGGCTGATAGCCCAAACTGAAAGCTCTCTTGTGTTTGGGAATCTAAATGTGATCCCTTCACCTCCTGTTCTAGGGAACCACTGTAGGTTGTTTGCTTTATTCCTGTCTCTCTTATCTCCAAAGTTCCCTATAAGTTTGTTTGTTGTTTCAGCACAGTGACCATACTATTAACCCAGGCAGAAGTGTCTGAATTAACTCCAAATGATTGAGCCATCTGGAGAAGTTCAGTTCGTATTTAAATCTGAGAGTTAATTGGGTTTTATGTGGCAGAGCCGCTTCAGAAAGCTCATTGGGACCTACAGCAGTGTGAGATAGATTTAATGCACCCCTATCCATGAAAGCCTCCATCAGACTCATTAACTGTGCTTTGTACATCCATTTCGGTAGATGAATTTGTTTAATCACATGCATTTGCACTGGGCTGTTGTATCTAAGTGTGCTTCCTAACTTTAGCCAGTGGCATCTCCTCCAAGAAAGAACCCTTTGGCTTCATTCCCACAACATTTTAATTGCTCACTAATGAATCATGTTTAGTATCTCAGCACTGGGTGCCTGTTAGTTTCTCTGCATGTATTTGCCACTGTGGCATTTCACACAATTTGCAAAACTATTTCTTCTTCGAATATCATAAACTATTTCTGAATTCCTTATTTATGATCCTTTAGAGATTGCAAGTGTTATGTAGCCTTTCCTTGTTGCGGTGATTCGGAACCAGAGGACTTCCGGTGGCATGTTCCACGGACAGAGAGTTTCCCCCTGAACCTCCCAAGGGCAGTAGTCCACCAGGACAGGAACCCCAAGTTCCTGCTATTGGTCCCTTGATCTGTCTGTTATGTTTCCCCGCCCTGGGAAATTCCCTGTCACTCCATAGTTCATTCGTTGTTCTCTCTGTTCCCCTCCCCTCCCTAAACCCCATTTGATCATGCACCCCAGCCCCTCCCCTGTATGGCCCCCTGCCCTCATCCTATTGGGTGTTGTTCCTCCTTTAAATGCCGATGTAATAAGCTGTTCTTGGCTCTTGGTCCATGTGCTCCCTTTGGAGGCAGTAGACCTACGGAAATCACATACCAAGAGACCTCCTTCTCTGGAAGTTCTTTGCTGTTTCACCACGCTCCGGGGGCAACATCTCCCCGGACCGAAAGCGGACTAGTTGTGCCCGCAGTAGGCACTCCGAGGAAGTCTTCCAGACCGCGAACGACTTCCTAGGGTAGCGCTAGGACTCCGCCGCCGGTACCAGGGTGGGACTGAAGCAGGGAACGCAACATTTCCTCATAGCTTTTCATTCTGGAATACTTTTTAAAAAATATTTAGCCTTGAATTTTGTCTTAATTGAGGGAAACTGATTTTTTTTTTTTTTTACTGAGATGCATCTCAGTAATTTGCTATTTCATTTAAGAAGTATTTCTGTTATCAATGTAAATATTCCCTGGTTTTGAAATATCCAAAATTATTTCATACAACAGTCTTGTAAAATTTATAGCAAGATATTCACCCTCCAAACAATTACAGGGAACCCAAAACGTAGCAGATTTTAAAAACATGTTTTATGAGAATATTTGTTTTACACTTATCTAGACTGTATTTATTTAAAATTTTGTAGTGATTGTGTTTTTTATAGTTATTTAAAGAGAAAAGTATTGGCAGTTTTCTTACAAACTTTCTCTAGTTTTTTTTTATAAAGAAGGAATGGCATTTTTATAAAAAACAGACAAATAAGAAAAGGATATTGTCTTCCTCACAATATTTATAAGCTTCAATTAAAAAACAAACCCTGAATTAAATTGTTTTAGGCCTTCCTTCTGAATGTTTTGTGAGTAGAATATTCATATCTCAAACATTCTGCACTGTCACATGTATATTTAAAATATCCTTTAGTGGTCTTTCCATGCTACTCCTTTAAAAAGGAAAAATTACTGCTCCAATAACGTTTAGGGGGCAGATAAATGTTTATTTGACTTTTTTCTCTAAATTTCCAGCAATTTCCATCAATTTCTGGTTGCAGTGAAACATGCAGTAGATTTGAAATCCTCTGGGTTTATGACACGCAACAGTGTACGTTATTTTTCTTTCTTTTCTCTTATTGCTTTACATTTCTTCTCCCAGGAAAATTGGGGAGTGCTTCAGCTGCTCCCAGCATTGCATTTTCCTTCCAGCATGAGGAACAAATTCTCTACTTTTGTCAAGATCCCATTTACTTATGACACTTTATGATTAGAACAAATGGGTTTTCAATTAGAAAAGTTCTGCCCAAAACCAATTTCCTTCTCCCATTCAAAAGCAGAGATCAAGGCCATGACAGCCTTTGCCCCTCTCACATCTCAGAATGTTCTGACTCACATGGATCCTCAACAAAATTCTGGAGCTGACACACCTAAAGAAGGCATTTCTTTCCTTTTTGAGACAACCCAAAACAGAAACCCCAACCATTTAAACAGAAATTTGGTGGAAAAATCAAATGTGTTCAACATACATCATTCCAAAACACCTCATATTTTAAATCTATGGCAAATTTCAAGAACATTTTTACTGTCCTCCCTACATTACCTCACTTGGATCATTTGTCTTCCAAAGGACTAGTAAACCTTAATTTGCTTTAGCAGCTTTGAATAGATTTTTATTGTTTCTTACCACAGCCTTTCAACTCTAGTAATTTGAAAACTAAATATGAACTGCAAAACTCAATCAATCCTGTAGTATTCTTTTAATATCAATTTCTATATAATTAGCCCCCAAACTGTGTTCAATTAGTGACAATTATTCTCATGCACTTTGAGGGACAATACTAATTTCACAGTTAGCAGCATTTTAAAAGGAAGGTGATTCAAACACTATATAAAAAAGTCCCTCTCTCAAGAGCTACAGAGCATTGTTGCAGACTTTGTGAGATAAGGATTCCATTGGTACAATACCAGAACTCAGATCTTACAACCCCACACATGCATGTGTGATTGTGTCTGGAACGTAGCTTGTGTCAGTATTCTTTAAATGCTAACTAGGCCTATTATAAGCTTGGTTATGTCCTTTTAAAACCAATAAAATAATGGAAAAATCCATAGAAATTGATGCACCAGATTAAGACTAATGATTAAAGTGATGTAATCAGGATTTCTTACATCCAGATTTTTTTCCTCTTAGGTTCTTACAGATATTTGAAGAACAATCCTTCGACTGTTACAAGGTACCTTCCCCCACATTTTATAAAATCACGTTTTCTCACCTTCAGCGCATTTTGAATCCCTATCCCATAAGAATACAGGAAGGCATTGGTATTGTCATTAAGGTTCTGTGGTAATGATGTACAGCTCCTGTTCCAGTGAGGTCACTGGAACTATCAGTCACTTTGTAGGGACAAATTATTTTTGTTACGTCCATTTTGTTGTTGGGCTCTGATGGATCTTGTGACAACTAGAAATTCTATTTATTTATGTGCATATTTAAAAGGTTGTCAGTAGAGCCCAGAGCACTGACCGGGTATTCTTAATGTACAGTAGTAAATATCCAAATAAAGAAATAAATCAAATGACACCTTCCTCAAATGAGAGTTACAAAATGGAGTTAACAAATATTGATAAGCAGCAGTCTTGAGAAGATCTTCTAAATTATCTCTTAAGTGCTATGAAGTTTAAGCAAAGGAGACAAGGAAGCAGAAGAGTTATTGTCAAAACAGCACAGACACTTAAGAGCAAAAATAACAACCTTTTGTTGCTAAATGACAGACAATCTTGGCTCTAGTGTATATCTCAACGATCCAAAGGAAAGTTGTATGATAAATAAAATTGTGTGCATTGTAATTTCTGAACACACTGAATAGCTGAAGAATAAAGACCAGTAACTAAATTCATGCAAAGGATGGACAAAAGGTTTTTATGGTTTAAAAGTAAATTTTGGGTAGAATCCTGCAAATACTAAGAAGTGTGTTGGTTTGTTGTTAACATTTCATTCTTTATATAAGCTCTAATTTCATGTGAAATGCTGATTAAAAATTTTAGATTCATGATTTTAAGGTGAATCAAAACCAGCCCACAGTACTAAAGTACTTGCAGGTTTTTGCCGTATCTTTTGTTGGGTTGGTTCAATTTTATTTTCCAGAAAGCTGAGCAATAACTTCCTTCACCTTTATGGCATAGCAACGCCATTGTAAGTCACCAGGAAAAGGTCAAAATTTTATACAACTATAAGAGTCAACTACAGATCATGCCAGTGACTACTTGGGTAAACATGAGGGACAAGATGAGAATGTAACAATAAAAGAAAACTCCATACCATGCTCAGACAGCAGCACTGGAAAAAAACAAGACCTGACTTGGGGGGAAAAGGTGACCAAAATGCAATGGAGTCCCTGAAGGACGGAAGTAAATGCTGACTCATATGCTGAGTAGGACCTGCCTTTGGGGACAAAGGGGAGCTGTGCATGTGTGAAGCCAGCTGGGAAATGTGTGTTAAAATGTAAAATATTCCCAAGCCCAGTGAAGACATTTTTTTCTGCTGTCTTGGGAGGCTTTGGGTAATCATCCCAGAGGAGACAGGAGCAGCCTCAGAAGCTTGTGTGGACCAAGGAAAGGTAAGTTTTCTCCAGGATTATACCATTTCTACAGGTGCAGGATGAGGAAAGTTAAGATTTCTACAGGATTCTAGCATTTGTACAGGTACAAGATTGAAAATCTCACTGCATGTAATAACACTGAACAGTCCACAACTTCACAGTAGTTATCCTCTCTAAAATGAATAATGGCTGTGAGAATTAGGGGCAAAAAGTATTTATAACAAACACTGCAATGTTTCTGGTAGGAGCTTGTATAGTGTATCAGGGAAGGAATAAGCATTTTAAAATTGGATTGCAGTAATTAGCCAATTGCAATGATGTTTTTAGCATTGTATATCCAAAGAATTATGTGAATAATGTAATTTAAAGCATTTTAAAAATATTTAATGCATTTGCACAAGAGATAACTAAGGATATTTTGTACTGTGCCAGGTAGCCTCGACAGACATTTTAAAACTGAAAAACTGAACCAGCAAAAGATACAATTCAGGTTTCCAAAACTGAGTGAAAGACAAAAGGTCTGCTTAAAACAATGAGCACAGAATCTCATAGGGAAGACTGAATTGTATTGTAAGTTCACCTGCTTTTGTTTACCTATTGCAATGATCCTGGTATGTACCAAACAATATGTACAGCAATATCCAGGCACAATATAGTGAGTTAATAATGGAGCTTCAGTCTTAACTGTGAATTCCCTTGCATTACTTGGTATATTGCTGATACAGATAGGGTTTTGTGGCTTAATTCGTGGCAGCACGTAGGGTGTCAGCTGGAAATCCATTTTGTAGTTGTAGAACAATATACAGAATATAATAAACCCATTCCCACCTTCCCATTCTTTCCTTACAGTAGGAAGCCAACATTTAGAAACCCATAGCAAACAAACACCTGCTAAGCATAAATCACGAGCACAAACACAGCGCTGGACAAGTTCAGAGAGATACAGTGGGAGAAAAATCCATGGAAAATCTTAATAGTCATTAGGAAAATCTAACATTTGTTTCACAAACTGACAGATGGCTACCGAATCGACTTCGGAACAACCATAAAGAGAGAGCTGGTTATTATGCCAGTAAAACTTAAACAGCAGAGCTTTTTAATAAGCTACACTCTGTTAGGAGTACACTGAGGGAGCCCAAGCAGGAAAAAGCAATAATCACATCTAGCAATAACTAGAGGATCAACTAATATCCATCATAATTTCTCCCTGTTTTGCTTCTCCCTATTAGTATGACATATAGTAGAAGCAGAAGCAGCCTAACAAGATACTGAGCAAAACAGGTGCAGAAACTAAAGCGTCTTCCATTTAGAGAGTCAGCATTTTTCTTGGAAAAAACCTCTGTGCACTGTGCAGGTTGGAGCCTGAGTTGCCCATTGCTTATACCCATTGTGTGATGTGTGCACTATTTTATCTCTTCCTGCAGAGTTTGGTTGTGACATACATAACACATGTGCCCATAAAGTTACCCAGAAAGGCACTGAAAAGGTTCAATATATGTCATGGCAAGCATATTTCTTTGTTAATTCCATAAAGACAGTCTGGAGGAGCCAAGTCTCCTACAATTTTTGTGTCCGCAGTGGGGAGAAACCAGCACATTGCATGCTATCATTATCACAGAATTATGGTGCACTCTGTAATACTTTTACTCTTGCCAGAGAATGATAGTGGAAATGGCATTGCCCCATTACTAATGCTTAATGTATGACCAATCAGAAGCTGAAAATCATATGACCAGTGGCAGCTTATGCCATCCCATCAGTTCGTAAATTGGATGCAGTTTGTCAGATGGACACAATATCCCTCCACTGTAGGTGGTCTCTGTTTCATTAGGTTTCAGATTGATGGTAGTGAACAATAATCCAAAAGTGTGCAATAGGTACATCAACCTCATTTTTCATTAACAGTGCTTCCCAGACGTATTGGGAGCAGGTACAAAACATAGATTTTGTTTGGCTTACTTTGATCCGTGCAGAGACTATTGGGTATCTGACTTCGCTGCTGGAGGCTTATGGTTTCGGTTAGCAGAACCTGGTACAGCAACTGGATGAGGTGTTTTTGATATAATCTATTCATTTAGGTGTGATGCAGAAATAGTGGGTGGCAAAGCTGCTAATTTTTTTTTTTTTTATGAAGTAATGAGCAACCAACAACTTATTTACATACAAGGCACTGCAGTTGCTAGGGGACCTTTCTAAATTATGGGGTAGATATAAGAGTGGTAGTGATTTTTTCTTCTTTATTTCCCAAGAGATTAACAGAAATATTGGTGCATTTTTGTGGCTTCTAAAAGAAATTAAAAGACTGAAAGTCTTTGCCAGGGTCACTGAAATGACAAACAAACCAACTACTGCTGTATCTTACAGTTTTGACTTACAGGGATATGTTTTACTTCACAGTGAAATAAAGTAGAATGCAATGTTGTTCAAATAGTGAGTAACTGAAAAGCCATTTTTAAAGCAGAGTTTTTGAATCCCTGCAAATGATATAATATTTATAAAGCTGGCAGAAAACTGATAATAGACTCTGCAGCAGATGAGTAAGAACTGCTATCATCAGGACTGATCGGCTACCACATGCTTTCACTATCTTTGATACAGTTTTCTTCCTAATTTGTATATTACCAAACTGTATATACATTATTAGCAAGTTAAACATCCTTATTTTAAAAATAAAATCAAAGCTTTAAGTCATATATTATGTAGGAAAAATCATGTTTTAATGTTCAGATGAATGAATTTTATTATGCAGAAGCACATATGCTGTTAATCATGTAACATCAAGCTATACATGTAGTCAAGATAGGCAATATGGTTTACTGTTGGGATGCATTTCTTATCTCAGTTGTATGAGAAGTTTCCATCCACAATATTTCATTGTCTCTTTCTGAGAAATGTACCTCTAGGCCCTGAAGATTTAAAGAAACCTCCTCATTTGCACAGCACGAACACGAGCCTTGTTCTATGTGGGGTTGAGGGGGGGAGTTCTATGTGTGCATGTATTTGGCATGAATTTCTATGGAATATATGGATGCAGGCTCTTCCATCACGCCACTTTTCCAACAGCATCTCTTATCATTGTTTAAGAATATCTTTTCACTTTCATGCTTTTCTCTAGTTATTTAACATAACTGGGCAACTTTTCTTCTGAAGTTCTAAAACATGTGTCCATTGCCCCGGTTTTCCAGCCTTGAGCAAATCTCTTTAATAGATCACTTTCAAGATGATGAGACATTGATATTCGGCTTTAATTAGTGTCATGAAAGAGAAAAAGCCCTTCAAATGTCAATGGCTTGCAAAAGTTGTTGGAGCATCTTCTTAAAGCAAATCTGAAGGCCTGGCCCTCACTATTTTTTCTTTCTTTCACATGATCCTATTACAGGAGTTTTTTTGTAAACTGGTGTTATAAACGATTATTTTTAGTTAAGAGAAGCACCAGGAAAGATTAAAAAATGGATATAAAGACATTCTGGTTCTTGATCTTCTTTCTTCTCATCTCAACCTTTAGAAAGTCTTGCTGGAAGAACACAAGGAACAGCGGGAAGGTTTCTAACAGATCTTTGAGACCTCCTTGCAGTCAGATCCCAGGGGAGCTAGAACAGTATACCTCTGTGGTTCAAAAACTCTTTGGGCCAGAAAAAGGGGCCTTTATCTGCTAACATTTCAAACATATTCAATCAAATATTGATCTAGAAAATCAGCCACTTTTTCTCTAGCAAAGAAATTAAATTAGTGCTACCTACTGAAGATCTACAAATGGTTCTCCTGAAGATAATGATAGTACCCTAGGCTGTTCCTAGGATCAAAAGTTTTTATGGACACCAAACTGATTTAATATTTTTTGTAATGCATGTAGAAAAAAGGGTGAAAGATCTGCTTGCCAATAGTAATGTGCTGGAGATTATCTCATGTGGCGAATCCTTGCATCAAGGAGCCAGGTAGGTTTTTCAAATCCATCTCATCTTTGGGATAAAAGAAACAGAATGTAGCCCATTTCACCTTAGACAAAGATTTTCATCACCAGACATATTTGACACCTCTTAAGGTTGGTGCTGGTAGCACATGCTCCTCTAAGTCATAAACATTTCCTGTCTCTGTTGTGTTCCGTTTCAAGATGTCCCTTCTGTTGCTTCGGAAGAAGTGAGAAGTCTCTTCTTCATACTCTAAACACTAACAGACCACAAAACATGTCTGACATGCCACAATGGGAGAAAGATTCCTTAAAATGTATTTCAAGTCCCATTGTTGAAACATTTTCATAATTCATATTATGAAAAAAGGTAGGCTGTACAAAAGAGCACAAGGGTTTAATGATTTAATTAGTACTTCATTCTATGAATTTACTGGAAAAAATAATGAGGCATTAGTTCCTATTAAAGCGTTTCTCACATTTTCACCCACAAAATCATGTCTTGGGGATTTAACTACACTGAGACAAAGAACTGAATTGTTACAGGTCAAAGCAGTTAAGGGGGTTTTTATCACTTCTCTCAGTTCTTCATGAAGTGCATCCAGTTGATGATGGTTTGAAATTCCGACAGTTTACATTTATCACTGGACATATACGACTGGACTAAATCTACGCACAAAGAAAAGGCACTCGGTATACATTTTGTAAATGTATCGAAGCATCTCAGAGGTTGTGAAAGACTCTTCAAAGGGAGTTATTTCAGTGGTTTGGAAATTCAAAGCTTCACCAAAGACTCAGCCACTCCCATCTGTTGTTTGGTTTGTCTGGTTTTGGATTCTGTTTGATTTGTTAATTGATTCCTGTATTTAGACTATTAGTAGTCATAGGTAACATTTAATAATTTCAAATACTGATAATTAAATATTCAGTGTGCATTCACACTGAATTGTTTAGGTTGCAAGGGACCTCTTGAATCATCCAGTCCATCTCCCTGGCTCCAGCAGAGTCAGCAGGAGCTGCTTGCCCAGGACTGTTTCCATCAAGTCCATCTCCACAAAGGGCTTCCACAGCCTGTCTGGGCAGTCTGTTCTAGTGTTTCACCATCCTCACAGCAAAAGAGTTTTCTTGTGTTCAGACTCTAATTTACACTTTCTAATTTATCTCCTTTGTCTTTTTTGCTGTCAGTGGCACTACCAAGACAAGTTTGGCTCCTTAATTCTTCACTCCCTCTACTCAGATACTGATGCACACTCAGATTCCCCCATCAGCCTTCTCCTGGCTGCAGCCCCAGCTCTCATCATCAGACCACCCCAAAAAAAAAAAGAAAAATCAGTGCACGTATCTTGAAACCGTTGGACAATGCAATATACAATTTCAAGGAATTTAGAACCAAGAAAATGGGGTGTGCCACCCTTTCATATGATTTTTTCTGTCAGTATCTTTTATGCAGCAGATAATCCAACAAAGAGGTAGAGACTCCTTGTGAAAGGACTCCTTTGTGTAAAAATATTTCCATTCTTCATACTGAGCTCTTGGGTGTTCAAAGAGATCTACTTCTAAATGAACCTGATCTGGTAAATAAAAATTGTCTTTGTGGCTTTCCATATATATCAGGACATCCCTGTACCTATTTATCTATTAGAACTCATTGAATATGTCAGTAAAATATGGATGAAGGTAAACTGCCTAATCATTTAAGTCTAACCTTTCAAACCCTCAAGAAATTTGAAGATATTAAGCAGCCAGAAAGCTGGAAACAAAGCCAGAAATTCAATGTCCAACAAACTTCCTGTATCAGTCAAAAAATATTTCACTTAATTTATATCATGGATCAGTCTGAGTAGGAGCTATAAAAAGGAGGAAGGAATGAATTCTCAGTTTTCACCACAGCAGAATTTGACATCAAATCCATGCTATTCTGCAGCAAGAGTGGCATAGTTTAATACACTTTTTAATGAACTGGAAAAAGGGATGAGCATTGAGGTGATAAAATTTGCAGGTGACACAAAATTATTCAGGTTAATCAAATCTGGAGAGAGTAATAAGGAACTTCAGAAGAAAATAAACAAGTTAGGTGAATGATCAACCTGATGGCAGATTAAATTCCAAGTTGATATACACAAATTAATGTAATTTACAAGGTTGGGGTTTTTAACATCTATTTTTACACCTTAGCGAGTTCTAAATTAATTGTACCAAAGGAAAAGGACCTAGAGAGCATTGTCAAGAGTGTAATAAACTTCTCCACTCGGCCCGCAGCTACAGTAGAAAATTTTGGTACAGGAAGAAAGAATAATATGAAAAACTCTTTAATGTCATTAAATTGGTTGTCCTCTGCATTTCAAACACCGTGTGCAATCCTGGTCACCAGTTGCAAACAGAAAACTTTGCAGAAATAGAAGCTGCTCAGTTCTCTCTGGCAGGAATGCAAAGGACAAGGAGGAAAGACTGAACGATTGGCATCACCAGCCTCACAGAAGGGTTCCATGGTAGATATGACAAAAAGCCATGAAATAATACTTTGATAAGGATGGTTGGGATCTTGTCATATGGTAAGAACACTCAAGGAAATTTAAAGCAGGACACATACTCCTCAAACAACATGGAGCTTGTTGCTGTGGGATGTCAGTTTGGCAAAAGTAAAAAAAAGGGCTTGGACATTTGTATGAACTCAGAGGTCCTAAACTCTAGAGTAACATTTTTCAGTTTGCTTCTTTTGCTTTGCAAAGACAGTTCCGCAGGAATTGCTTTTACCTTGTGCATTGAGACCCTTCAATCATAATGTTCCTCAAAGTATTTCCTCAGGATGATAATTCCTGATTAAGGAATTCATGATTAAGAACATCTGTAGTAAGATAGAGAAGACTAAGCTGAGATTGAGTGATAGAGAGGAGAAGAACTGTCAGGTAAATAGAGCCTAAATGCAGGTAATGGACCTTTAGTATGGGTCAGCTGTGCTTTAATTGTGAGCTAAATATAGCTGAATTGGTAGCCTGCAAGCAGTGCCACAGATGGCTAAAGAGCTGTCCTTGAGGTGATTCTGCAGCCCACCAGCCCTTCTGAAGAATGCTCAGAGCGTTTCTTTAAGGAGAGTTTTCACTGCCCTGTTTAAGGTTGATTGCTATTGAAATGGAATCCACAGAAGCAATTAAGAGTCTGCACTGTAACCAGGGAAGAAGCCCTACACTGTGCAGAGTGGTGAACATGAGGTTTAATAAATAGAAATTCCAAGGGATTTTCACAGGTTTAGTGGAGTGGTGACATATGTTATCATCTTGCTCACCATAGACTGGAATATGATTTTACACTGTCATGTCACATTGGCCCATGATAACCAGAAGTCATTTATTTCCTAACAAAATAGTAACTGGATATGACAACCTGTGCTGCCTCATGGTGAGGTTATGGTAGAATTTACTGATAATGTGAAGTATAACTTGTGTCATCCATTATATTTTCCAGTAGAAATTCAGAGCATTTCTAACGTAAAAAGAACATCCCAGCTTTTTTGTGCCTTTTCTTTTTGCTTGGTACTATAATAAGAACTTCCATCACTTGCATGTAGCTCACACTAAATATTATATAGCAGTTCTCAAATTAAGAATTAATATCTCTTCAAAGTTCAATAAGTAATTGGATCACTCTGTTATTATAAAATTCCTCACTGTTTAGCTCCATTTTTTTGCAGAAGTAGGGTATTTGTTTGTCTGTGTTTCTGCCTATCTATTTGGTCTCTTCTGCTTTTATTTTTCTAGATGGGATATACTGGTTATATTTTAATGCTGCAGAATCTAAAATGAACCCTCCATTAAACTAAGAAAGCATAGTTACCATTCTGCTTTTATTTTCCTCAGAAAACATAAATAATTAAACTTGACTTCAAATAAAAAGATGAAGTTAGCCTTCCTACTGTACCACAATCATTTTTCCTTTATGGTTTGTCTAGCAGGATGGTAATCCTGTACTCTTGCTAGAAATTATCACATAAGAGTTCTCTTCATTTTAGTCCCTTTGCAAGGTGGATGCAGTGGATGTCTACACCACAATTTAAAAGGCTTTTCATCAGGCTTCATTCTTGATTTCTACTGTAAATTCCACAAGCTACAGTAGTTTAATGCAGAAGCGTAGATGTCCATAAAAAGCTGGAGGGAATGGTGTAAGTTATAATGCTGTTATAAAACTGTCCTTGATATTAACACACACTGTATATTAAATACACAAAACTGTTACAATAACTTGAAGGTTGAGACAAACTCATGAAAACAAATAAATTCTTTAGGACAGTAGGCAAAAGGTTGTTCTTTGCAAAAAGATTTAAATACAGTTGTACAGCAGTCCAAATTAACCCCCCCAAATAAAAAGCTTTCTTCCACTACTCATGTAGTCTATGCACAAAAATCCATCCACAAAATAGATTTTCCAGGGAGCTCATTCCCTCCATGCAGATTTAGGCACCTGATGTATCTTTGGGGAAGGCAGTCTCCCTCTACATGAGCAGAGTGAAGGGACCCTTCACTGAGCAGTTCAGAGAAGAAGCCTAATTCAGGTGTTTTCTGACACCCTCCAGAGGAACCTTTCTTTCCACATGGGTTTTACAGGAAGCTTTGGGAGACTGACCTCCTCACTGGGACATCATTCTCAGCTATTATCAGATATCAGGAGGATGAACATTTCCCTGTTGCCTGCCACATTCATACCATTCACCCTCCCAGTGTGGCAAATCATCTGAAAATGAAACAGTGAAAACTGCGTGTCAAAATGGAGTAAGACACATATTCATACTCTGCTCATAGTTAAATTGTTGTAAATGCAGAATAACTCCTTAGTTTAAAAAACAAATATCATATGCTATGTGAGGTGAAACTAGGATCTTCTGTGACCATAAGAACTTCTGTGAATGGAGCAGCTCAAGACAAATAGACCGGTTATCCCATAAACTCAATGGAGTTTGCAACCCTTGCAAATGCTTTATTTTTAAGCAGAAACAACCTTGTTATTGAGTGTTTGTTAAGTACCATAAAGAACCAAAGAAGGGAAGAAATCCAGTTGGTTCTGTTTTGGTTGGTTTGTTTTTTATAGGTTACACCAGTGTAAGCAATATAAGCACTTCTCTCCTCTGCTCTGCAGTTCTGGTCAGTGCTATCACAAAAAATGAGCTGATTTGCTGTGCTGAGCTGGTTGGTAATGTTAGAGCAGATACCAATGCAGCATTAAAGGATGTGCAAAACTTCACTGTTTTAACATTGATTTCTCAGGCACACGCTACAGGTCTTTAATGTGCAGCACTAAGACAGACAATTCAGGGTAGGACAGAGCATTCTAACTTAATTTACTGAATTATATATTTTTTTCTCCTCAATTTATAGCATTACCAGCTGAGTGTAAGACTATTTTACATGGTAGGGTCTCTCATTTTTGGCCTAGCATAGTGCCTGGCTTTTAAAATGCCTGCTAAACCCTCTCAACATTCATTTTTTCATGGGTTTTTTTGTCTCTTGAAACATCAATAGAGGAAAAGCACGCATGTGCTTAGGCACAATTGCATTGAATTAAAGGTGGCTAACATTTTAGGTAGTCCCAAGGTCATGAATAGCAAAATATGAAAATTTCATCTCTTTACTGTTGGTCAAAACCTTAATATGTTCCATGACCCTACACTAGATTCAACATATAAAACGAGAACAGCTTAATAAATCTCTCTGTAATATGTATTACACATTATGAGAAGGAAAACTTATATCAAGCTTCTCCTTTGAAGTTTTAATGGACACTCCAATTTGATGACAGCAACTCACCTATGCTTGTAATAAGTTTGCAAAGCCTGGAGCAGCTCCAGTCATCTTGGACTGTAGCTCTGGATGACAATGAACTCAGGCAACTGCAAGCTTCAAAGGGCTTATTCAAATAGTCCAGTTCTGGCCTTACCAGGCACGGCAGGCAAACTTTTAAATACTTTTCTCCCTATCAAAAAGTATTCCCAGTTTGAGCTGTTCATAATAATCTTGTCCTGTAATAAAACTGCAAAGCTTTCCAGTCTGAAAAGGATTAATCAGTTTACGCTCCATTGTTCCACCCTTGTGCAAGCCAGAAGGGGAAGAGGGAAGAAGGAAAAAAGAAAGAACACAGCAGGGAAAAGGGGGAGGAATACTGTATCGTGGAGCTGTGGGTTTCTCACTGCTTTTTGTAACTACATCAGGTCCCACCTGGGAAGTCCACCACACTGGATATTTTCTTCTGTGGAGAAAATTCTTCTATATGAAATGAGGGGGTTTTGTTTAAAACAAAACTTAAATGTGAGTTTGCTATTATGACCCAAATCTTGCAAAGATTAATGCAAATATTTACCTCCCTGCATTGCAACTCTCTTGATTTCAGTGTAACTGCCAACCACGTGCACAAACAATAATTTGCTTAAGCCTGTCTGATAATGAGCATCTAAAGGCTCAGAACTGAATTCATTCTCTCTTTGAATAGGAAGGATGGAGCCAAAATAATTCTGTTAGTCTGGCACCATGTGTTGTAACCACAGTGTTACGTACCCTGTAGACATGAGCTTCTAGTGATTAAAAGTGCTTTAAAAGGCAGGGAAAGTCATTCAACATCTGTAAGATTAAAAGAGGAGAAGGCAGCAGTGTACATTTTCAAAAATCAATTATGTAATAAGGATGTAGTTTACCACCAGAAAACATGAGGCAATCATTTAGCAAGGCTGTTCTTCCTGTTAAAACATGGGAATCTGTCCTGTCCAGGCACAGATCTCCTTCTCTTATCCCGTGAGCCAAAGACAACTTTGATTTCCTCAATGAGCCTTCTTCCTGGGTGAATGTGACACCACATTATCTTGGCTTATATTTTTCATCTCCAGTTTAACAGTTATAAACACCTTTCAACATCAAATAAGAGCAGCAGTGTAATCCAGATAAAAGAAAATTCTTCAACCCTAACAGCGTGACTCAGATTTATATGTCCGTTCCAAATTTCTGTTCCTCATTCCAAGACTTGCAACATTTCACAAGTACCACATAATGTGCTACTTGATTGGCCTTTCCAAGGATACAATGTGCTGTAACACATTGCTCAGGAGTTTTATAGGTAGCCATCCCTACCACTTCTGGTATTCATTGAAAAAATATATCATGGGCTTCTCTTTCTGAGCTCTACAATCTTGACGTTTCTTAATATAAGGTTGTCTTCCAAGATGTCAAACTGCTTTTGAATTATTTTATGGTGTTCTCAGTTAAAACACTGTCATGTAAATCAATCACATCCTCAGTTCTCTGTCAGGGAACAGCAATCTTGAAGTACAGCCTTCAAATGGAATCAGTGCTGCTACTAGACTTTGTTGCAGGAGACCAACCATCAGTCTGGGATTTAGTTGTTACTGTCCCAGGTAAAACCTTTGCTAATAAATTACTACCAAGGGTATGAACGCTCCAAGTGAGGTTTCACTTGTTTAACCTTGATCCCAACTTTGCCACTTATCACTGTTAACAAAGCAAATACCACTATTACTGTCCAGAGCAGCTTTCAACACCTCTGGGAGGTTTCTTGTAGTTTTTTCTCTCAGCTGAGCTGTTTTCCCAGCTGACTCTGGACAAGGAGGAAAGTGGTGTAAAGCACCATCACTGATTATTTTCTTACTGCTACGAAGTTTCTTTAAAGATTTTATAGAGACCCATGCTTTATAAATTATTTCCTGTGCCCCAGAGCATTAGAGTTTACAGCTGGTAGTCAGACCTTCATTTCTTAAACATCTTCTGAAACATCACCCATGAGTGTTCCCACACATTAAAACACACCAACAATAGCTTAGTTTTGAAGTAATTTCTATTAATCTCGTAACATTAGTAAAATATTTATAAATGCGCCTTTAAGTGTCACCACTTTATTCTCAGAAGTCAATAACTGGTAACAAATTACTGATGAACAATAACATTGCATTAGAGTAATCCACAATTTCGGAGACTTCAAAGCTTCAATGCAGTTGTTTCTCCTTCCACAGTCAATATATATATGTAATTTTGCTACTTTTCCCCCTTTCAGATTCATAATGTATTTCCTGTTGTCTCTTTCAATGCCCTCAAATCCTGAGGGGGGCAATCTTGTAATTACATGCATTAACTCTATTATATGGTGAACTTGTATGATTCTGCACCCACAGAATGAGGAGCTGCTGTGTTCTTAAATGCCAGCTACTCTTTAACTGTAAAGGCACCTACTATTTTATTGGAACTATTCTTGCTTTATTACTGTAAACAACTTTGATCATAATGATGCCATTTGAAAGAGCTGATCAAGCTGAGAAAAATGACACCACAGTCATAAAGTCACACTAAATTTTGCTATTAACATTTTATAGTGCATATAAGGAAGGCGTTCCAAGTTGCAACTACAGACAAAAGAGAAAATTAATTTTACACAGAAATGTAGATTTAAGCCTTAGCAATATACTGGCACAATCATTTGTACCATATTCTTAAGCACAACAGATGACCCTCTCTGTAGATAAGAAAACCTGCTGGTTTTCACATCTTAGATGGATCTGTGCTTGCTCTGTGGCAAACATGAGAATATATTACAGCCCTTATCCCTGCAACAAAGATATAGGATGATTGAGATAGGAGGAAAATACAGAAATGTCATATGGAGCAATTTGAAAAGTTACCAGAAAGAAAACTCAGTTCACAGGAGAGCTCTTGATAGAAAAGGAAGCCTTAGCTGATGGCTGAAAAAAGCAAGCTCATCATCTGACCCGTAGGATGTTCACTTTCTGAGATTTATGCAAATCATGGAGTTCAGAGGCAAGTGCTGAAGTACCATTCTTTGGTCACAACTGAAAAATAGAATAGACTGGCATCTGTACTGGGAAATTCTGTTAAAAGTGGTTTAGTTGGGGATATAAGGTAAAACAAAAGGATTTTGGTACAGCATATGTTGGGAATTCACCAAGGATAAAACTTCCACTGGAAAAGTGGAATGAAGAAGATCCACTCTTTTGAGAATACATTTTGGTTTTATTGTTGAGGCCCAGTAAAGGGAAAAGAGACATTTTAAACAAATACCTAGTAAATTCATTAGCTTCCAAAGTTATGAAATCTCTGAACACCAGCTGTTGAAACTCTCTGACCTAAACCTATTAAGTGAGTAAGTCTGCTGAAGAGAGCGTCTAACAGTGCTATACACTAAAAATAGTTTATGTAAATGAGTGCAAGATATCTTTGCTAGAAGCAGGACTTCTGTCCACTAATATTCATCCAGCAGCACTGATCCTCTTCTATTTTGTAACTTTAATTTTTTAATGTAATTTTCTAGAATTATACAATTATCAGTAATTTGGTGATTTGGTTCCTGTATTTTGGATACCTGTATTTTTCTACTGTTAAATGCACATTATGGTATCTGTGGCTTTGGGATCCTCCTCTCCCTGACTGCATAAGATTTCTTTGTGTACTTAAGCAAGGGAAATAGCTGACAAACAAGACTGTGAAGAATTAACTATTTATGTGGAGGAAGAATTCTGTGTTTGAAGACTGACTAATGGCACACCAAAGAGAACATAGATAAGAAAGAAAAGAAACAGCAACTTTTGAAATATCACATATCTTACATAAAGAAAAAGAAAAATAAAGCTTGGGGGCTGAAAGGAGAGGAAACAAAATATTTTTTTTCTTAAATGGGATCTAGGGGATCTGAAGTCCTAAAGCGGGGAGTTTTGCACCATTCCTCTGACATTCAAGTTTGATAAATGGCAGCTTGGTTATTCCACATCCCAAATGTCCCCCTTCATTATAAAGAGAAAGATACGTATAAGTGTGTAACAAACCTGAGTGTGTCTAAACTGAACCAAACCAAACCAAACTCTAAGCAGCTCTCTCTAAAGCCATGGTAAGAAATGTGCTGATGCATGTGGATAGACCACCTGATTTCTTACTGACACTTTTATTTCTGTAACAGGTTTTTGTTTATTCTTCAGGGCAGAAAAGCTGCATTTTCTCTTGCCTTGAGCTAAATTCTCTAAATCTGCTAGGCAGGAAATATAATATCCAATATCCTACTATTTCTCACTTCATTATACTAATATAGTTTCACATACAATGAGGCAGAAATAATGAAGAAAATATGCTGAAGCAATGAGTCTTTATGTGACTACTTTTTTAATAGAGTCTTATACAGTGCATTTTCAGGTCCCTTATACGAGATTTTCTTTATCTATTCTAATACATTTAATTGTACTTTTTGGGGAAGAATCTAAAACCCAGCACCACACAATGGCCCTGATCCTCAGCTGTCACAGGAGACCTCTCAGGACCGCATGAGGGGTGATCAGGGGATGGAACACCTTCCAAGAAAAATCTCTGTCAGTGCCACAGAATCGGTAGCTTGCGCTAGTGCAAGTGTGCATTAAAGAAGGGCCTGAACTTCTCTGAGGACTCCTCTGAAGGGTGAAGTTTTAAAAACTGTTCTGGAACTATGCTAAAGTGACCTTCACTTACTTTGTATCCTTGCTGTAAAGGCGGTTTCAATTCCAGAATCATTTGTGCCCCATGACGGGCACAGACCTGAGGCTTTCTCAGCAGAAACCCCCTTGAGGGCTGTAGTGACTTCAGCAAATGCAACAAAGGCTGCTCAACAGCATCACAAAGACTTTTCCAAGAAAACAGATACGAAATACTTTCTTATTCTATTTTGCCTGTATTTCTCTGTTACTTTGCTCCTGTGAATACCTGAAGCCCTCCAGCAGTCCATGGCTTTTAGGAGCCAGGAATCCCAGCTGTAAATGGGAAATCTAGGCTGAGAAGAGGCCCTGATTGGCATCCCTGGAGGCTGATGACCTCCATTTATCTGTAAGTGATAGAGAATAGGCAGGAACTCTGTTTGCTCACTTCTGCAGAGCTGCCAGCACGACCCAGAGGAGCCCACATGGGGCTGCCAGCACTGCTCATTCCCTGTGCCCAGTCAGTCCATACCTGTGGGAGACTTCCAGCCTGGATCACCCCAATGGTAATTCCTGCAGTGTGAATACCGGGGAGACAGGAATTGGATCAAACCCAGAAAACTCACTTAATCAGGGCCACAGACAGAGTTGCTGGATAGTAACTCCTCCAGGTCACTGCTAACTACAGCTGAATTCAACCCAAAGACTTAGGAAGTTTCTTGTGAAGTATTGTTCTTGGAAAGTATATGTAAGGTTCTTGTGAAGTATTTGTTAACTCAGTCCAGCTGGTCTCCCTGGATATACTTTTCTAAAGCTATGCTTCCAACTCAGTTGTCATTATTCATAAGGCTTTCTAGAAGTGCTGATCCTTGCACTCAGCTTCATCATTCATTTTCTCCATTATACTCCATCTGAAATTGCATCTGCTACTTGCAGATTGATAAACACTGGATATATCTCCTAAGGGCTCCTAAAGTTTCAAAACCAGATTGGTTGCTATTATTATTTAAGGCAAATGTATCATTAAAACACGCATACAAATAATGCAGACTAATACATTACATATGAGGAAAACATTTTTTGCAGTATGAAAACCTTCTTCCAAAATTTCCCAACTCTAAGCAAGCTTACAAAACTTTAAACCATTCTGTTGGGTTTAAAACATAAAAGCTATTTGACCATTACCAGTACTCTTTCTGTCTGTTTACCATAAACTGGATTTAAATACATTTACATCACTCTTGTGTGGAACATAGTTTTATAATTGTGTGGTTTAAGGATGATTTTTGTGCAGCATAATGAAACAATTATGTTTTAAAGTTGTTTTTCTGTTGACTTTAAGAATTTACTCCCTCAGATTAATCCACCTCGCTTTACTTTCTCCACTGTTGACTCCTTTCTCCACAAACAATTTGTCTTTGAGGCATCTTTATCCTTTTGTTTTCAATATCATCAGGTCACAGTACCATAAAAACTTACAATGAATCCTGACAATTAGATATATTAAACAAGGCAGTTTAGATTGTATTTAGTGATTATTTGACCCCACTGGATCTTATCAGCAGTACCCAGAGGTAAACATGTGTGCAGATAAGAGTTCCAGAGGTTGGTGGGTAAGTCCCGAATGTGAGAAAGGGATATTCCAGAAGGATGACACTGGTTCTGCATCATGTACACACATGGTTTAACACAGAAATTCCATCTTATCTGACACTCTCTTTGTTGCAGCATTTTATGCAGTAAAATGGTACAGTAAAACTTGATAGTAAATAACAGTCATAGTAAAACTATATAGTAATAGTAAAATAGTAGCTAGTGTTAGTAGGAAAAAAAAGTGATAGTAAAAAACCCCTAGATGGTAATAGTAAAATAGTAAAACTAGATAGTAATAGTAAAACTTGATCATAAGATGCAGTGAATGAATTAAAAACAGGGTAAATGGCAGAGAACAAACCATAAAGTGATAATAGATGCAAAAGATCTCAATGGCATCTCATTTTTAATACATTACACAGTAGGAAAAAGTGGCACGTTTACCTGACTTTGCTACAGGCAAAGTACCCCCAGGAAGTAACTCTGAGTATCTGACTAATTTTCCAGGATGGGTACATTTAGGCTGCTTCCTTGGATAATCTAACCTGGATTGTTTTAGGACTAGTAGAAGACTGGAGTGCTGCTTCCTTAAGACATTGTTTCAGAGTGAATTTCCCACTTGCGGAGCAAGTGAAAAAAAGGAGAAAAATCTGTCAAGTGAACTATCAAAAGGAACAAAATAAAAACCAAAATAGAGATAATAACACTTCAGTAGAATCACATGCTCTTTTGACTATCAGTGAGTCTCACAAAAGGCTTTCCAGAACTTTGAAGGATAAAACACTCTCACATGTTGGTGTCAGACGGCTCCGTGCAAGCCGGGCGTGATGCGTTTCAAATGGAAAAGCTGTCCTCTCCCAGAGATGGAGCCTGATCCTGGCCTGTCTGTGTCACAAATAAATACATAAGTAACTGCTCAGTAATTGCCAGGCAGCAGGGAGGGCACAGAACACAGGGAACCATCCCGTTTGGTGCAGAGATGGCTTTCCCAGCCTCACGGCAAACACGCGTGGCAATTTGGGAAATGTAAATTCTACACTGGATCGCATCAGCGGTCCAGGGCTCTGTCTCTACAGTAAATGGCCAGGACCAGATGCTTCAGTGGAATCTGCAAGAAAACCCATAATGGACAATTATTGAATAATTCGCTCATAGGGGAAGTTTATTCCTAATCCCAGACAGCTAATGATTGGTTTATGCCCTGAAGCATGAGGGTTCATACATCTCCACCCCCAACCATTTTTATCCTATCTAAGGTACCCCTGGGCGCTCTCATTATCCAAATAAGTGTATAATCCTTTTTGAATCCTACTAAGCTCTTAGGCATAATGATAGCTTGTTGCAGTGAGTTCAACAGGCTAATTATGCATTGTGTAAAAAAAGTATTTCTTTTTATCAGTTTTAAATTTGTTTCTTTTCAATTTAATGGATGTCACTTTCTTCTTACATCATGGGGAAGAGTAAATAGGAGCATTCAATTGACCTTCTCCATACCATTAATTATTTTATATCTCTCTATCATGTCCCCACTTATTAATATCCTCTTCCAACTGAACACTTCTCATCTTTTAAATCTGTCTTAAATGGAGGTTTCTCCTTGTCTCTGTTCCCTTCTGTTGCCCAACTTTGGGCTTCTTCTATTTCCTCTACATATTTTAAGATGGCATGACCAGAAATGAATATTGTATTTGGGGAGAGTGTGCCAACAATGTGTATAATTGCACAATTACAAGATTGCCATTGTTTTCCATCCCATTCTTTCTACATTCTCACATTTTGTTTGCTTTTTTAACCTCCACTGCTCATTGATCAGATGTTTAATTGAGCTGCCCGCAGTGACCCTCAGGTCTTTTTCCCAAGTTGTTACAGTTAATTTAGAACCCAGCAATGTGCATGAGCAATTCAATCTGTTCCTTCCAATATGTGTATTTTCATATTTGTCAATTCTGAATTTGGCTGCCATTCTGCAGCCTATTAGGTCTCATTGAACATCTCTGCAGTGCTCTGTAGTGCTGACTAACCTAAATAATTCTTTGCCATCCCAAAAGTTTTCCACCCTCCTGAATGCTTTTTTTCCAAGTGACTGAATTTATTTGTCAGAACCAACCACGAGACAGAGTTTATGGTGTGCTATGTGTATTCTGTGGCTGGAAATGTGACTACTTTTGATGAAGTATCTGATAGGACACAGGGGTTAGAGTAAACAGAATTTCCAAACATGAAAGCTAAACCCTACCTGGAGTTACAGATGAAATTAACTCTGATTGCTCAATGAGTCCCCATTTGGACATGTATCACAGTCAGTGAATTTCCACATGATGTGCAATTTTTTGTGCAGGCATCACCATCTAACAGGATCTTATGCAAAGAGACAGAAGTTTGCTGAGAGCTGTGTGTGAGACTTTAAATAATGCTCTGCATTTCAGACTGCAAAATCCAAAGTTGTAGACCATCCCTTCCCAGTTTGTATTTTGCACTGGTTAATCCCTGGTGGTAGATCAAGGTAGCCAAAACCTGGGCGCCAGCAGGAGATTCTAGGTCTTTAGCACTTGTCTTTCTCTTGTGCAACAGAAACTCAAAAAAATTTGTCTTTACATGCACATTTTTTCAGTATTAATTAATCTTCATAAATAAGATCATGTTCATGTTTTAAGAGTGACCTGAACTTAAGTTAAGGACTGGACAAATTTAAAACAAATAGAAGTTTCTGCAAGCAAACCAGAGACCAAAGTTCTCAATTCCAAACTTGTCCTGACAATTCAAGTGAAGCATTATCCAAAGGCAGTTTTTGTTGAGAAAGAGAAAAAAGTTTCTTTGGAGAACTATTTTTTTTTTGCACATATACTGCTTTTCCAAAAGAAATCAAGGTAATTGCAATGGTAAAGCTTGCTTTTATTTGTGGCCTCTTGCAACCCACTCCCCAGCAGGTTTTTTGCTGTTTTGCTGTATTTTCACACATCTCCAGCTAATTTACATTTTTAGAGAAGCCACACAGGGCACAATAAAACCTCTTCAAACACGATGTTGATTTGAGGAGTCACCATGTCATGTTTTTGTTAATCTCTCATTTTCATGAACACCACATTGATATAAAATCTTAGCAGGCCCATAAGGATTTAGTCGTGGTGATATGAGAGCTGAGGGAGACTCTGAGATGCAGCACACAGCCTTACTCACTTTGGGATATTCTTGCTTACAAGCATCTCTATCCCTCTGAAATTTAAAGCTCTTCTGTACCCTCTGACAGATAAAACCAGCCAAAATAACACAAAACAGAGGGAAAATCTGGGGAAAAAATCTGGAAATATGGCTTGTCCATCCAGAACTCATACCTCAGAAAATTTAAAGCAACAGACATGCAAAGCTGGTTTAAAGAAGGAAACGTACATGATGAATTTAAAATATTCTAATTAATTAAAAGGCTCTTGATAAATAATATTATTGTAGGCACAATTTAAAAAAATCACGACAGGCTCTAAAAACATCTATGAGGAATAAGATACCTGAACTCCACTCCACTACTCATTTAACATGCCTACAAGGAAATTTATTTACTCACGACAATAACACACAACTTCTGGATATGCTCCCTGTTCTAATTTGTAATTTTCATATCCACTAAAAATTAGTTACCCTACTTCTTCCTAGTAAGTGATACGGATCGTTGCTGACAATTGCCAAGAAAGCAATGCATTAAAAACCTATCCATTACCAATTACTTTCAAATATTTGATTAAATACATTACGAAAACTGAGCACTGGGCTTTTTTTCTAATTGCAATACACCTATTATTTTGCACACTTACAATTGAAAACGCAACAAATTTCTTCAGCTGATATGAGATCTTTGATACCTGTATCTGCAGAAGTTTCTTGTGAGTAAATACAAAGAATAAAGAGAATATTTAGCAGTTACAATTAATTGGCATGCGACAACAGCTTCATGAACGGCACTGAAGAGGTGAATTTTACACTAAAATTTCCGTTCAGGTTTTTATATTAAGTGCACTCTCAAATCAGTGTTAGAAATTGTCTAGTAACACAGTTGATCCTGGAAGGTGCTGAACAACTCAGGAAACAGCATTCAAATAAATCAGCCTTTATAGGACTGAATAAGTGACCAGCAGTACCAAGCAATACTGTCCTGTTCAGCCATGGACAGATTCTAACACAAATCAATGATTCTCCACTCAAAAATCTTTTACTTTGAAAAGAACTTTTCTGTTAAAAGTCATATAAATAAACCCATAAAAATGCACCAGATAACCTGATTTCAGATGTGATGTGAATAATCATAATATATGACCAATTGTCTCTTCAGAAAATGTGCCTGTAAAAGCTGCTGCCCAAGAGCACCCGAGTGCTTTATTACAAAGCACTGTTTAAGAGATTACAAACATACAAGGTTAATGTGATTAAAATTAGCAATAAAACCATAAATAAAACAAATTGGTCTGCCAAAGCCTTGCTCAAAAATAAATATGACAGTCATACAGAGACACAGAAATAATGTGCTACAAAAGGAATTAGCTACTTCGCCACAGAACAGTTATAGTGCCAAAGGGCATCTGAAATGAAAAGCTTTTTAAACACAAGGGGAGAAATAAGTTGTGAAAATGTTAACTTACTGTGTATCTCCCTTATCCAACTTTTCCTCTCTGTTACCCTGGATCAGCACCTACCTGGGCAATTAAAACTCAACATGACCAGATTTTACCATTCAGCAGCCATTCTCCTGACTGGGGAATCAAGGGGGACACTGTTTTTTAGAAAAGAAATTCTTAATTTCCAGTAAAGGGCCTTTACATTGTCAGTTCCTAAATCTCCTTGTCTGCCTCAATTTTAATGCTGTCGGGTAGTTTGAGTTTTAACAAATTTCCATACCTATGAAGTATGATCTGGTTGGGAAAATCACTTAAACTTTAGAATGAAGACAAATATTGCTGGGAATTAATGAAAAAAAAAAAGACAATAAAGAACAGGTCTTAATTTCCTGCATTGTGGCCTATGCTGAGAGTGAGCAGAAATGCTGTTTAAAAAATGAGGTCTGTGAAAACTGTGCTGAGGTGATATAGAATGGGTGCCCAGAATAAGATCCTGTTATTTATTCAGGTTTTACTTCTTGAGTAAGTGTGTCATAATTTGGTGAACCACAAAATATTTGAGTCTGTAAACTTATGAAAACTCAGTAATACACTGTCCACTCATTATTAGAACTACAGTATCATATCATAAAACTGTCCTGGGAACTTCAGCAGGACACCAGATATTACCAGAGTCCTTGGGTGTCTGCTCACACCATCACTGGGCGTGGAGAGCCTGCCGAGAGACTGGAATTTCCAGTCAAGATTTTGCCTGGTTTTACCTTAATACATTCCAGAGATTTCTGTCCTCCAAAGAAACTCTTGGAAAAGTTAGAGTGAATATTTCTAGCCTCCATTACCAACCTATTTCAGTGCCCTGATCACAGGTATTATTTCCAGTATTCCCCCTTCTGTTCTCTCCCATCTCCTAGGTTTGTACCTCTCCTGGAATAAAGCAAGGACCAGATAAATCTTCTGGCCAAGATCACACTGACTTTAGATTTCTGAGCTCTGTGGTCATATCCCCATGTCCACACAACAGAATTATTCCTGTATGACTATGTCTGTGCTCTGTGGAACTGAAACACTGTGAGGGTTTGCTGCTGTACCATGGAGAGTGACATTGGGGCATAGAAAATATTAAAGGTGGGATGGTGCTGGAGGACTGGAGAATGGGGGGAGGCAGCTTAATGCACAAACCAGGTCCAAGTGTGGCCTCAGAACTGAGCCAGGGAGCAAGCTAGATATTGTGCAAGAAAATAATGAATATAATATAATATAATATAATATAATATAATAGCCACACAGAGAGCAGCCAGGCTTGCTTTCAGGCCCAGCACACAGTCTGTAGCATCAGCCACATAGAAGGTGAACCTGTACCTGGCCCTGCAGATGACCTGCCTGAGTAACTCTGTCTGCTGAGGAAAGGATTGTCAGGGAATGAGGGCAAGGAAGTCTGCATGGGCGGGTGCCACAACGCAGACATGAGGAGGTGCAATTTCTGGGATAGATTTATCATGCTGCAGCTCCCACTTGCATTCATATGCATGCATCCTGTTAGAAATGTGATACCAGATGCTGTTTCCTGGCAACAGGCCCAACACCCCCTTTCTCTTAGGTGTGAATTTTGACAACTCCAATTCACTGGAGCCCTAGTTATGTTATCTTTTCTAAATGCTTAGAGACTAAAAAGACCTCTTGCTCTTTCTGCCATGGACTTACATGCAGCTCGGGCCGATTTCCAGTGCTGTATTACTCCAAAAATATCTTTTCTTATGAGTAGCACAATTACTACCACTAAATAGGGAAGGATGGAAACATTCTGACTCGAGCATGGATAACACAAGTCCTTTTTTGCTGTGTTGTCAGTCAGAGCTGTTGTTATGCTTGGCATATGTCACATCAATGTATAAAAAATGCCCGTGTCAGTCAAATGCACGTTATGTGTAGATTGGATGTCAATCCAATGTTTTGTATTAAAATCAGTGCCACAAAACATGCACAACTTTATAAACATCACTAGGAAGACTTTCATTTGGAAGTGTACAGCTGCTTGCAGCCATCATCTGCACAACACCTTAAGAGCATAGAAATACTTGGGAAATTAAATTTCAGAAGAGGGACAGTAAAACACCAACTTTTCTTCTCTGTAGTTACTTGCAGACCAAGGGGAGTTCACCTAAGCCACTTGCTTCTCCCCATGGTTTGGCTGCTGCTAGGAAAAACACAGAGAGAAGCTGAGTTTCCAGCAAAGGGAACTGCAGAGCAGGGGGTGCTGGGGCTGGCACACGCTGACACCGTGGCCCCTGTGTGAGCTGTGCTGTTCCTACACGAGTTTTACACACAGGAGTGGGAAAGGTGGCAAAGGTGGGGACAGGGGCCAGCCCCAGCTGAGAGCTGCAAGCTCGGCAGCACTGCCAACCCTACCCAGACTTGCTGCCATGGGAGAAGCTGAGAGGCTTTCAGGGCAGATGGTCACTGGGTATGGATGCAGGGTCACAGTAAAGCTGGTCCCAACATCACTGTGGATGTTTCCTGAGGAACTTTTTTCAGCCAAGCACAGCCCAGGTGTCACAGCTGCACATAGTTTTGCTCACACAAATGCTGTGGCCTGGCTAATCCGACAGCAGTTTTGAGAATAAAAGCTGTTTATGAGCATTAATTAATCTTTGCAATGAGGGCATTGTTATTAACCCTGTTGTATGTGTGGGTCACATCTGTGCTTGGTGCAGGCTCGTTCAGTGCTCTGACTCCCCTAGGATGATTCCAGCTTGTGGCAGTATGGATTTTGTCTAGAGACACTTTAGGAAAAAGCAGACCAAGGGTTGTTAGACAGATACTGGGAATTCTGGTTCTGCTTGTGATTCTAAATCTCCAAAATTCTTTCACTGATGAATCATGTAGTCAAAGAAAGCAATCATGTACAAAGACAAGCCTTGAATATAAAGCCATCTTTGTGGTCATTCTAAAAACTCAGTAACTGTATCATTACATCTGCATTTGACAGACTGGACTCAAGTGATCATCGAATAAAAGGTGGCCTATTGCTTGACCATAAATACTTATTTTCCTAGTGTGACATTCTGTTGTTAATCAAATGAAATCTATTAATGTCTTCCATTACATAAGCAGACTTAAGCCAAAGAAACTGCTTTGTAAATTATAAAACAGCCAACCCAAAGTGGATGCATAGATGGGAAAATGTTGTATTTTGCTGGCTTCTACACACACAAGAGGTTGAAGATGTCCCTCTTGGTTTCACAAAGCAGTAGGCAAAACCAGCAACTCAGTTCCAAACAGGATTCTCAGGCTGTGGTCAATGTTCTGTCTTTTTTTTGATTCTGAGGCACGAGATATTCAAAAGGCAAGGAGCAGAAATCCACTCTCAAACCCCATTCCCTAATTCAAGTTGTTACTCTGAGAGGGAAATCCACATACCAAACAGTACAGACTCCCAAGCCCCAAAAAGAAGGGAGTTAATGCCCTCAAACCTCATGCTAGGGGTTGTGAGTGACAGCACTCAGGCTTTTAAAAGGCAGAACATAATAGTATTAGAATCATAAAAGAATGCACACATTTGGCATTAAAAGGATGGCATAAATATTTTGAAATGGCTTCTGGGGCTTGGACAGAGAACACTGTAAAACAGTCTCTTTATCTTTGCAAGAAAATGTATGTTCATTGAAAAACTGCTGGATTGGGAAAAAAGTGATTTCCTTGCAGTGTTAGAGCCCCAAAGCCTTGGTAGCAATTTTTCATCATTTTGTTAATTTTCACTAATATGACAAGTATGCTACTAATATGATTGTTCTGTTTAAAAACTAATACCACTATTAATATGTTACAGTGATGAATTACTAACAATAATCTATCGCGAAAGAAAAATAGTGACATAATTAATGCAGTGTTACTATTGTGCAATAGCAATTTGTTAACTCCATGCAAAGCACTCAAAGAAAACTTTATTTTTCATATTTTCTTCCGTAATTGCTTTTACCCATATTTACAGTGGAAAGATCTGCTTGCAAAAGTGAAACTCAGCACCTGAGTCTTTTCTTTTTGGTCCAGTAGGTGTAGGCTCTTAGACTGACAGATTCAATCTTAACCTTGTTTTAGAACCTGGATATTATCTTTTTAGGCAAGCCTTTTACTGCTGTTTTAAGATCTTTTCTCTACTCCCTTAAACAACAGTGCAGCTTATTACAGAGCTCTCACATTGCAACCATTTTACGACCAAGGGATACATTGTCATCTCACACTGATTAAAATACTCCCCGTCTACACATCATTGCTATTTTACACACACATTTTAAGTGCGATCTCAGAGAAGGTAAACTAACACCGAACACAGCTTTGCAAAGAATCTAGTTACTTTACCATAAATACTTACCCCCCCAAATCAGAAGAAAGGAAGAAAATGTGCATATTCCCTTTATTTGAGCTTGTTTTAAAAATCTGTGACATTCTTTCCAACTTAGTCTGCAAAAGAGCCTCTTACAGTGCCCATTTCCAGCACAAGATACCCCATCATAGACATCATAAAGATACTTGAGTATGGATCACATCATTGCAGCTTTTGCACACTTTCTCCTATGACCCTCCTACTTCCATCCCCATCACAGGAGCCCTCTATCACTTATGCATGTGCTGTGATAAAAACCCCAATCTTAATTACATTTATTTAATACTACCAGTAGCTCTGCCATTTTCTGGTCACTGGACTAAAAAAAGTTTAATACTAAACCTTGGAGCAAACAAAAGTTTGACTTGGGAGAAATATTTCTCAAGCAACTACTCATCTAGACTTACACAATGGAATTCATATTGGATTAAGTACTGCATTTGTTTTTTAACTGGATAAATAGAGAAAGGAAATTTAAGCTATCCAATATAATCTTGTTTAAAAAAAAATCTGCCTGTCATTACCTCTTCTTCGTATCTGCAGAGCCAACACAGCACTGCCTGATTATTCCCAAAAATTAGTAACGCAAACATAATTGTGCAAAACTGTTTTTCAAAGCGTAACAAAGATTTTGCCCTCTTTTAGCCCACATGAAAACTGGCTTTGCTGTTCAGCGAGCCATATCTAAGAGTGTAATAAAAACACCCTTGTGCACCCACAATGCTTAATTTTCACGAAGTTTTATGCTGAAATAACCCGTTTTTAAAGGATTGTAAAGCAACATGTTTCTAAAGTCACGTCTCAAATGCTCTGGCATGTCCTTTTGAAAAGCTAGTGGAATGAAGACAAGATCTGAAAGCAGTACAGAATGATGGCACCATTTGGAACCACAACAAAATTATTTCTATCTTCACTCTCATTTGAAAAAAAAAAAAAAAAGCCTAAGAGCTGAGTATGGATTAAATATAGTAATTCAAATCTGGCTGAGAAGCTGCGAACTTTTATGCCAAGTTCTAGCCTGAAATGAATTTAAATGGCCACAAGTAAAAAATCCACAAAGGGGAGATTGCAATGAAATCCTGGCAGGGAAATATAAATAGCATCGTAAGCAAATAGCGTAACCTTAAAAAGGGAAGCAGAGAAAGCAGAAACTGGGAAATAGTCTTGAACTTCTGTATAAAAGAACCAGAAAAAAGTAGGACAGCAGAGCTGGGGTCACCGTGAAAAACTAAGTGATGGCGTTCTTTTGGTATTTGAAATACATGAGTGAGGTCAGACTGTGAGGGGTGACCTGAGAGCTGCCCAACTATGGAGAGCAACTCCAAGGCCTGCAAGGCAAGCGCTCCACTCTGGCCATGAGCCAACCAACTTCCCAGTATATTACTGTAAAATAGTTTACAAATACCTGCTCAGTTCTAAAATATAACTTGTGATGCAACCCTGTATTCTTATAGACTGGCAGTGTAATACATATGTATACTCTTTTTTATTTTTTTCTGTGCTCTCTGCACGTACATCCTTATCCCAACAATTAAGAATGACTTTACAAGGGACTAGTGAGGCTTAGAGAAGGTTTGGGGGTCCAAACTGGTGATCCCTTTGCAGAGAGAGGACCTCTGCCTGTGGCAGACACAATATTTAAGGTAAAGGGACCTCTGCCTGCAGTAGACACAATATTTAAGGTAAAGGGACCTCTGCCTGCAGTAGACACAATATTTAAGGTAAAGGGACCTCTGCCCATGGCAGACACAATATTTAAGGTAAAGGGACCTCTGCCCATGGCAGACACAATATTTAAGGTAAAGGGACCTCTGCCCATGGCAGACACAATATTTAAGGTAAAGGGACCTCTGCCCATGGCAGACACAATATTTAAGGTAAAGGGACCTCTGCCCATGGCAGACACAATATTTAAGGTACAAGGACCCCTGCCCACAGCAGACACAACAAGATACAAAAAGGCACAAATGCTCAGTGTATTTCCAAAGCTGAGGCAGTTGGCTGTGGGACTGGTGGCCAACAGGCTCAGGGCAAAAGGGATTGGGAACCCATCTGATGATTGGTAGCTGTCACAGAGCATTTTATCTTTACTGTGTAACAGGGTAAGTAAACAATCTTATTTTTCTATATAACAACTCTTTAGATTATCTTTTCTGTGTTGCTCCTTCTACACATGAGCAGCAAAAGCAATGCTGTACATTCTGTGGCATTTGAGGACCTCCTAGAAATGATTAAGTAGGGAGACATCAGGAGGTGGTGCTCTTCCTTAATACAAAAAGGAATAAAATACAAGGAGTCTTTGGCACAATTCCTGAGCAATGTGGTGCCTAAAATTCCTCAAATACCCCATGGGAGTTGTAGGACACCAGGTCCTTCCTGGGTAGCTGACAGGCTTGGCACTGCAAGTCAGTCTTCTGCATCCCTTGGCACTTCCACTAGAGCCTTGGCTAAGTTGGGATCTGATAGGATCAGGTCTGTGGAAAGGGATTTATGGACACTGATGAAGTGCATTGAGGTCTTTTTCTGATAGTACTGACAAGAACTACACTGGTATTTGCAAATAAGAGAAACCTGCTGCCAAAATAGGGCTGCAGGTGGAACATGTCATGTTAACACTTCCCGTACAGTTCCAATAATAAACCCCTATTTCCCGACAGGGAATTCCCGCATAATACGAATAATAATAATAGATAATACTAACATGCATGCTTTTCTGTCGAGCTTGAATTTTGAGGAAATGCAGCGAAGAAACTTAAGGGTGGAAGTTTCCACCCCTCTCGCCCCTGCACACAGCATCCTTCCCGCTGGATGGAGCGGGCGAAGCCTTTGGAAGCGCTGCCTTTTCCCTTGGAGCGCCGGGCGCTGCGGGAGGGGATGCGGCCGCTGCCCCCAGCCCCGTCAGCCAAGGGAGGAGGAACAACCTCAACCCCAAACCTGCGGGAACAACTTCCTGTCCTTCATGCCTCCCACCGCCCCCCCACAGGGATATATTTAAAGATAAATGTATTTATATAAATATTTGTAAAAGCAGCAGTTGATAAATGCAGCTAGTAAATAACCACCCTTAAAAAAAAAGAAAAAAAAACCACCCCACACAAGCCATAATGATGATGATGATGATGACGGGAGGGGGGGAAATAAATAAATAAAAGCGAGCGAGAGTCGGCGAGGGAGAGGGAGGCAGGTTCAATTATCTAAACAAAGAAATCATGGCGGAGTGTTTACATTTGGCAGCCCAAAGCCTCTTGGATTACGGAACCCCCCCCAAACCCAAGCGGCCCCCCCCCGACCCCCCGCAGTCGCGGCTCGCCGGAGCCCGCCCGCCGACACCTCGCCGCGGCCCGGGTAAGTGCGGAGCTTGCGGCGGCCGGACCCGGGCGGGCGCTGGGGCGGGGGCGAGCGACTCCCCCCGCCCGTTGCGTGTCTGTGTCTGTGTGTGTCTGTGTTGCGGGGGGGGACACGGGCTGCGCTCGCCGCCGCGCCGGCCGGGGGCCGCCTGTCCCCGTGCCCGTCTCTGTCCCCGTGCCCGTCCCCGCCCCGGGGTCACGGCGCCCGGCGCTGACTGGCGGCTCCGCCCCCGCGGCCGCCCCCCGCCCGCCGCCGCCGCCGCCGCCGTGCCCCGCCGGGCGCAGGGAACTGCCCGCCTGGGCACGGGGGGGGCTCTGTCTCCGCGGCCGCTCCATCGTGGGGCTCCACTGCTGGGGAGCGAGAGGCCCCCGAATGGGCAGCGGGGGGAGACGCGCGGACGGTGGCGGGGGCGGCTTGACGAGGCTCCTTCTCTCCCGGTGTCCGAGAGCCGCAGCGCAGAGCGAGCGTGGGCACCGGCGGAGTCGGTCGGGAGCTGGCAGCAGCGCAGAACCCCGCACCCCAAAACACTCTCACCCCCGAGCGTGCTAGCTGCCAAATACCCTTGACCTAAAAAATGCCCTTTCCCCCAAATGTTTTTACTCTGCAAATGCTCTTATCCCCCAAGTGCCATCAGCCTCCAGGACCCTCACCTTCAATGGTCCTTGCCCTTGCTTCCAAACATCCTTGCCCCCAATGCTTTTGTTCCAGTCTCCCTCGCTGCCAAACGCCCTTGTCTGCAAACAGCTTCACCCCCAAATAGCACCAAACCCGATCTTGCACTAAAAACACCTGCACTCCTAACATTTTACCCCCCAAAACCCTCTTGCTCCCAACCTCCCTCAGTCAAGTAGCGGATTTAGCTTTTGGTGCTGCTCAGAACTGTGTTCCACGTCCTACCCCCCACCCCCAAAACAGCCAGAAAGGCGCCTGGGTCCCTCCCCCTGCCAACACCAGCCCCCGGACTACTGATTTGATGCTGCCCCCCCACCACAGGCTGCTGCTGTGAAATGTGGAAATGACCCTTTCAAGCAGGCTGCAAGTGTTGCTCCCATGCGTCCATCAAAAAGTCCCCTGGCCCCAGCCACATATAGTGCTAGAAAGCTATAAAACTAATTCGGCACCTCTGTCTCCTGGATGTGGCTAAGGGGCAGTGCCCTCCCCCTGGTTTTGTGACCCAAATACACTGGGTGTGAGTCCTGCTGCACTGCAGTTATCCCTGCATCGGAATGTTTGGGACATGCACGTATGTCCAGGGCTTGGCAGCAGAAGGACCAGCAAAATGACTGCTGAGGTAGTAGGATGTAGAGGCTGGGGAAGACACTTGGCTGGTTCCAGGCTTTTTCTGTTGCAGTGCTGAACCTACCAATATTTCTGAGGCTGTGCTCCTACATGTCCCAAATTCAGAGCGCATTGAGCTATGCGAGATTGACAAAAGTAGCAAAGATGCATCTTTATTAACTCTTTGAACTGTTTGACTTAAAAAGTTGGTGGAGGTCAAATCCATGAGTGAAAGAAAAATGCTTTATATTGTAGAGTTATGAAGCAGCGTAAGTGAAAAAGGGTTCGCGACTGGGAGTTTGAGACATTCACTTTCAACGCTCATTTGTGGGAGTGGGTTTTGCTGTTGTGTGATGGTGAGAAGTCTGTCCTCGTATCAGCATAGTGGTGGTGGTACCGAAACAGTGAGAGAAACAGAAATGGGTGCAGGTGCTCATGGGTGCCACTGCTGGGTGTGTTTACGCAGGGGCTGTGGCTCTGGTTCTCAGTGTGTGTGTATCCATCCCTTTGCTGAGTCTAGGGGCACCAGGAGAGGGTCAGTGGCCTGGCCAAGGGCTGTGGCTGGCTACAAACCCTTGGTGTCTGTCTTCCCTTACCAGATGTTGTGGTGACATGTTGTGAGGGTACAAAATACAGGTTAGCGCCAAATGTCAAACCATGCAAAGTTTTGGCTCTGGAGACATCAGCCAAGAAAGTTATGTTTCCATTGCTCAGAAGGTCATTGCTCAAAATTTCTTGTTTCCTTTCCTCTTGTTATTCCCTCCTTGGTGCTGCTGCATTCCCCTACATCCACATTTCGGCCAGGCTTTTCTGGGTTTGAACATCCTGCAGATAAAAGGCCTATTGAGGAAATTCCCCATGCACTTCGATCTTTTGCCACTTTGCTTCCTAGGTCTGAGGCTGTTTTCTCAAGGAAAGCTCTTAATTTAAGTGGCCTGTTAACTGTTAATTGCTGTTCTGTTCTGGCTATTTGCTTGAGTATCATGTCAAACCTGCTGTTCTGGTCTGGAGGCTACACTGGGTGATCTGCTCTGATCTCTAAACTGCTCTTGCTTTCCACTGTGTTACTGAAGACCAAGGTAATATTTCTCTTCTTAATGCAAACTGACATTGCCTTAGATTTAAGGATTTTGTTGAGCAAGGTGTCCCACTTAAAACTGTTTATACAAAAATGTCGATTTTATGGCTGCTGAAAAAAATGAAACAAAAAAAAAGGCTGCCTTGAGACATAGCATTGAAATAATTTTGGTTTTGGTTCTATTTCTGCGGTAGGAATGTGTTTAGAGGAGAAAAACATCTAAAGCTGGGCAAAACAATGACGAGTTGATGGGTAGGTGGTTAACAGAGTTCTACAGGAACTCCTGTTTATCAAACTACAAACATCAGTGTGTTCAGTGCAAGCAGAGCTTGAACTTCCAGCATGTGCTCCTAGGCTGACTGGAAGTTTGGAGAAGGGTGTATTGTCTGTCCAGAGTGGAAGTGCCAGGGAAATTCCATCCCTAGAAAGAATTTCATTCATTTATTGTGAAGTTAGGCTCTCTTTTCTAGTAACTGTAAAATCAATGCTCTTTTTTGTCTGTTTGACCACGCTGGTCACTCTGAAATGATAAAACAATGCTGGTGGAATGGATATCATCATGTCTCAGGCTGAGAAGGGCATGGCTGAGGCTGGCTCTCTCGTGGTGAGTGTTTGTAGGTTTTTGATTAATGAGAGTTCATTCGGGTATTGAGAGAAGAAGAGACCTCTCAAATGATGCTGAATCTGTTTCCTCAGTATGTAATAGAATGAAACTCTGGGGCTGTTGCTGGACAGTAAGATATTCTGACATGAATATATATTTCAGAGCTCTGCACAAAATGAGGATTTCATGCATAGGCAACACAGTGTGACAAGTCATATCCTGTGTGACCTTGTGCTTACAGTATAAAGTTGTGTAATAATATATTCTGCTAAATTAATACACAAAATAAATAGAACATACCTCATTTTTATGCTAATAATGATATTTTTCAATTCTAAGCACCTTTTATGCTAAGACCTCAAAGTAAATTACAGGTAGAAATAAACCAAGCCTCACAACAGCATTGTGAATTTTTGTATTATCATTCAGAGACTAGTTGAAAGGAATCATTATTAATTACCATTATTTAATTTTCTGTTAATTATTATCTGATTTGCCTACTCTCAGATACTGTTCTCCCTCCTAATATATTGACAATAAAATATGATCTTATGAAACAGAAAAAAAAATTAATTTCAGCCACGGGAATGGACAGATCTGTCAGAGCTAAGACGGAAAATAATACTGACTGATTCCTGAAGGAATTAGCAGTGAATTTTGCCAGTAGGATGTATTTTATGTGGCTGGAACAGAAAGTAAATTTGGGATCACTCTGATGTGTGGTTCATCCTGTGATGTAACTGTAGGTGAAAGGCTGATGAGACTGTACAAAGACGTCAGTTGAACAAAAGAAGCCGAACTGTTTTGTTTCATTCGGATCACAAAGGATAGGATTTGTTTAATTCACGTCTCCTAGGATAGGGTTTCCAAAAGGAGAGATTACTGGCTTAGTTCTACTGCCACTGGTGAAAATGCCATTTACTCCAAGGAGAGCAGATTTAGGCCACTGACAAGTGCTTTTGCAATCCTGTCCTTTATGTTTGTAAAGTGGGAATGAAATCTTGCATTCCTGGTACTCAAGCGTGTGTTTCTTATAAACCTCAGCACAGGATGTGATTCTGTGTATGTGGAGATAGAATAACACTTGTGGGATGAGAACCCAGCTTGCAATGTTCTTCAGCAGCTTTTTCTCCATCTATGGCAGTGAGGTTAGTGCAGAATTTGCTCTAACTTATTAATGCATATTTACAACCTTAATTCCAGTTTAACAGAATGTTTTGTGGTGGAACGTTTACAGAAAGAGCATGTGAAAAAATTATCACTGCATGTATTAAGCACAAAGAAAGCATCCCAATACTGCTGTGTAGGAGCAACTGACAAGACAGAACATATTACAAGAAACTATCTTTTTCATTAAGTCTGCACAAAATGAGGATTTAACGCATGGGCAGCACAGCCAGTCCCAGCGGTTTAGTGCCCATAATCCCACCTTGAAAATGGCTTCACAGTAATAATTACTGCCACAAAATGGACACGGCTTTCCATTTTGGCAGGTCTACATCACACATGACTAATTGCAGACACACAAGGCAAGGTCTATGTTTTCCCGTCCACCTGGTTCCAGAAACCTTCCCATAAGATTTCCAGTCTCCAGCTGACTAATTCCCACCTGGCCTTGTTTTGCCACACTAAAGCAGGGGCTGTGGGGCAGCCCGCCTTGCTTTGGCGTGCTCCAACCATCCCTGGACGTTAAGGTGCTATGACATGAATATATATTTGTGAGCTTTGCACAAAATGAGGATTTCACGCATAGGCAGCACAGTGTGACAAATGGTACCCGGCATGACCTTGCAAATGCAGGCTGAGCTCCAGAATAAACAGCTAAGTGGCACATTCCCAGGTTCTGGAAGGAAATCCCAGTGTTTGGTTCCAAGACTCTTCCTACAGAACTTACCTGCTTTACACAGGTGTTGAAGTACCCGGAGAACAACAATTTCCAACTATTGTTAGAAAGCCAGACTTGTTATTACAGAAAACCTGTGGTCAGTGGAACTCGTCACAGAGAGCTGAAAAGCCGTGTCATGGCTGGAGATTTCACAGCTTCTGTGTTCTAGATGTGGATTGTTGCTTCTCACTGTGACAACACCCACTTTTATCACTTGTTTAGGCTGTTCTTCCTTTCTCCCATGCATTTTCTTGCCAGGTTTTTTCTCTTCCGAAGTGAACGATACGTTGGGATGAAATAATTTTTTTTCTGCCTTTCTGAAATAAACTGCGACCCTTTAAAAGTTGAAAATAACATACATGTTCATGGTACATATATGGAGATGAGAAAGTGTCTTCCCACACCTCCCTTTCTCACAGTTCAAAACAACCTGGTGCAATCTGGCCCTTTCTCAGAACTGTCTTTAAGTATGGGCTGCCAGACTATGGGTAGGGGTCAGGACATTCTTGTTCAGGAGAACTAATAGGAAATAGGATCTTGAAATACACATTATTTAGACTGTATCAAAGATCTATATAAGTCAGCTTTTTTTTTTTTTTTTTTTTTTTTTGGTTCTCTCTTGTTAAAATTTCAATGGGTTTCATTGGTTTTTTAGGCATAAGACTGAGTCTATGGCTTGTGGTCAGTTCTGGAGCAAAAAGCCCTGTAGAAACTAGCCAGGAAAGGATGTGGAGAGTCTGTCTTCCTTTCTCAAAGGCAGGATAGCTGTGCCATTATTGGTGGAAGTTTGTTCACTCCATTTTTAGAAACCACAAAGATTTTGCAGTCTTCCTGGACACCCCATTGACCTGAATCTCCCCTGGCATATTGACTTTCATTACCACTTGTTCTGTCTAAATTGGACATAAAGAGGAGTCTGTTCCCTCCTCTCTGTCTTCTCATGGATCTGAAGAAATCCCCTCTCAGGCCTAAGCAATCCCAGGTTCTTCCACTGCTCCTCAGAGGTCACACTCCAGCCTTGCACAGCTTAGTCCAGACCCATCCTGAAGGGTTGAGCTGGATTAGCTGGACTCAGTCTAACTCCAGCCAATGCCCTGCCATTGTTCATCAGGATGGGAATTAATTTGGCTTTTTAGTATTCCTCCTGCTTTCTATTTAGTTTCAGTTCTTAGAACTTCATTATTACACAAGGCTTGGACACTGTGGAGAAAGTGACATCAGTAAAAATGAATAATAAATGTATCTTAGTATGGTAATACTCCTTATCTGTAAAGTATTTTTTTCTTTTCTGAGTTTTATCTTTCTTCTCTGTTCTTTTCTAGGTGAGGAGATAATTTTAGGTAAATGACAGCTCCACTCCTATTTCCAATGTAAGGACAGAATTGTTTGTAGTGTAACACAGTCCCATGCTACATAACTGTCCTATATATTTACAAGAATAAGTTATTCTGGTTCTGCTTTTTGCTGTGGTCTATTAGGGAAATCATGCCTAAATGTTAGAATTATTGGTAAATAGATGCAGACACAGCAGATCATAAACTCAGTGCATACATTTTGGCCAAAGACCACATTCATTCTGCTTCTAAAAAGCATTCTATAGAGTATAATGTATTAGAAAATGTTTCTTAAATTGTGATGTCTTTGAGGTTGGGATATTCATAAATGTTCGCAGAGCACCTAGAATTTGTCTCTGATTGGGGCCTATGGGTAATTTAGGAACATAAATATTTAATGGTAATGGTAATTACCCCTTTTTCAGAATAATAATGTCTTTGAAGTTCCATCTTGGATGAGTGAAACCCCCCTTAATAAGTTTCTCCTACCACTTTGAAGAATATTTTCTTGTCATTGAAAGCATTTCTGGAATTCATAGTTCTGTATATTACAAAAATGCCACACTTCATAAATTGCAGAGCTGTTTGCTCCAACCTACCTCCTGCTTAAGATGCACAGAAGTGGGGATGCAAGTGGCACCATGGATTGTGCTCTGTGGGTGTTCCTACCTTGATGTTTTAGTTTAGTCAAGAATAATGTTTGCAGGGATCAGGCCTGTAGGGTTACACTCTGTGTGTTATAGAAGAGCAGGCCTGGAAGGCCCAGAGGTGACCAGGAAGCACATTCAGGTCACCAGGGATGGGCATGGGAAAGAGAATTATGGGTTTGTGGCCTTCTGGACCTGTTGTGTATGAGTACTGTACTTGGTGACCTTATAGGGTATTGTTTATCTTTCTTGTTTATATGATGGCACATCCTGTGTGTGTGGGATGGTATAAAGGGAATTTTCACTGCGTAGTAGAAAATAGTAGCCATAGTAGTAGCCACAGGGCAGTAGCCATAGCAGTTGCCATAGGGCAGTAGCCATTAGGCAGCAGGCATGCTAGCAGTCATAGGAGTAGTCTCACCAAGTAGTCATAGACTGGTCTGTGGTAGTCTTAGTCTCCATCTGTATAGTAAAGAACTTTGCACAACATCACAGTTTCGTCAGAGAAGTCCTTGACCCTGCTCAGGCCCACTTCCCGCACTGGGATTCTCCTTGTGGAGTGGTCTCCCAAAACCAAAACTGGTTTCCTCTCGGATTAAACCACACCAGAAGCACATCCTTGGGAGAGTTTCTTCCCTTGGACCAGAGCAGGACATGCAGAGAATTACTTCAAGTGACTCATGAAAACTTGACAGAATATTGACTATATGATACCCACTTCCAAATGGCTGCCATGATGTATTGACAGCAGCACTGGCAAATAAATAATACATATTTTTAAGATTTCCATAATTACATGTTTACCCAATAGGCCAGAAAAGCTCTGTCCCAAGGAGCTGTTGCAGTCTGAGTAAATAATACATGTTTTAAAGTCCATAATTACATATTTAAACGATAGACTATCGAGGAAATAATGCACATTTTAAAAAGTCCATAATTACATATTTACATGATAGTCTGTAAATTCTGTAATTACTTATTTACACAATAGACCATAGCAGCTGTTACAGTCTATTATGGTAACTCCCATAGAATTATATTATGGATTTTCTTATAACTTAAAAAATAAGTATATTTAACTGGAAAATTGTATTGTTAGTCTTTAAAAAGCCCCCCACAAACCTCTAAAATAGGAAAATATGTGTTAAGGTAAAAATCTAGGGTGATACGGAGATATAGAAGTTCTTATCCCTTCAGTGGTAAATGTCTTTTGTTAGCATGAGGAGCTTAGGTTTTTTTCATTAATTTCAGAATTTCTTTATTTAGGTAGCAGAAATATAAATATGCAACATTCCATGATTGTACTTCCCCTATTGTCATGCTGTATTCAATTTGGATAAGCATTCAGGATTCTTAAATTCTTCAGTTCCTGTTCTGCTCTTATTAAAATCAGTGATAAAACTCCCATCAAGCCTGGTTTCAGAAATCATTTATATTGAGGACAGCACTTACACATGTACTTGAAATCAATGGCACTTAAGCATCTTTTAAAAATAAGCACATACTTAAGGACTCTCATGAATTCTGATGGACCGAAACATATGATTAAATGCTTTCCTGAGTTGGGATCCTGCCTTCCAAGGAGGCAGCACTGGAGCCTTCCTCCTCCATGGCTTTACTGATGGGCCACAGGGTTTTTGTTGCTTGTGGTGTGACTTTTCCCTGAGGAGAAGCATTTTTTAGCGTGTTTAACTCCAGCCATATGTGTGTGAGAATTGGTGCTACAGCAAATGCCTTGCTGCTCCTTTGTTCTTTGTGGAGAGCCATGAATTGAGAATTCACCCAGTGTTTTCCATAGCTCAGCTGCTGAATTTATTCCTCATGTTAAAGACTGGATCAATACACCTAAATGAGACTTCTGTCCATAATTACTACTAAATAGCAGGGCTAAATCAAGCAAGTCAGAATGTGACATTTAGCTCAGCCGGACCTTATGCATTTAGTGAGGAAACAGAGTATGAGAGAAACCTTTGATCCCCACTGTTGGTTTCATTAAAACATTGGAGTTAAGAGAATCTGAGCTGTCGGGAGCCCCATTTAAGCCTTGCCATAAATGTGATGAAATATGCAGGTATGTTTTAACGAGGGTTTGAAGGGTGTTCAGTTGCTGGTCACATGTTTTGACTGAAAGCACCAGGTAAAGGACTGATGGTTTTGTCTTTCCTTCACAATGAGCATTTACAGCATCAAATTGGGTAAAGAAATATCTGGTCAGAAATAAAGAAGACTTTTTGTCAAGTGAAATATGCAGAAATTGAGTCTCACAGGGAAAGAAAAACCTCAATAAGATATACTTCTGCTATTTTTTGCTGTAGATCCTCCTGGATGTTGTTACTGACAGCAGTGCACACATTTGGCTATTTGGTTAAAGGCCAAAGGGAAAGTCAATATCAATATCAATCCTTTGTTAAAATTACAAAGGTGATAGAAGAAATTATTAAATAGCAGGAGCCTAATTCTTACCTCTTTCATGGTGCTTTTTACCTGTGTAAAACAGGTAAATTGCATTACCTGACTGGTCAGTCTTTGAAACCTGCAAATGAAAACAAAGGATGTGTGGGATTAGAGAACCAAAAATCTGAGCAATAGCTTCAGGTTATGTAGTGGTTTACATTTAAAAGCAACTTCAGTCTTGCATTCTCCACAACAAATTCTTGCATTTGAGAAATAAAAAATTTGAGGACCTCTGTCCCCTGTTAGACAGCCCTGTGGCACTCAGTGGGAATAACCAACGCTCTTCATGGAAGCACTGTCCCTGCAAAACTGCCAAGGTCAGCTGCTGTGTCATTTTTCTACTCTGTTTTCCATGAAAACATACATCAATGTTTTCTGAGTTTGTAGCACTTCCAAGCTTTCCACTTGAGCTACCATACAGGAGCTGTCATCGTTTCCATGTGCACCCTGTGCCTGTGAGTTACTCACATCCTTTGAAGGTTTTGTGGCTCTGCAGCTTTTTCACCAGGTGAATGTTGAGAGCATTCCCTTCTCCCAGCCCTTGGGATTTGTGTAGCATCCATCCTTGCAGGCACAGCACCTGCCAGGAGTCCTGTGACATTTTATTGCCAAGGAAAGATTTTGTGTTCATGGAACTGTGGCAGTTCTCTAAGAATTCTGACCTCAGGTTGGAGCCATCCACAAGTGCACAATATAAGTTTACACAAATAAACAAGATGTGTTGCACAATATCAGCTTTATAAGGGAAAGCTTTATTATCACATGCTTTTTGGGCACAAACCAGCTTTGTTTTATTGTGAAAAATCCCACTGAGGAGCCAGCACAGGGACTATTACATGAAGAAGGCAGGCAGATTCCGGCACATTTTATTTGCCAATAAGCAGGACTTTGCACTTGTAATTTTGTTAATTGTCAGAAGTAATTTAAATTCATCAATTATCAATGAGTGATTCTATCTGAAGTGTATCTAGGAAAAGTTAAAATCCCACTTGGATTGACACAACACTTTCTCCTTTAGAGATACATAAATTTCGTAGAGTAAGTTGTCTCACATGGCATTTTGGAATGTTCTTGAAAAATTAGATTTGAGGCTAAAGTGGGAGTTTATTTTTTGTCTTCTTGTATGTGATGGGAGAGGATGTGTCATTTTAAGGAGACAGATCCAGACTTTCTCAGAGCTGCTCAGTGAAAGGGGAAGAGACAATGGGCATGGGCTGCAATAGGGAAAATTCTGATTAGGTTTTAGGAATAATTTTTCATGGGGAGCTGGTCAAATGCTGGAACAGATTACCCAGACAGACTGAAATCTCAGACCTGGGCAGTTTTTTGCACTGGATTGCTGACTCTCTTTTGTAGGTTGCCGTAGGACAGGTTTTGGCTGGGTCCCTCAACACCTTGCCCTTGTTCTGCAGAGAGCTTTCAGATTAAAATGTGATGTGCTATATAAAAATAAACTGTTACTATTACTGGTTTGTGGTGGTCCTCAATTGTGATGGAAGAGCAAGTGATTATATCACTTGGCAGCTATGATGACAAATATATATTTGTCAGAAATAGTTATTTACTTTATATGCACTTGTTAGTTTTCTTTTATTGCTTTTTTTATTGTAATGGAACTTGAGGACAGAGACAGATTTCTTCCCTGCAGTGTTAACTACAGTAAGAGGTAGCATTATGGAATGTCATCTATTGCCTCTTAGAATGATAAATATTTCTGAGACAAAACATTGTGAAAACCTATATGTATAAATTCCTCTATCCCAGCTATTAGGATGAAGAGTAAAACTACAGCTTACTATTACTGGGGATTTGTCAGGGACTAAATGACTCCTCTCAGGTAGAGAACACCTCCTTCCACACACTTCCCACAGCTTCTTTGCTGTTCTTTTTAAGGTCTGAAAGCCAGCAGTGTCTTTTCTATACAGGCCAACATTTTGCATTGGATGCTGTTGGGGAACACTGTGAGGAATGGATGAGCAGCCTTCAAATACTTTTTTCTTGGTCCTTGATAACTCATTAAATTGAAGAATCTGTGAATATAATATTGAAGTGTCTGTGCCTCTTCTACAGCACAGTCAGGCAAGAAGGTGAATGGATTGGGACTTGGAGAAACTAAAGGAGCTTCCCAAGGTGCCCCAGGAAGGAGGTGACGCAGGTAACATAGAACTGAGGAATTTTGCCTGTTTTCCACCATGCATTAGTCAAGAAAAGATGGTGCAGACCAGTCAAGATACTTATTTTCCTTCTGTCTTAAATGTGTTCTGAGAGCTGAACTTGATGAGTTTTACTGGCCATCAAAGCAAGGGGGGTTTGGCTGCAGCTCTAACAAGTGAGAGCAGTGTGGGGAGGTGTTGTGAAGGCACTCCCAGCTGTGCTAATGGCCTGCAAACCTGACCCCCTCACTGAACTGCCAGGCCTCTCTAGTTCAAAGAGGAGAAAGGGGAATTGGGCTGTAGTTAGTGCACTTCATCTGGTTTCTCTTGCATCTGATCCTTTGTTTTAAAGGATGTTGGGAAAATACTGAGCAGAGGGATGAGGTAAGGGCTGACTGAGGAGCAGGAAGTGTTCCTATGAGTTCCATGGCTGGGAATTTCCCATAGCAGCAGAGCAGAATAACTCTGATTCTGCCCCATTGAGTCAATTGAACAATCAATTAAAATTACAGGTATAAGAAAGACCAGAAAAAAAACCAGCAAAATTTTGGATACAACAGATTCTACTTACATGTAAGAAGTGTCTTAAATCTTGTTCAATATCTACTGCTTTTGTTCAAAAGATACGCGTTTTTACAATCTGTCTGAATAACTTTCTGAAATTATAGTGCTTAAATAGTTCTGGGTTTGGTCTTGGTGGTTTTATGGTTATGCATCTAAAATAATCACATCAATACAAACAATGATGCCTTTGGTGGTGGTAGCAGTGCATGTTAAGTACAAGTTGCTCAGGTTTCCAGGAGACACATTTGAAGTTCAGAAAGTCAGACTTTTAAAAATTAGGTCTTCACACAACCAAAATGAAGATTTTCCTCAAATGTTTCTATCCTATCTTATGAACATGTGATATTTACACACACAAAGAAAAATGCTTCACTGTTGTTCTATGGATGCGCTGTTGAATGACAAAAAAATAGAAGTCTTGTTCTCAGAGAGGGAGAGTGCCTGGAATTGGCCACTGGTGTCATTAGGGGCTGCTGTGTCTGGCACCTGACATACTTTTAATACACTGGGAAATTCTGATAAGGCAAAAGATAAGGAAATGAGGAACTTACTGTAAGGTCTATTAATATTCCCAAGCCTGTGTTTTCACAAGCTCCAGCCCAGAGTCTTTACACAACCACTGTGCACTTTTATTGACCTCTGGTACATTTTTTATACCCCCAAACCAGTTTTGTACAAATGTAGCCATATATCAGAAATGTGCACATGCCAGTGACTGGTTTGAGGCTGAAAATTTGGCATTTCCACATCCTCAGACATCACATAATTTCACAGATACATTTATATTGAGTCAACGGTATTAACACTGTAGCTTTTGTGATAGTTTCTGTAATATTTCTGAGTGCTATTATAATAGCTTCTCTATCGCCTGCCCCTTTTAATGATTCATAAATTCCTTGATTTCTATGAACAGCAAACTATAATAGCACTATAATCAGGACAGCATGCTAAGGTATAGCAGAAACTTCTGCTGCCTGACTACTTCCAGCTTTCCTTCATTGCCTGACTAAATTGTTCAAAATGAGGTTTCTACTACAATTTGAAACAAGGAACTCCCGAGTTCAACACGAGCACCACTGAAGGAGACCATGCTGAAAATTAAAAAGCAAAATAGACAATAACATGTAGCAGATTTCAAATGGAGAAAATGCAAGAGCATTCACTGTATAACAGGCATATTATTAGCTCTATCATAATTTCTCTCTTTTCCTTTTTCCCTCATTTGGTCCTTTTAACTAACAATTTCCCCTATCCCCCACCTGCACTTCCTATACACTGCAAACACGTTCTGCCACAGTGATACTTCCCAGCACCTTTTTCCTGGGATGCTTTAACAGCTTTGTTTGAAGAGACAAAGGGTGTGTGATAACTACTGGATTTGGGGATCTCCTTTTTTTGTTTTCCACCTATCAGGACTAAATCAGTCCATAAAAACTGCAGTAAGTGAAACACCATAGGCATGACAGAAGTCACAGATGTCACAATCAGAGGTCTCTGTGGGTTTTTTTTTTACTGGGGTTTGTTTTTTCTTCCCCAAGATTTTTGATCACTGTCTCACTCTGAGAATTTGGTACTGGATACAAAATGTTTTGCAGAAACTAGTGATAGAATTTAATTTCATTCTATCTCAGTCCTGGTTAAAAGCTGTCATAGCTTTTAACCATACCAGGTCTTATGTGATCAGTCTGCTTGAATGGTGATCATCACAAAACTCCCCATTTTTCATATCCATCTTGGTAGCTTTCTCCTCTGGCTGGACAGGAATGGAGAAAAGTCCGCACACTTCTAAAGGATAGGTGTGAGATGCCTTAATTTCATCAAGAAGCTGCTGCTGCACTGGTTCATGTTGAGATGTGGTGTGTAGAGAGCTGCCAGTGTGCTCCTTTCCCAAGCTGTTAGGTCATAAAAATATAAACCTGCATTGATCAGAGTTCATTCTGTATGGAGTGATCTTTGCTGTGCTCAGTGCTGGCCTAAATCTGCATCTGTTGAAGTCCATCTTCTAACAGAATTAGGCCAACTGAGTACTTTTGAATGTCACACATTTTAAATTTTTTTAGTATTTTTTTAAATTTGCATCTATAATTTTTGCTTTTCCGAAGGAATTTATGGCAAACCTCTTTGAGCAAGAACAACCAAACAGGTATGAATTCCATCTTCATCCTTCTGCTTCAAAGCAATACTTGTAATAGCACTGAATGACATTCTGCCTCGAGGCCAATGGCAGCTGTGCCTGATTAGGGAGGAATGTATAAGGCAGACAGTAGAAAAACCAAAGTGGGGATAAAGGAGAAAACACATCATCTCACAGGTACAAGAGAATTTATACATCAAGGCTTGGAGCTAGGTAATCTAAAGTTGAGTTGAAGAGATTATTTTCTAGATTGACAGTAACTATATCTGGATTAAATATATAAGTGTTTTTTTCACTCACCCCGTTTTGTTCTGAAGATGTTACCTGCCCACCTGCTCTGTAGAAGGATCTCTGTTCTAGGGCTGGGGAAACTTAGAAATAATCTTCCCTTTCCTTTTGCTCATGCTGTGTTTCCATTTTAACTGTCGGGTTCCCATTCCTGTAGCAATTAGTGCCCCATTCCACTGCATGCAGCTAATATGTTGGTAATCATTTAATAGAACTTCCCTTCAAAACCAGCTACTGTGCTGGAAAATTGGAAGTTAAAAAAATGTGCCTGATTGAAAAGAGCATTCCCTTGCAAGCAGTTTGTGATTTGTATAAGTCAGCATGTATTATTTAAAAGAAAAATAGCATCAATCTAACCTCTTAATCTGGAATGTTCAAGGCTATCCAAGAATTGTGGCTTAAGTGGTAAAGTTGAGGTTTATATCAATGATGGCACTGGTTGAGTTGGGTTAGGGCTTGTGTTATTCAATACTGTGGTTTAAAACTGGGTGAACTTTGAACAGAATTTGCAGATGAAATGCTGCTATCTTGGGTAGTCAAGATTTTAAAAGTCTGGAGAGGGATTTTAGAAGCATCTGCCAAAATTGAGTAAATTAACAGGCTGATGAGAGATACAGTTCTTGGAAATGTGTATCAGAAAGCTTTAAAAAAAATTTTAACCTATTTTTAGATTCTGTATTACCATTTAACTTCCTGTGGAAATCTCTGTGTCATCATGGACAGATAATGAAAAATTTGAAATTAGTGAAGTACATCAATGTAAGAGACCTGAATTTAACACCTTCCAAGGGTAGAGCCCCTTTGCTTGTTAGTTGCTGTTAGTTTTATTACCATAAATTTGTCTACACTGAATTAATCTGTCTACACTTCTGCTCTGCCAGGTTTTCAGTCTCTCTGAGCTGAATTTCATCCTCTTTATTTCCATTGATGAGCTGACCAGTGTTTCTGTTTGTAACATACCCTGTCATCTTGCTGATAGTTCCCACACTTCCTGACCTTGTAAATGAGTTTTCCATGTATTAATGTAGCAGAAGCTTTTCTAGAGAGTGTGGAATATGTGCCCATTTATTCCATTGTGATCAGTAACTTGTAACTCTTCTTTTAAAAGTGCTGAGGGCATCTTTAGGCTTGATATCCCTTTGGTGAGCTGTGCCAGCAGTTTCTCTTGCAGCTGTACAAACTCCTGATGGTATTGTTTCCTGAAATAATAATGTTTCAAGAGTCTGACCTGGCTGTGAAGTCAGGGGTGGGTATTTTTCTAGATTGTGGTTATCACTCACCTCTCTTGAGTCCATCTCATATTCTGACCATATTCTGCTAATAATTTCTCTATCTCTTCTGACATATCTTTCTGAGCTCTGAATGAATTCTGCCTATTCCTGGAGTTCTGTCAACCTTCAGACTTTCTAATTTCTTGATGAGCTGTTCTGGCGTATTACTGATTTTCTTTGGTGTTTATTCTTGCTCCCCCAGGAAATTTATGTCTGATCCTGTCATCAGTCCCAACCTTGTTTTATGTACAATAAAATAGAGAGTTCATTTTTAAGCAGTCTCTCCTTCCTGCTAGTAAACTGCCATTTGCCATTTCATAGGTGTGCTTCTGTTTCTCTCAGTGACCTTATGCTCTTTACGTGCTTGAAAAGAAAAAAATCTTTATTTACAATTTCCTCACCTTATGTGAACTTTTCCTTTCATTTCCCCCTTTGCTTTTCTTATCAGCATGTCAGTCTCTTAACTTCATGCTATAATCTTCCTAGTTGTCTTCCCTATCTTTATTTTTGTACCTTAAATATGCCTTTTTCATAAATTAATTTTCTTTCATTTTTCTCTTCATTCTCAAGATATATTTTACCACACAAGGTTCTGATGCCAGACAGCACATCTCACCTTTGGGCATGTAATAATTGACTTTCAGTACTTTCCATTTCCTTCTCTGTCTTTTCCTCCAGTGCTGCTTTCCATCCACTCTCACCTACTGTTTCAGTAATTCTCTTTGCTGAATTCCGAGGTTTGATTTTTATGTGCCTGTATTTTTTGCCACATTGTCATCTTAATTAAAACTGTGACTGGATTGTAACCACTGCTGAATAGACTCCAGGTCTGTCTAGGTGAAGCAAAATTCCTGTTCTTATTCTTTCCTGTATTCCCAAGGTGGAGATTTTCCTCCCAGGTGCATCCCAGTGATGCTGTGCTGCAGGATGGGGCTTTGGGATGGGCTCTGGTGCTTTTTAGGGCGGAGTGGCAGAGGGAGGTGGTTATCACTGTATCCCTTTGGCAACACAGGGCATCCCCACAGCACCCAGAGCTGCTTCAGCTGTCGGAATGGGGCTTTGTAGAGCAGTTCATAGAAATCTGAAGTTGTGTTTTAACAATAGGGCTCCAGCCTTGCTGACAGGAAAAGTAATTTATTTTGCAGTCTCTTCACATAGAATAACACAATCGCATATAGTGGATGCTGTCCTTCTGCACTTTGCTATACAGTGTTAATGACTGGCACTTAAATACTTTACAAATTGAATTGCACTTGTATGAGAAACGGGATTGATAAAATAAATTACTATATCTTATAGGTTAGGGTTTTGGTTCTGCAATTGTAGCTGTTGCAAATTACCCAAACCCCTTTTTATATTGCATTTCACATGGCTATATTTTACGACCACTCTAATAAAAAATTCTATACAAAAATTGTTTGATATTAATAGTAATCATTAACAACTTGATAGATTCTTGTTAAGTATATTTGCAATACATTTAATCTTATTAAACTCAGCTCTGAGTTGTTTCTTCTGAATATTATAGGTCTTTATGAAGCTAGCAGTAGAAAGAAGAGATTTCAACCATTTTCGGCCAAGAATTAGGTTTAGCTTAATGGATCAATTCTTTTCTTATTAAACTGAGTCTGACCAATGCCAAGTAATACATTCAGCATTGATCTTTGTCTCACCCTGCTGTAGCTTGTGTTCTCTTTATGTACATGAAAAATAAGGTGCCAAGAATGAAAACAATGCCTGTATAATACAAATATAGAATTTTTCAGACTTCCATTCTGCTTATCCTTTCAGTTTGTTATTAATGTCTTGTTCAATGCTTTTCTAAATGTCTTTTTGAAAGAACTTTTCTTTTCATAAAGAGAATTTTTCCTTTCCTGTAATTAACAAAAAGGAAGATGAATAATAATTTAAAAAGTTCTGTTTCCTGCTGACAGAGGTAAAAGCCTTGATAAGGATATCTCATCCTGTTTTAGAAGGCCTACCTGTACCGGTTCAATTTTTTTTAATGCATGAGGTTTACACAATGAAGTTTAATTTCTAAATGAAGGGAACCTTGTTAACAACTAATCTGAAGCAGCGGCCTCTTGGTCTGTCTTTATAAAAATCCCTTGATTTAATCTGAAATCTGAAAATTACATTGAACTGGAGACGCGATAGTTCTGATAATGACGGGGATGGAGATGATCTCAATGTTTCTGCTGAAACTCATTTTTTGTGCACTTTAAAGTTCAGAGATAAATACTTTGTAAGACTGAAATTTCAGATGGGAATTCCATGAGAATTTTGCCCTTTTTAAAATTAGTCCCAAAATTTCTCACTTGCTCTACTGAGATCTCATTCGGTGTCCGTTTGTACTTATAAACATACCTCGGGTTTTGTTTACACCGTGGACCTTTTCCAGTATTCTAAGTGTGCCCAGAGGCCAGATTTCAGGGAAAATATAGGCTTATTATGTAAGTAATATCATGTAGAAATTAACCATCTTCTTTTTCTGTAACCAGAATTGCTGCTGCAGCTTTGTAAATGCAAATAATGGTGCAATAAAATAATAGAACTGTGCTCTCAGCATGCCAGATCAGAATTTGCAGCGTTCTTCTTGTCTATTTTAAATGCTTTTCACATTTCACATTTTTAAAATGTGATGTATTTTAAAATAATCTAGATATTCCAAAGTGTTTATTGCACGTGTCCTGTATAAAATACTGATTACAGAAAGAGAGACATTATTGGGAGGTAAAGGTGCTTTCTGCATTTGTATTTACAATCACATTTGTGCTGTGAAGGGATGATTCAGAGTATGTTTTTGTATGTATTGGTACAGCTGATCAGTACACAGTACTCTGTATTCATGGTGGGCTCTTTATATCATAGAATATGTTATCAGGTCTGGAATCTAGAACATTCTGTGATAAAATTACAGCCTTCCACCTCTGGAATTAAATATGTGCTGCTTTGTGAGCTCCTAGAAAGCAAAATAATTGCAACACTTACATAAATCCCGGATTCCATCCTGTAGAGGGCAATGGTACACATAAATGTAATGTAGTGTGGTACAGAAACACGGGCAGCTGAGACCTGTAAATCCTTCCAAAGTCGATAATAAGATCAGTTCTAAACAGGAACTTGTGTGCTTGCTCTTCCACACTGGCCTGTGTGGTCATTTAAAACTTGCTGCATGGGGTTTTTCTTTTTTTTTTTTTTTTCCCTGTTGTATCTGTGTATTTGCAGAGTTAATAAATGGCAGAAAATGTTAAATACTAAGGAGCTATGACTGATGTATTGAAAGCAGATTAAGAATATGAGTGCCCAAATTCCAGTGAAATTCAATGGATTTTTAAAAGAGTCTCAGTGTTTAAATATTTGAAAGAATATCAGGCATGTCAGTAGTGAGGACTTAAGTGGCACTGAACAGAGTGGTGTGTTTGAAATTAGTGATAGTTTTGTGACACAGAACAGCCACAGAACCCTGTGAATATTTATTTATGGCAGGTTACAGTGATAGTTAGGGATGAATTCAGTTTTATTTTGTTCCTTCATATCCAAGCTTTACAGTGGCTCTGTGTGAATGAACTCCTGAGTCTTTTTCTCACTGCACATCTCTGGGTTTAGGTCTGGCTCTGGTACAGACACAGCATTATTATCTAAGGCAGCTGATCTCTAGATCAATACTGGTAAAGTATCCATAAAGCTTTTCTTGATTTGCTTGAGGAATCTTGCAGGGATGGACCTGAAGGTCCTTGAATGGGGTCAGCTTCTTTCTTTCTGAGTAGTAAGTATTTCTTTCTCTTCCTAGGAGGGTAAAGTGAGACAGTGTGGAATTCTGACTGATATCACATTTGTGTATTCCTATTCCACTGGAGCTGCTCAAGCTCAGCTGACACAGGGATGTGAGTGAGAGTGAGTTAGCTGAGGGTTTATCCCAGCTCCAACACAATCTGTTCCTCTCAGCCACTCTCTTTCATAGATCAAAACGACTGCTTTGCCTTTCATTGCAGGTAAACAGCTGCTTCGTTTCTGCAGTGGAGCTCACTTCTTCAGCTGTTTGGAATGAGCTGCTGGTGGCATGGTTGGGTTTCCAAAAGATGGCTTTTTCAGGTTCTGCGGGACATTTGTTTTACTAAGACTTCTCAGGTGTCTGCAAATGTAGCTTAATTTCAGAAAGGCTGCACATCCTGGGACCTCCCACTGACTTTGAATTTTTCATTTATTTCAGCTCCTCTTCTTTCTTCATTCCAGTTTAAAATGAGTCCCTGCCCAGTGCTGCTGCCAGCAATATTTATTTTCTCTCTCTGATACAGAACTTGTCACAGGGATCCATGTCAGTGTATTCCAAAGGCAGGCTGGCTGTGTCACCCCTCATTTAGGCGTCTTGTGGCATATTTGCAAAAGATTTTAAAAGATAGAGCAATAGGAGAAAGAGGAAAATTGCATTACATTCACTGAAATGAAGTTTCAGAGCTTAAGATGGGGAATCCTCAGATTAATAAAAGCCAGGAGGGGAAGGGCCAAGAATAAGTCAGGAGTGAGGAGACCTCAGCTCTGAAGCTGGCACCTCTCTGTGACTGTGTTTGTGCTGTCTCCAGGATGGAAACTTCAAAGGTCTCCTGGAAGCCAAGAGCAAACTGCAGCAACTGTGTTTTGCCGTCCCCTCTGCTCGCTCTGGAGTGTGCACATATGTGGCTCAGAAGTAGGAACAGATGATAAACTATTGTTTTGAATAAATAAATCTTGAGGGTGTCTCTATTGCCATTCTCTTTGACCTCATTTGTTTACCTTAGAACATTTTCTGAAAGTTTGCTGTACATGTCTGTCTGCAGAGCAGCATTGTTTTGTTCTGTACCAGGGAAACTCGTAGGCATCGCAGTAGGAATTGGATGCAAAAATCTGGGGCTGGATGGGATTTAAATGGCTTTGCTTCTAAAACAGAGTTGCTGTTTGCCTTCAAACAAATGTCTGAAGTGATGTTATGGTACAAAATCTACAAAGCTGTTGAAAGGAGATGCATTTCAAGTGTGCAGCTCTGGTGCCTCGAGAACAGGTAAAATCCAACAGATGCGTTTTCCTATGCATTGTTAAAAATCTCCTGTTTTCTGCAGTGCAGAACTTCAATATTTTCCATTTTGCCGTATGTAAGGAATACACTTTTAAATGCTATTTAGTCTGTCAAGCTCCTAGTACATATGGCTTAAAACTGAAGATCCTGTTTAGATACAGATTTTTTATGCAAATGAATGAACTGCTAGAAATCAATAATGTATTTGTGTGTAAACAGAATGCATGCCTTGCCTAGACTTCTAACCTGATAGATGGCAGACCCATAATAACCTTTTTTTTTTTACTAAATACTTCATTTCTTAACCAAGCCTTTCACTTGCTGTGATAACAACATATTTCTAAAATTTTTCCTGTTTGTATACAAGCCTCCAGGACAACATACAGTATTCAATCAACAAATGTCTAAGCCACATGCCAGTATTGTTGGGCTGTTGGCTACAGAGAAATTTTAGTCATCACAATAAAAGGAGCTGTTTTGCCTTATTAGTGTGCTGTTAATCCTACCAGAAGTGGGAATGTCCTACTCAAGCTGCAGTCCAAGGGAGTTCCATCTCAGAAAAGAATTTAGGCTGGCCAAAATTAAAAATCCCAACAGATTTTAAGGTGGGATTTTTAAATAGAAATGTTTCAATTAAATTGCCGCATTACACATTTAAAAAGAAAATTTACCATAACTTTTTCACAAACTTCATTCTTAATTTTCAGAATTCTTCCCCCATTTTAGTGTTTTGCTACTGCTGTTTTCTGGTTTTTGTTTTCCTAGTGGCTCTTATCACTGTGTAGCTTCAGAAAAATGCCAGTTTTCCCAAAATAGGCACAGAGCAAGAAAATAAAAATATGGCTGTTCCCACAGTTCCACTTCCAGGCAGGAAACCTTTGGTTTGGATCAGGGTTATTCCCACATGTTCAGCCAGCAGCTTGCTCCATATCCACAGTGTACTGAGGAGCAGGGAAGGGCATGTGTTTGATCAGCTCTTCCAAGGAGATGCCTGCCTGCTGTCCAGCTTGCAAGGAAAGGAGGCTCCAGGGGATTTTATGGTCAGGGGCCTGTGGACACATTCCTGGGAGGGCCCTCTGTTCCAAACTGCTTCTTTACAAAATTATGTGGGCTTCAATAATGAGCTGAAAATAAAGTTATGCTTCAGATGATCGTATCCAGTGTCATCTGATCTTATAAGATTTAGATAAATGCACGCTTGCTAAATGTTAAAAGACAATTAACCATAGATTTTAATCAAAATTAGTCAATAGTTGAAGTAGTGAGAGTAATGAACACTGCAGCTCATTGTGTGGTTCTTCTCTTTGGCTGTGTTTTACTGGCTTGGGGGCCATGCCTTGACCTGTCTAAAACAGAATGAATTTTTAATATACCATGAAGCCAGCTTCTCTTCCAACTCTGCTGCTTAAGTACACAAGGAAAAAGCAACCAAAGGAAATGGATAATTGATACCTTGAATTGATAGTGTAACTGATTGTAACAGTTTGGAGATGCTTATGTGAGTGCCCTTTGGGGTGCCTTCTTTATCTCCACACATAGCCTGGAATTCTGCAGAAGGTCGTGTCTGAAATCAGCGTGGGGATCAAGGATATGCATGTGAGAAGCTTGGTGTGTTAGGAAATAGCACTGCAAGAAAGGAAATAGATGGAAACAGTTGCTGGAGGTGAAGGAAGGCACAGGACAAAATGAGTAATTGCAGAGCTATAGACAGGTGTCAAGGCAGCTGGGAAAATGAACCTGGAGTGGGGGGTGTGTGTTGTGTAAATGTACAGACTGACCCCCAGTGCAGCCTTACGCACTTTCTCCTCACATGTCAGGATAAGTTTAAACAATTTTTTTTGCAAATTTGGCAGAGCAGAAGCCCATTTCCCCCATTGCCTGGCTGAGAGACCTCCAGCCCTTGCTGGAGAAACCAGCACTCAGATTGAAAGTATTCCCTCCTTTGGTCCATTCAGCCCTCACTTCTCTCCTGAGAAAGCCATTAGAAGTGTTGTCAGGTGTGCTACTGCTGATAAATAATAATGGCAAACATCCATTAGCAGTCAGACCTGAACTACCAAATTCAGTTTGTATAGACTAACAAATGGCCATTAGGCAGTAATGACCTATGCTTGATCCTACAAAACCCCTTCCATTTCCAAGTGCCAAGGATAATAAATAAGACTGGAAGGCTTCTGCAAGTCAATAATGAACTTGGGGCTTCTTCATGTCAGTAGGAGAGGAAATGTGTGGACTTCCCAAAATCTCACACTGTCTACATCAGGCTGCTCCTTTGGGTGTCTCTTACAATACCCACTTCATGAAGCAGGAGGGATCAGGTACCTGGCCTCTTATCCTGGACCTCTTGCTGCTTGGACACATTTAAGCAATTCCATAATGGAATGATTCACTGTTTTTATTGCATAGTAAGTTGGTGAGTTGCTTTTAAATTGTGGTTTGGATCAAAGATTGTTTTGGCAGTGGAAGGGTTGCTGTTGGAGGATGTAGTTATGCAGACCTGAAGAATGGGAGATCTCTGCTAGAGTTTCCTCTTTGTGTTTAGGATTTCCCTTACCACCAGTCTGACTTTCAGTGAAACCTCTGAGGAGGAGAAACTCACTGAGGTGGGGGTGGCTGAGCCCTGAAACGTGGCTTTTCTAGGCTAAGATTTCTGGGTGACACTGAAATCCTTCCATAGCTTAGACCTGCACTTAGGGCAGGATGTGCAGCTCAAACCCTTGGAAAAGAGATGATGTTGAGCACCGAATTAAGCTGGTTTAAAATCATACCTTTAGGAGAACAAATGTATCTCTGTATCAAGAGGAACTTTTGAACACTCAGAAAACTGAACTACTAAAAATCTTAGGTCTTGAACTGGTCCCTGTGTTGCCTTTCCACACACAAGGAGTGTTGGACTTCAAATGGATCATTTTGAATATTTCTCTAGGTATCTTTTCAACTTTTTATATTACCAGTTGTTACATAGGAGATTTTTAATAAGCTACGTAATAAAATGTGCTCTATTAAGCGCATTTTCATCTTTTTCCTATTCCTCCTTTTTAAAAAATCAAAAGATGAATGAACAATTTGTTAATCCAAAAAAAACCTGCTGATTACATGAACATTTAAATAACTATATAACTGCAAATACATATTAAAATAAGTTCAACTATTTAAAAACAATTACGAATCACTTACAATAGTCATCTAATGTATACTTAAAGGCAAATACAGATTATATATTTTTCAAATGGATGGAAAAACTATTCCAGCCACTTGGTGTCTGAGAAGCAAATGACTGATTGCTTTTCTGGTATTAAACTGGGGGACTGCAAACATTAAAAAAATCACTAGACCTTGAATTATATCAAAATATAATTGGAATAAAATAATTCAGAAGATAATTCAGTCTTGCTACTAATGTCGTTTACACAGATAGCAATGCTAATATTTTTTCCTTTGTTATAGACTTAGTCAGTTTAACTCTGTGGGTGCCAATCTGACCCAGGGACAGTTTCTGTTTAAAGGTCAGCTTTTGGGCTTAATTTTTTCCATGAAAAACCTACTGTATTTTTTGTAGGTCTCTTTGTGACATTCAGAGGAATAATGCAGGTCCTGCTACACTCAAAAGAGATTTTAGAAGATTCGTAGGAATTTCAAGGTCTGCATAAACACACAGTAAGAATTTTTAAAGCACCTGAGAAACTGGAGTTGCTCAAATACATTTGAAAACCTGGTCTTTATTCATTGGACTAATTCTGTATAATTCCTTTAAGGCCATGGAGGTGTTTTATTGAGGAATTCTGAAGGAAGTAAGAGTAACAGTTGCCCTGCCAGAGAATGTATTTCTTTGAGTATATACTTCACCTTTTCGGCACTGTTTTTTCCTATATTCTGCTTTCTATATCTGCAACAGCTTTGCCATGACCAAACCTGTTTAATGTCTGGCCTGATAACAGAAAAAAACCCAGCCTGAGTTTCAGAGTGTGCAGAGGTGCCCTTTGAAATTCTCATCCCTTCAAGGAGCTCCAAATTTAGCAGACAAAACTCAGCTTCCCCAAACAACCGGTTGCTTTTGAGAACTGTGGCTAACACTTAAAGGATTCTCTGTCAGCAGATTTCCACGCCTGAAGTATAAGCAGATGAATGGAAGTTGTTGTGAGAGTGAAATATTTACTCACTCTAGTCCTCATCTGGGTGACCCAGAGATCAATGAGAGTGATATTGATGTTGTAGGAGGCCAAGGTTCAAACCCAACTCAGATGGATCCATACCCTGCAAATGCTGTGGATAAAATCACAGTGTTTGTTGGGAAGGGAACTAAACACAGCAAGGTTTGTTCTTTTGTCGCTGGCTGTACATGGTGAGAGGCACACTATTATCCCAGTAAAACTGAAAGTATGATGAACCAGAAGAAACACTGTGCTTTCAGGGTTTTTTCACTTCATGGAAAATTCCAAGGAGAATCCAAAGGTGGAAAGGTGATATACAACATTTTCCCCATTAAGTGCCTGCTGAAAGATGGAGAAGTTGTTTTCCTGAGTCTGTCCTGTCCTGTTTGAGGAAGAAGAGCTGCTCTAGCTCCAAGAAAACTCATTTTTCTGTATGGGGACATGTCCTGTGATAACCTTGTAGATGCAGGTGTGCTGCAGTATTAATTTAAATTTGGAGCTGAAGTGCCTCTCTTTTGCCCCTTTTCACTTCAAACATGTGAAAAATAATGAAGTTACACTGATTCTGCTTTAGCAATGAGAGGTGACACAGCCACGAGCTGGAAAGGGACTAAAAGGAAAGGCAGCTCCAAAATCCAAGGCCCTGCACTTGCCCCTAAGTTTAAAATTAGGATTAAAAAGCAGCCTGCCACCAACTTCAAATAGAACATGTCTTATTTAAAATTAGGATTAAGTTGGAGTTTTTTTTAAACTGTGACAACCCAGCTGACATTTGGAGGGAGTATTTCTTGCCTTGTTTAGACATCATGTTTTACCCTTGGTAGATTAGTGGATACAGAGCATGCTTAAGTTGGCTAATTAATTTCAAAAGCAGTGTAGAATTGACTAGCAGGTAATTTAATCTAAAAATAATTAAAACTATTGAAATTATTACATTGTTGTTTAATTAATATTAGTTAATATTGTAATTTTCAGCCTAAATTATGCTGATTAAAGATTTCTCTCATAAATACCAATAAAATTAATTACAAATTAATTAAATTTGCTAAAAGATTCTCATAATGGACTTCCAGCTATTCTTGATTTTTGCAATAAATAAACAGAAGCATTATTAAGTGGTATATCTTCCTGGGGGAGATATTTAAACATGATATGCAGATATTGCAAATTGAAGGATTTCCCATGAAAATAGACACACTTAATAGCAAAGGCTGTTTTTTTTCCCCTTCCAGTGAAAGGAAAAAAAATAAAAGAGCTCAAAAGCAACATTTTTATTTCACTGTTTGGCAAGGCAAAATGCTTTCCATTCTGTTCCATCTGAGATTCCAGGAAGATTTGTTGACACGTGGCAGTTGTGCCTTCTCCCAGCTCCAGTGCCTTGCATGGTAAAGATTTGTTTGTAGTAAAGGAAGGCTCTTTTCTAGAGTTTAGCCAAAAAAAGGCCACATTTTTGTCTGGGTTGGGAGATTGGCAGTGGTAACGGGGGTAATTCCATGTGTTTAGGGGAGTGTGTGCATTAATTCCTGGCAAAGCAAGGAAAAACCCCCAAGCTCCCCATCCAGTGGGAATCCTGATTTTGATCCCTGCTCCCATTTCCAGTGGTGTGAAAGCTACCAACTATCACCATGTTTGGTCGGGTGAGCACCTGCAAATAAATTCAATTACATCAAGATCTCCTCTTGCCAAAAGAACCCAGCAGTTTGTTGTATGAAATAGAAACGTTTTGTTTGTTCTTCTCCAATCACCTCCACATTGGGTTTCCTCCTTTTTGTGGTGTATGCCACAAACCAGGTGTTAACAGAGGTGATAAGAACTGTAACTGAGCTGTTGTTTGCAGCAGTTTTCCCCCCTACTGAAATTGGCTCTGGAATTGTAAAATACACTTCCCATGATCCATCCACCCTCCTACAGCACTTAAACTCTTTTAAGGGGAGAATTAGGCAAGGAAATCAAAGAAAGGTGATTTAATTGTTGAGTTATGGGGATGACTTCAAAGGAAGGACTCCCAGGAGCTCCTCTGGACATGGATGTACCTAATATAAGGTTATATTGTTAACAAAAATATTTTGACACAGTTCAGCAAATCAGAGTCTTTTAGCTCTTGCTAAGATGACCTAAATTGATAATTTGAATATTGAAAATCCCCTGAATCCCCTGAATCCAGTCAATATTGTAGTAAAGATGTTTGCTGCCTTCTTTTTTTTTTTTTTTTTTTTTTTGTTTGTTTGTTTCTTTCTTTTTTTGATAGGTCTAGTGCAGTGGAAATTCCTCTTGTTGGATTCCGGAGTTGCTTGGCATGCAGAATTTCCACTGAAATTAGTAAAGGGGTGGTCACAGCTTATGTTTCATTAAAATATTTTCCTTAACCGGACCCCATCTTATGGTTTCAGTGTTCTCTGGAACACACTTAACTAATGAAACTTAAATGAAAGTGGTGTTCATTTAATTTTGATTATATTCTCTATTTGTGTCTAAAATACATTTTTAATTGCACTATTTCTGGGGAGTTAATGAGGGGAAAAACTTGTTTCTGAGAAATTGAATCGCAGCTGTAGTCGCAGATAAGGCTGACATTCCCTTCTTAGAAAGAAGCAATCAATGCTGAATGTATCAGGTGAGTTCATTTCTCTTGCTCTGCTTTAATAGCTTATAAAGAAGATTGATTAAGTTCTTGTCTGATAGATCAATAAAGGAATGAAAGTGAGCTTTCCCTCCTTCAAGCATGGGTTTGGCATCTGCTGGGGAATGTAGGAACTGAAGAGGAGTGATGCTAACTTGGGAAGAAATCCCAAAAAAATGGGATTCCACTGAGCTCATTCCTATCCTCTTGCTTACCCAACACAGGAAACAGGAGCCATGGCATTCCCAGGGAGTGACCATCCAGCTGGGTTCCTTTTGCCACACCACCCAGCTGTGTTCTTCACATCCTTATGCTGTGGTGCAAAGCGAGATTCGATGGATTGAGCAACCAGTAGTTTTTGGGTTTATGACCTTGATGATGCAAGCATAAAGGACCCGGCCTCTTAATTCTCCTAATTTCCATCCAGGCAGGGTAACCAATGCTTTTCTGGTCTTTGGAAACTTAAAAAAATCTTACTGGCTTTCAAAATGGCAATTTAAGAGAGTGTCAGTGCAGGGCTTTTGATGCTTCAAGGTGTTTAGGCTGGGAATGGCAAGGAAGTATCCCTAAATCTGAGTTGCCAGGCAAGGCAGCATGTTTGCACTTGACTTTTTTTCAATGTAGCATTTCACTCCCTCTTGCAGTGCTTTTCAGTGTCCCAAAAGCACCAGAGTTTGTGGAATACAGAGCAATATGAGGATGAAGGGAAGCAGGAACTATAAAGTGTAGCACTTGTGACAGTAGCAATGTCACAGCTATGAGAAATTACAGAAGTAGCATAACATCAGTATTTTATTTGCACATATAAACACTTCAGCATCTTCTATGGTGGCCCATGCTTTTTATTTACTTCTGTTGTTGACTTTTATGGTTGTGCCACACACCTGAGCAGAGTCTGCAGGTCTGGAGCTGCCTTTGCAGAGGAGACATCCCTCTTTAGCAGAACGGGAAAGTGAGAGACAAGTTCAGCATTTACCTCATTTGAATAACATGAAAGCCCAGATATTGCTTGTATCTGAGAAAAGATAGTCAACACATGTACTGTGGAGACATCCAGGATGCTAATTAGCTGCAGACAGAACTGCACAGTTCTCATCTCTTTATATATATATATACACACAGACACGGTTTTTTCTTTCAAGCACAGTTATTTAAAGAGCTCCAGAGATGAAACCTGGCAAAAGCAGTGTCTTGCTTGTAAATTACTGATGCTTTGTTACTGTTACTAGAGTACATATTAAACTTTAATCTTATTGATTTGTTATTGATTTTTGTTAATAGTGAAGTTTCTTGATACAGTGTGACAGGCTGCTTGTATCAGCAATTTCAATTAGATCTCTAAATAACTGATTGTATAGACTGTCAACTTCTGTCTTTTCAAATTAACTTCCACATCTGAAGTCCTGAGTGTTCATCTGCACCAAGTAACTTTGGCCAGGCTTTTCCCAGCCCAACATGCAAACATGGAAAGGAGATGTGACAAAGGAGGATGTTTTTCTCTATGATTCTCTGGATTTTCAATATTTTTTTTCCAATTTTAAATAGAGGATTCTGTTTCATAGTAATCTGCCATTCTTTTTATGCTTTTTTAAAAAATTAAAATGGGGTCATCCTAGGCAGACATTTTTTAAAAATTTTTCAAAAGAAATGGTGTCTGCTAGAGAAGTTGGTCTAGGCAGATATCCTGCATTACTGGGGAGAGATGCAACTCTCTTAAAGATCATTAAGAGACCGAGAGTAAAAGTGGTCACATCCCATCTGCAGGTCTTCAGTCATGGGTTTGAATTTGTATGTGACTGGAGTCTTAATAAAATAATAAAAACAATTGGTGACATTCATTCTTTGGTAATCATGAGACAAAACCACTGTGCATTACACAGCTCCAAAATGGAATCCAGTGACGCATGCCACGGAACTTTCATTATCACAGTTTGCTGTTGTTAGAAGCTGTTATGTTTCCCTTTTTTTGGAGAGAAAATTAGGCTTTATATTTCAACCAAGTATTTGAACACAGTAAGAATAACATCTGTTGCACAGAAATGCAATTCTCAAAGTTATTTGCATTTTCACCAATCAAGCTTGGTTTCAGGGAAAAAATCACACTTAATTGTATGACTAAGTGCAGTGGATGCCTACGGGGTTGCATAAAAGCGAGAAGGAAAATTCTCTGCAGGGTGGCATATGGAGTGATCTTCCTGAGGTTTGGAGTTGTGGTTTGAAGGGAGTGAGGTGTGACTGGGCCTGGCTGAGTCTCCTCTAGATCAGGAGCACTCAGTGGAGAACCATGGTTTGTCAGGCCACTAAGGACAGGCACTTCTGGATTTCTCATCATGGTAACCAAGCTGAAAAGCTTCAGTTTGTGTTTTGAACTGCATGGGACCGTGTTGAGAGTGTGAGGTAGAGTCCCACCTGCTCCTGCCAGCAGTTGCACTTTCAATGAGGAGCAAAGACCTGCCTCACTTCTGCTGTGAAGTCATCCATGTGTGGGAGGAATTGTCTGGTTAAGGTTGGTTAAAGGTAAATCACTGGATTGTGCTCATAAACTCCCAGTGAGGCTGCTCAAATCTCTACAGTGCTTTGACACAGAGTCAATGTATCCAGTTAATCTTAGAAAAATGCATCTCCAGTACTAGGTTTGTTGGGGTTTTTCTGGTTGGTCAAGTAGTATTTCTATACTGCCTTTACCCACAAAGTAATTTATTTCCATGATTGCTTGTCTGAGCCTTTAGTTTTTCTGAGGAACCAGGATCTCCCTGGACTCCTCACCAGGGAAGGTGTCCAGAGCGTCCAAGAATTCTTGTCCTGTCTGCTGTCCACACAGGAAATGTGAGATGTCACATCTTGATGTTCTTCATGGTGAAGTGATAACTTCAAGAAGCATTTCCTGGTTCCCACTGTAATTGACAGCTGGTTTTGTGAACATGTTGGTTTGATTTTTGTTATTCCCATTTTCCGTCAGGACTGTGGCTGTGCCCTGGTGCAGAACTAACCTGGGGTATGAGGGTATTTAATACAAATTAGAAAAGTCACGTGTGCTGGATACCTTTTTGCATCAGAGAACAAATGCACCTGCTAAAAATCATTAGAACAATCCTAAACAGAACCTGGTTGTTGAAATTCAGTCTGAATGTTTTCAGTCAGTACAGTGGCTGTGGTGTGACTGAGGATGTTCTTTTCCATCTGGCAGGTGATAAGCGATTTTCCAATATAACATCTTGATGACAATGAGGGATCACTACATAAATGTGATTTTACTTCAGAATAATTCAAAATTCTGTGAAGAATATTAAAGCATTTTTAATTTATCATTCCTTATTTTACTGTTAGTTAAGAATTGAAAAATCTTAGTATCTTTTTATTTATTTTAAACTGTTTGTTTTCTTGAAAAATTATTTTTTTTCTAGAAATCTTACTTTGGATTAAATTAACTATAAACACCTTCATTTCTTAAAAAAATCAGTGGATACCTTGATTAAGAATAGTTTATTTCTGGCAAAATCTAAACGGAGCTGTCAGCCAGCAAAGTATTTGCAATTCCCTGAGAGCGTTGCATGTTTAAAACCACAGAATGGTTTGGGTTGGAAGGATCATCTCCTTCCAACCCCTTGCACAGGCAGGGACACCTTCCTCTAGACCAGGTTGTTCCAAGCCCTGTCCAGCCCGGCCCCAAACACTTCCAGGGATGGAGCCTGTTGGAGTTTGTTGTTGGCCTGGCAAATATTGGCATGGACATCTTGCAGTTCAGTCTAAGAGGAGCCTCTGACATGCTGAGAGTTCACTTGACTCTATAGCCTGTGGTTTTCTTATACATTGAATTGAGTCATCAGCCAGGTTATGTATTAGATGGAAAAGGACACTTGGGTGCTGACATCTGGGGAATGGGTCAGGATTTCAGCCTGAAGGAGTTTTCCCAAAGCTGTTTGTACCTTGGCACATCCTCAGGGATCTGTTCCCTGAAACCTGAACCCCCTGGGAGTTCAGGCGCTGAGCTGCAGGCGTGGTTGTGTTTGCAGAACTGTTCCCACTGTGCGTCTTTGGTGTTTCAGGAACCCCTCTTCCCTGGAGGGACCTGCAGTCTTGATGCTGTGTCAGCTTAACACTGCCCTGTCTAAAAACATGGTTATTATTCATTGGAGTTAAACTTTGGGGTCAATTATTTGTGGTGAGCCCAGATTGCTTTGGGGGGGTCACCCAGCGATGAGCGGCACTCCTCTGGTGTTCGACAAAGAGCACTAAAATTATAATAACCACTTTCAGGTAAAGCTTTGCAAGTCAGACCTTCTGTGCCAAACACTGCTTTGTCTTATTACTGAGGGGGGAGGCCTGCAAGAACTGCTAATTGTGCATTAACAAAGCCCTCCTAAACCCGAACCAGAAGGGACAGACTGGCTTGGAAAGACAAGCACTCCCAAGTCCCAGCTAATTGCTTGCATCAGCTCTTTTGGGTCCCTTTTAAAAGCATCCATGGGTTAGGCTGAACTGTACAAAATCAGACTTTGGCCCCACTCTCAGGTTTTAGTGAAAGACCACCTCTGGCAGCTTGGAAATGCTACAAGGAAGTTCAGCAATGCACAGCATTAAGGGTGTTTGTGCTCTGTGTGAGGCTCCCCGAAATGGATGCACATGTTTAACTCCCTGCACTGTGAGTAATCCCATTGACTTCCACAAGTGCTCATTCCTGTAAGATCCAGTTTATATGCAAGTCTTGCCACTCCTGACGCATCAGACGCCTGCTTTTAACAGCTCCTTTGAAAGCTAATAGAGCTGGACTTTGAACTTCACAGTTATAATTCCCTGCATTTAGCTTGGGCAACCCCATGGATGCTAAAAGTGATGGCCAGAGACTTACTGGAGTGAAGACAAAATGCTGAGAACAAGGCAAGAAACATGCCTTTTTTCCTGGAAAAAAAAAAACAGGCTTTCTTCTTTCCAGTAACTGATACAAGAGAAAATTGGTCTCAAATCATCTCAAACTTGGGCCCAACTCTCCCACCTCTTACTAAACTCGTTTTGGCTTTAATCTGAACAAGAATGGGCTAACTGCATAATTTCCATGCTGCTTTACTGTTAAATGACTTCCTTATTTTTAAAATTGAATCTTCACTTTAAAGTGCAGTACATATTCCTTTTTCTATCCTAAATGAAGTCTGATTCTGCACTCTTTCCATAAGCAAAATGCCTTAGGAGTCTCTGAGATTTGCTTGTGTGAGCACAGCAGCAGGGCCTGAGCTGCAATACACAGGATGCTTCAGATAAAGTGATAAAACTGCTGCAGAGTCCAGCAATATCTTTGTAAATATTGAAATTAAGTACTTGCTAGTCCAGAGCTGTACCCACCGTGTGGGATATCTCACAACTCCTCCTGAACCTGTGTCTGAGGCTACTTTATGCATTAAACACAACAAGGCAGTCAAAGGTGTGCATTACATTAAGATAACATTCTTTCAGGGTCACTGGAGGCATCTGGCTGTGCCTTGTATCTCCGCCTGCTTCCTAGACATTTATCTCGCAGGAACACGTGTGGTGTTTGTTCTGTTACCTAATCATAAAGTGGCATTTAAAAATGGGCCTCTCCTATTAGCTGATGAGCTCGTGTGGCTGGATGTGCAGCTACCTGGGGCTGCAAATACACGGCACCTTTGCAGCTGGGAAGCTCTGGGCTACAGAGGCAGAGCATGAGGCTGTTTGGTGGGTCTGGGGTGCAGGAGGTGCCACCTGGGTCTGCAGGGCCTTCAAAACCAACACCTTGGCCACAGGGTTGTCACACGGGCCTGGGACCTGCTGGGCATCGCTCTGGTTGGCCCAGGATATGTTTGGCACCAGCAACACCAAGAGAGCTGCAGAAATGCTCTACTTCTTCCCCTGCTAACTGATGTGCTGTTCCCCTTTTCAAACCTGGCTGTCTGGGCTTACTCAGAATGTTAATTTTAGGAGAACCTCATGTGCTGTTAAAGAGTTGTTTTTCTGCTACAACCAACCTCAGTTAATGAAACCAGATTACAAGTGCCTGGAAGAAAAATGCTCCCTCAGGTTCCTCAAATCCACTTCCCAACTCATTTTCAGGGTCACTGGTGTGGGACTGGTGAGCACCACGTTTCTGTCTTTTTAATGCACTGAAGATGTTTAAAATACAGAAAGGCAAAGTGTCAGGGCACGGTCCTGTGGAGTCACAATCAGTGAAGTCAGTATCGGTATCAGTAGAGTCACCATCAGTGAAGTCAGTACAAGAGAAGGGACAAGAAACCTGAAGTGCCCTTTTTCCTCTTCAGGGATGGTCCCAGCTGTCCCAGCGTGTGGGACACTGGCACAACAGTGTCACCGATAGCGCCTGGCAGGTAATGGCTCTGAATATTTAGATAGCAGGGCAAGGAAACAGAGGCAGATCAGAATGTTCGTGTGGCAAGAGAGGAGGAAGATTTATTTGAGAGAACTGTCTGAACAGGACAATGAGATGTGCTCTGTGTGCGCTGCTGCATCCACAGCAGCGGGAGGGGAATCTCACTGAGACATGGGGCAAGGAGGGTGGAAGTCTGAGGTTTTTCCTTTTAAAAAGACAAGACTCCAAGTAGCTTTGTAAATTCGTAGTAATCTGTCACGGAAAGGAGTGATTTCACTTGAGAATTCTCTGTTTAGCAAAATGGGTTAGTTTTTTGGAAGGCTTTAAAATGGGCTACATTAGAGTTTAGAGCCTTTTAAGATCCTCTCATCCCTGGTTTTGAGATGCATACAGTTTTTATTCCTGAAGCTTGCACATTTTAGCAACACTAGCTTTTAATTCATTATACAGCAGTATGGAGCTGTTGAGAGAGACATAGCAGCTTGATTCATTTGAAATCCTAGGACAAATAGGCTTTAAAAAGCAAATGCATTCATTCTGACACTAATTATGTGTCTTTCCCACATGTCGTAGTATCTTGTGTCACAAATTGCTCTCATTTGCTACTCAGTGCAGAATGTCTGAGAGACGATGAGTGCAAAACAATGTGCTTGAAGCAGGTGTAGGACAGGTCTAAACCTGTGAAGAGTCCGGGGAGCAGAACAAAAAGAAACTTCACACCAAGGGGATAAAAAAAATAAAATAAATCTTTCAATGGGAGTTAATTTTTGCTAAATTTTTGTTGCAATGTAAAATATGCTGCTGCATGCCCAGGAGACAGAAAAGGAAGATGCTAGTGACCTGGTGAGCATCTTTCAGGCACACGTAGTTTTTTTCCCAGAGCAAGGGAGCGCAGACACACTTTTCCACGTATATGAATGCAAAGGATTTGATGTATTTAAGTGAATTAGAAAAACCTCGTGTTACTGAGCCAGCGCTTGTTGCTGGATAATGGACAAGACTGGTATTGCTCTTGTGTAACTAATCCTGTAATAGTGTCACAGGTTATTTGGTACCAACTGGTGTTTCTGTGCTCCTCGGGAAAGAGCGCCCTTCCCAGCTCAGAAATTAGAGGTTGACAAAAACCAACACGAGCAAAAATAAATCATTAAGACCCACTGATGGTTTGTTTTTAATTTTAAATAAACTGCTTCTGTTTCCTGGGTGAGGCAGAGGCATCCTCATCGTGTCCAGGAGTTTGAAGCAGCAAATGTCTTTTCACCTGTGCTGCAGGATTCAAACCTGGCATGCCTTCCACGTAATGCAGTTTGACAGTTCATTTGAAATAAATGTGCCGATAACCCTTAAAAGTGGTAATAAAATACTCTTTGCTCTACTGTACAGATGATTAATACCACTAAAGTAATTAAATTCCATTAGGCTGGGGTTCACATACCCAAGGAATTGGTGCCAGGATTTAGCAGATCTCTAGTGAGGACAAAAGACTAATGCCTTTTAAAGCAATGTTTCACAAGTAAAATCCCAGGAAAGTCTATATTAACTTAGGACATCTGCTTGTTGTGATTGTTTGAGCTATTGATGCATTGGATCATTAGCAGGGGACTGTGAACTACTGTTTTCCTGTTGACAGGGATCTCTCACCAGGAGCTGCGAGGCTTCTGCAAAGGGAGGAAAAGCAGAGCAGGGCAGCCAAGCTGGGGCTGGTGCCTGGGCTTTGACTTACAGAATTATTGCTAACTGTACACTCTCTGATGGTAGGAAACAGCATTTTGCCCCCAGCCATTTTTCCCAAGATCAGAGCCAAAGTAACTCTGTCTCCTGCTGTTTTGTAGCTGTAGATTCTTAAAGAGTGGCATTATTGTAGCCGATGAACAGTTTGCCCCCGTTCAGATGGCTGCAGTAATGACCCACAGGGGAGGCAGTGCTGACAATGTGACCAGGTGCTGCAACATAAGCATTTCATTAAATATTGAAGCAATGGTTTTCAGTTACAGTGGCAAAAAGGAAATTTGGGCTATGTCCAAATATGTGGCTATTTTTTTTTTTCCTTCAACCTCTTCTAATCACATTATTTTTTTTGTGTGACCTTTCTCCTGCTAATTAGCTGCTGCCTTGAGAAGCATTGTGGGTAATATATCCAAGGTAATTCAACATTCCACTTTACACCGTGGTAATCATTCTTAATGTATCAATGATTTATTTACTGTGTAGTTTTTTGTGAAATTAAAATATGCAAACCAAAAAAAAAAAACAAAAAACCCAATCTTTATTTTTCCTGTACTTCAGTTCCACCCCAAAAAATGTAAATAACTTGGATTTCTGTTAAGAAATATTTGTACTGCAACCTGTTTCACTCCAAGATGTTGTAACCATGTAGGAAGCGAGTGTTGTCAGCAAGAGAGGTCTGAAGGCTCAATCCTGTCTGAGAGACTCCTGGGTGTAGGTCCTGGGTGTTGTAGAATTGGTTACTCCACACGACTGCGTGGATGCGCAGTGCCTGCTGCTACTCTTGCCCATGGATCTGAGTGGGGGATCAAACGCCACCTCTGGCTAAAATCCAAGGAAATATTAAACTCTAATTAAACATAGCCACCCCTTGGGTGTGGCAGCATGTTTTGGAAACAGAAATGATCACAAATAAATTATCAAGATCATCAAGAAAGGTGCATACATTCCTAGGAGCTGTATATTAAGCTGGGCTGTACTATATATATGCTATAGCATATTTGCTAAACAAGCTGGCGGTTTTAATTATGATGCCTCTGTTATTATTAATGATTGTTTATGAAATTATACATAACATTAAATCACTTGGAAGTGCAATAGTTTAATTTAAAAAATATTTCTATTCTTCGCAATGCACAAATACATTCAGTACAAATTGTTCCTATAAATGTGATCCTGCATGTCAAAGCATTTTTTTCACAGCTTAAAAATTGTTTACAAAGATGCAGGTGCACAAAGAGACAGAAAAATATTTTAGGGAGAAAAATCATACTGCTCTACTAAGGCCTGTGTTCTATATATGCACTGATAGAGATTTGAGTAAACAAGTCCTGTTCAAAGTTACAGCTGGTTGTGTTCTAATTCTAATACTTGATATGGTGAGATTTTCTTTTCCTCTCTGAAAAAGTATTTAAATTATTTTTAAGGGTCATACTCCATTTTTTTCTCTCCTTTCCTTTTACAGGAGTTTTTTTTTCTTCTGTTCTGTCTTTCAAATTTTTAAGAAAGGGAGGGTACTATTTAAAAAAACAAGGCAGAGACAGGAGAAAGACTGCAATGCAAATATATGTAGCAAGACAGAAGATATGTTGAGATTTTTTTAAACCATCAGCTCTCTCTTCATTACATTTTGTGGTGCTAAGTCAGGCTGGAATCATGAGGAGCAAAGGCAGCAACTGGTTAAAGCTGCTGGATTATGAAATGCACAAAGCAGCATCTTCTGTGTGTTGGAAGGAGCAGATAAACTCGACAGTGTCTGAAGATGTTTGCAGAATAACAACATTACACTGCAGAAATTCCTGTGATTACAAATCTTACCCTGTGCCCTTTGAAGGACTGGCCTAGGTTTGCACTTCAAGCTCCAGCTGGTGAACTGGCACCAGTCAAACTCTAGGTATTTCTGTAAGGATCCCTTTCAGCTGCAGGGATTTGAGCATTTCCCAGAACGTGGCATTTGCTGAGGCTCTGCTGAAAGATCCAAGGAGTCCACAGATGAAGCAGCCTCCCAGTGAAATATTTATTATGGGATGGAAAATATAGGGTTCAGTTCTTGCAGCAAACCTTCTATGAAGGCTGTATATGCCTAAGGTTGAACCTAATTTACCTTCTGTTCAAAGAGCAGCATCCAGATAATTTTTAATTATTTATTTTTTTATGTACTTACATTTTCATATAATGTGATTTAATATTGTATTGCTGCAAATTTTGTATTTTTTTATTTTGGTGACGGAGTTAGAATTTAGTTTGAAAACATCATTTATGCCCCTGTCCCAGTCAAAATCCATTATGGATTCAGCAGGATTTTAGGGTTTTCCTTGACAATTACAACTTGACAACCACTAAACTCTGATTCACTGTGTAACAGGCATGTAATTCTCTAGCAAACAGTTCCATGACTGAATGATCTGGGACTCTTACCCAAACTTTTAGGGTGCCTGTGTTTTATTCCAGCTCTTATCCTTGAAAGAATTTATTGAATGCAAAGATTCAATATTCTTGATCACTGCTCAGTAGCCAGAGGATTTCTTTTCCATCACTCCACTGGGGACGAAATGTTCTAATGCATATATATATATATATATATATATAAATGTTTATATTCATATTTTTTAACTGCTCAGGAAAGTGGCAGGAAATGGAAAACAAAAGGTTGGCTTTTATACAAACTAGGTGTTCTTATTAGGGCTATTTTTTGTCAAGATACTTGCAGATCAACAGAGGGATTTGTGGTGGTGTGTGAATCTTACAGAAATGCTTTTGGCTGTCTTACTGAACCTGTGGCAACTTCCTCATGGAAATAAATCATCTTATCTACCCCGCAGGTGCAGGGCAGAGCTCCTGCTTTACTTCTTACCAATGGCTTTTACTCCTGGGCCTTGCTAACCTGAGCATTATTCTGAGATCAAGGAGGAGGATTTGAGTCGGTCTTTTCTATTAATCTGTAAAAAATTTACTAGCCATAAATGTGTCTGTCTTAATGGTGGGGCTTTGTTATCTCTTTGTTTTGTGGATCTTAAGTTTTTACAAGCCATTACCAAGGTATTTGCACAGTAATGGTTCAATCACCACCCTGTCCACCTGCTCAGAATTATCTAGCCTTTTAATATATTATTAATGTCTTTGATTTGAAGAGGGGAGGATTGCAGAGGCTATTTGTAGCTGTCTGTGTTGTACACTGAGGAAAAAAAAAAAGAAAAATAAATGGCTTTATGGAGAGACAGTCTCCATGAACAAATATTTTTCATATTGCTGGATTTAGGAAACATAAAAAAATTAAATTGAGGACTTAAAGGACCAGAACAATTTGTTGAAAAAAAAAAAAATAAAGAGGAGGGGCAGTGGAGACTAAGAAAGCTCTCAGATGCTGAAGCCTCCTCTTGGTTTTCACTCCTCACCTTGCATTTGTGTGCCTTTTTAGGCAGTTCTGTGCCTCTCCTGCAATAAACTTTCCCCACTGCTGAGTTATGGATGCAGAGAAACCAAGGGGCTGTTTTTTGTCTCAGGGTGCACGTTTGCCGCTTTGCCATTCTTTTACATTTTCATTCTTCATGCTGATGAGTCAGTCCAGATTTATATGACCATGTTATTATGGATAGTATAGACTGAGTCTCCTTGAAAGTAATGGCATGTGATTGCTTACCCCATTACTTTCAATGGGACTAAGTCTATGTAATCCTTAGGGACTCCATCCCATTGAAAGTAATAGTCTGAGACTGCCCACATCGTTACTGGGCTTTAAATTGGATTGAATTTATACTGATCTGCAGAGGCCTGCCACAAAAAGCCTCATTTTTAACGCATAAAGTTGATAAAAGTTTTTTTGCCAGTGGTTGGGAAGTTTAATGAAGTATTCGAAACTGGGTGTGTGATGTTAAAAAGATTGGTTTATGCTGTTCTTGGTCCTTAGTGTTTGACCTGAACACAGTCAGAGGAACCCCAACAGTAACATATTTAATGGAGGATTTTTCTTCTACTCTCCTTTTAATTGTTACTCGTGTATTTTCATTTTGTAACCCTCCAAAAGGCTCCTGTTATGTTTTAGTGGCTTCTGTATTATATTCAGTTGGACCTTGTCAGTGCCCTATTACTTTCATACATAGCTAAAACACCGCCCTAAAAATGTGTATAAATTATTTGAGGAAAATTGCTCACTTCTACTTCTAATAATAAAAAAATATATTGTACTTTCTTTAGGTAGAAAATGTCCTTTCCTGAATCAGCAGCTCTTTATCCTATTGGCATAGAACATGTTTTTAGGAAAAAATAATCAGTTAATGCGAAAATATTATGGCCCTCCCTCTGATGGCAGCATGTCTGTTAAATTTATTTAGAACAAGAGCTTTCCTTCTACCCTTACTAATGTTAGGTGCTAATGTTCCCTTGGAAAATAAAAGTGCATTTTTTTTTATACTTTTACATAGCCATGAAATGCAAGCAGATAAAATGAAACCCATTCCAGAAAGATTAATGTTACAATGATAATGCACTGGATGAAATGGAGAGACTAAACCTCTGTTTTTTCCTAAAGCCTTGATCAGTCCTAGGAAGAGGAAATGGTGACTGATGAAATGAGGAGATTTAAGCAGAGGAATCCAAAAAGTGTCTGTGTGTCCTTCCCCCAGCCATTCCTGTGGAGTCACAGAAATTACACCCCTGTACTTCCATGGTGTGTCCACCTGCACTAAATGCAGGCTGTAGAATAAGTCCACACCGTGCCCCTGTTTAATCTGTAATGCATCATACAATATCATGTGAGAAATGCACTTTTCTTTGGTAATCGCCATGACATAATTTATTTCAGAAGAGATCACAGCGCTACAGCTGTTACAAGTGATTTAGCAATTGAGTCATCAGCAGCATTTTATACATACTCATATTTATTAAAACCCTTCAGAAGCATTAGAACACATTTCAGCCCTATGGAATGAATGGAAAGCATGCCTTTAAAGGGGCAGTGTAGACTTTGTTTTATGTTTATTGGAGGCTGCAGTATGGCCAAATGTCACAGGCAGTCACAACTCGCTGTAACTCAAGCAAATAAAACACACGTAGAGCCCTCTCCCCACAGCATAAAATACCTCCTTTCATCATCAGCATTACTGTGATATTGCCACGTGTCACTGCAGGTAATGAGCTGAGCACCTATGCGTGGACATGGCTAATATGCAGGTGTATATTTTTAATATGTGCTCATATGTTTGTATCCCTCTCTTTATCGAATGCTTACCCACTAGCAAGACTCCTGTAATATTTTTTCCCTGTGAATTACTTCAGGCACATCTAGATTTTTAAACTGAAGTGGAGGTTGAGTGTCTTGTGTGTGAAGAACTGTTTCTTGCTGTAGATTCTTTCTGTGGCAGAAGCACCACTGGCAGCTTGCTGGTTTAGGAGGAGGGTGCAGTAAAATGTGCATTTTTCCAGAAGAGTGGTTGCAGTAGTTTCCCTCTGGATGTGAGAGATGGAAGGATTAAGTAATCTTGTTTATCAAATGAGTTGATATAGCCAAGAAGTAAAGATGTCCATTTCTTCAGACTGTCAGCTAGTTAAATAAAACAAATTCTTTCTCCTTATGTACCTTCCTTCCCTTATATTTTTATGCACATTGCATTTTAAAGAAATATTTTCTATATGTCCATGTGGTAAAGGCCAGATTCCACCCATCTGGTAAAGAATCCTGTGATTATTTATAAACATTGCAGCAGAGAGGGATTTGAGAGAGGAGATTGTGGCCTTGCAGTCTGGGAGTTGCCAAAGCTCTCAAAGCTCCATCCCTGGCAGTGATGCTTGGAAATGGGAGTGGATGGATGGGGGAGAGGCAGAGTTGTGAAGGTCCATCAAAGAAAGGGTAAAATGCTGTAATTTCTGGTGGTGATGCCAGGGAAGCTGCTAAAGGGGTTGAGAGAAAGTCTTACCAAGTTCATAATGACAGATAAGAAGTAAAAAGTTGAGTGCTTGAGATTTGTTTTGGGAGTTTAAGTACGCTGAGATTGGGTAAGACTGGCCCAGAGGTGCTGGAAACCATCAGAGTAACCTGAGCCCTGTGGAACTGAAAAATGGGTTCAATGCCTTCAAGTTTGGGATGCTCTCAAAAAGTGCCATTTTCCTGAAAGTCCTGACCCCTCCTCAAAAATCCAGAGCATTAATAGCATTTCCTATTGTACCTCTAAATTTTGAGGGATGCAGAAACAGTAGCTGCTTTAAAAAGGTTTAACCCAATGCTTCATGTGCTAAGACCGAGGACGATGGAAATTTGGGTTTCCATCCAGAGGGAAATGCTGCTGTTTGTTTTACTGACTCACACTTCAGTGTATGCATGTGTCTATACTTATGCACAGATGTATCATTTTAGAGTCATCAAAAATTTATTTCCCACCCTAAATGCACTATAACTTTTCCCACTCTCATAAACTCTTCTCACAGGGACAAATGCTGCTTCCCACCAGCAGTCACGCTCTCTGTAACAGCAGCGGTTTCCCAAAATCCATGGGGCCCTGAGGGGCTGGATCCTGGCAAGACACTTTGCTTCACATGTAGTCTGTTTTGAAATGGTTGTCCCAAAGTGAAGAAAGCTTTAAATAAGAACTTACGTCTGCAATCAGAATATTTCATGTATAAGCCCATTGCTCTGCCAGGGCCTCAAGGAGAGCCCCATGCTGGGAGATGCTCATTTGTCTATGGTCCCTTTGGTGATTATGGATCCCTAGACCAGGTATCAGAGGGTGCTGAATGCTGAATTCTGTCTCGGGGCATTGGGAATTGTCCTTTAGGACAAATATGTGCTGTGCCATTCACGGGTGTCACTGTGCCAGGGCTGCCACCTGTGGGTCTGGGGGCTGCTGTTCCCGAGCCTCTCCACCCAGGATTGGTGGGAGCTCCCTGGATGTGCTGGGCATCTCCTTCTGTCCCTGACCTGTGTCCTGGCTGGGGCTGTGCTGTCCAGGAACACTCTAAATTTCCTGCCCTGACGCTGCACTTGTAGCATTTGTCTCCTTTGGAGAAGCAGCTGAGAGAGCCAAGTGTGAGGAGGACTAATTAACATTAAAGACTTCCCTATGTTGCATCCAGTAATAGCATCGCATCCTAAAATGATGGTAAAATCACAAGATATAGAAACTGTATGGAAAACCAATAACCCTACACTGCCTTTACTTTAGAATTTTGAACTTTCAACATTATAGGGACCATCTGACACAAGTCAGAAAGGCACAGCGATGTTTAAATGATTTCTTGTGCTGATGCATGTGACAAACATAAAATTTGGAGTTGTTTCAGCTGTGATTTTTCTCTGTTGCTTTTGTAGATGTATATGTTTATATATATTTCAAACCCCTGACAATTTCAAATTAAGGCAGGTGTTAACTTTAACTTCTTGCTAGGTGAAAAATCAGACTTATTTTTGTACTTGGAAGATGTTTTCAGCTTAACTCTGGAATTGTGAGCAATATCTGAGCTCATTATATTGGAGTTTAGTGCAGTGAGCACCAGCTGGTATGGAGTTAATGGCAGAGCTGCTGGGAAATGACATATAGCACATAATACATTTAACATGGATTTAATAACAATAACACAAAAAAACATTTTTCCTGAATCCTTGTCCATATTAAATTGAGAAATATCATATAGTTATTTTATCAAGATGATATCTAAAGGAGGACCTGGTTGTTTTGACAAGGAACAGTGTTTGACATGAAAGGCTCTGCCTTAAATAAGTGCTTTTCTTAGGTGTTACAACAATTTTACAACATATTTTGAACCAGTTTGAAAGATGCAGTTCTAGAATTTTTCAAGGCTTTCTGACTAATGTGGAGGAAAAAAAAATCTGTCCAAGCTGGGGTTTTGCTTTATTCTTTATTTTCTCTTGGCATGCTAAAATATGAACAGTTAATGCCATAATTTTACTGGACTTAGGAAGTTTATTTACCATGTGTTGGGGTAATCAGATAACAGGTCTGAGAGGAAGATTAGCAGAGAAGTCTTCTGAAAGCTGCTGGAAGTAAAGGTCCAGTAGGAGTGACTTATTTGGGAAAAATATCCATTTTTAGCAATGCTTTAGGTATATGCTTCACATTTACATTGTAGCTTCAGTGTCTGTATATATAGAAAGGAAATGGAGATGCCTAAAATGCTCTCTAAGGTGGGAAGATATTTGTAAGGAAACGTAATTTTAAAAAGCAGAAAACAAATGTTTCATGTTTTTATGATACCTCCTCTCTGTGTGAGAAGTTGCAAGAGTTTATTTATATTTTTGTAGAATGACTACATAGTCACTCAGTTGAGCTGTTTTGTTTTTCATCCTCCCCCCAACCCCCGCCTTTTTATTTATTTTTGTAAAAATTTCTTCTTATCTGTTGTTACCCATATCCTGGAGGTGTTTGAACTTATTGTGAACTGATGGGTCTTATATTGCCCTGAAAGTGGCAAGATATGTGACTTTTCTAAAAAGTTGTGACAGCACGTTCCACACCCCTGCCTTTCTGCCAAAAACTCTGGGTTTGCTATTCTTCACAGGCATCACTGTCGTTGCTTTAAAATTTTATTATTCACGGTAGCATTTGCATTGTTGGAAACCCAAGCATTAAAAAATCATGAGGTAAGGCTGCAAATCACCTGATTTTTTTTTTTAATTAATAGATTTGGTGGTTTTGGGCTCTTTGCCTTTTTTATTTTAACCTTCTGAAATACGTACTTAGGACGTACTTTCAGTTTTTCTGTGTAACCAGGATGGGTAAATTTTTTTAAATTTAATTTTTAAAGGAAAAATAGAATTTCTGGATAATAAACGGATTCCAACAAGAAATTCTAGCTCCATATGATATTTTGCAGAGGTCCCGCCCATGTGAAAGTGTCTGGGTGAAGAACTGAGCCCAGCTCAGCCACATCCCAGGGAAAATTGCAAATTTTGGGATGCACACAGCTGACTCTCGGGAATTTCCACCACCAATGTGTTTGTTAGGAGAGGCTCTGTTGGGAAAGAAAAATATTCTTTGCAGCAATCTCAGCCTGGCCCATCCTGGTAGGTTTTAAAAATCAAGGCTAAGCCATGGAATTGGAATTTCCTTGAGAGAAGACCTGGGAGGCTGCAGTGCCACCAGCTTGTCCCCTGAGCAGGCAGGCTGCCACAGGCAGCACAAGCTGCAGCTTTTCCCATATAAAGAAGATTGCAGTGACATGAAGTCATAGCAGAATTAAAAACTGGGCTTTGCCAGAGATGGAGGGGTTCAGTTTGGCTTCTGCTAAGACAGATTTTTAACTATGTTTTAATGAGCTGGGTACACGTTTTCATTTATCATTTTGTGCCGAGCACATCCAGTATTAGAGAACTGCAGAATATGATGTGAGATTGCACTTGGGTTAAAACAATGAAAAGCTAATTAGATGAAATAACTAAAATGTATTAATATTTGTGTTATATTAGGTAGGTTATGGAAGTTGGGTTAATCTAAAATGGTTCTTAATAGATTTGCAAGAGCTGTCTGACTCCTGCATGTGCTGGATGGGGAGCCGACAAGGGATTTTGCTGGAAATCCAGGAAATCTGCATTAAACTATAATGTTTCCTGCTGAGAGGGATCTGGTTAAGCAGGGGGGGAAATAACCAGTACTTCAGTGCCACTTCCTGTTCCACAGGAATGTCATTCCCTGCCTTTTCCAGTTCACATGGAAAAGCCTTTGTCAGGAGCGCAGAGTGAACAGGCGTTTTTTCTCCTGTCTGTATTACTGAGAATATTGCAGAGGCTTTAAGAGATTTTTGAGAACTCCAAATTCTGCATCACTGAAAACAGTGGGAGTTTGAGTTTTAGCAGCAGTGGGAGCAGGATTAGTGGGACAGTGACAAGGGATCATCTCTTTATATTTCCTGATCCAAATTACTCTGAATGGAGATCACTTGGTGCCTGTGAAGTTCCACCAGGAATGACTTTGTCCCACTCCAACCTGTTGTGAAAATGTGTGCTCTCATTCCACCTGTTGGTTGCTCTTCCTGGCTTTATTTTGGGAATGGCAGTTGCAGGAGTGACTCCTCCATCCTAGAAAAACTGGTGAAACAGAGGCTTTGAGTTCCCCACTCCATCCTGTACTAACACCTTCTCTCATCACAATCCATAGAGAAAACTTTAGGGGTGTGGAGGAGCTGGCATTGATGGGTGCAGGGAACCAATTAATCATTTAGCAATATATTCCCAGGCACAGGTTACCCTGTGGCCTTGAGTTCTTAGACTTGTGGTTTGCTGGTTTCGTTTCTTCTTATTTTCTTCCCATCCCCTCCCCGCCCCCAAATTACTAAACCAGAAATGCCAAATTTTCCCAAATATTTGTAATCCAGCAGTTGTTCTGTTCATCTTCAGAAAAAAATCCTGGAGGTCACCTCCAGATTTTCTTTATACCCTGTGACCATCTTGTTCATGGGAATTTACATTAAAAAAGAATAAAAAATAAATATTTGCTTTTTCTTGTTTTGACATTGCAATTCTGACCCTTGAAATGGGGCCATTTCTGTAACTGAGTGATAGGAGCCTGCCTTGAGAATTTTTCACTTGCTTGTAAGAATGAAGCTTTTGATAGCTCCAGTTAGGCGGACACTGAGAATGTTTATATAGAAATGCATTCATTGCTATTCATGTTTTCAGATTCTTGAACATTTTAAAAAAGATGTTCTGCAATATTCCTTTGAAGAAACAGCACTCTCAATAAAAATGTTGAAGCCATAAATGGAGATAATCTTGCACCATTCTTGTTTGAAAAGCCCAGAGAAAAGAGCACTGTGTAAATGCAAGTGTGCCTCAGACCTCTGCGCTGCCTCCCAGCTCAGGAACCTTCACCCCTCTGGAACGCAGCAGCTCTGATTTGGAAGGGTATTTTAATTTTTGGCAGGCACATCATCACACCCAGTGAAGATAAAGAAGATTTAGATCTGAACTATTATATTCCAAGCAGGCTACCAGGATGTCTTTGTGAATCGGGGGCATTTGGAATTGTCTCCCTGCCAACACATATTCCAAGCATGCATTATACTTCACTGAGATTTGCTAAAAAGGAAATACTTATTTATATTCTATTCTAGAAAATATTTCTCCTCCGAATTATTTTTTGCATATTATTTGTATTAAAAAAGGATGAAATATTTTTTTTGCAAAGCCATGCTTCTGATTTGGCTGGTAATATAATAAATTATAGTATTTGAAAATGTTTCTTTGAATAGGCTATAAAAATAATTTTTCCATCCAGTTCTTCAGAAGATAATGAAAATATTACAAATCAAAGTAATAGAAGTCCTGAATAAAAAAAAAAATTTTTTTTAAATGTAGTACCCAGCTTGTGTTTAAAAATTAAAACCACTGATTTAGTTAAAAATACAGGCATGGGGATGCACATTACTTGAAACTTTGGAGCACTGAATTATTGTGGACTTGCACACGTAAGAGTGTATAGATTTTTGGGGCAAAGCAGATTCTTGTATAGCTGTATTTCCAAAATGATTCTCTCAAATAATTTGAAAACAATAAAAAACCAATCAGAAGTGTGTGCGTATGTTTGAACGAGCAGGCGTGAGTGTAAACAGCACATTTGTAAGCAAAAATATCTGTGAGGTGCATCTATCTGCAGGCTGAAATGTTATCATAAATATTCAGATTATAATCTGCAATGTACAGAGTAGCCATGCATTATGCAAATCCATGTGTGTATTCTGTAGCAGATAGATACAGAATAGTTTCACTAAGAAACAGAAAGCATATGGCATCTCTGTGCTTAATATTGTCAGGCTCGGGAGTTAATTTAGGACATTTCAGGGGAAGGGATATTTTTTTTTTGCCTATAGCCTGTCACATTTCAGATGATGCACAACCACCTCGGCAGAAAAATCCATCGAAATGTTTGGGATGTCTTTGTCAGTGGGAGTTTTGTCAGCTAATAAAGATGGTGCGTTTTGGCCCGAGCTCCGTTCCAAATAAATTATATTTTTTTTTTGTCTAATGTAAAATTAAAATGAATAAACATCATAAAGCTGAAACCTATCCTAGTGGCTGTTTGAAAATTCCAGAGATGTGGCACTAGGGAGCGACCATCATTCCAGTGCAAAATGTGCCGAGCTATTTTCAATGGAAAATGAAGAGCAGAAATAGAAGACTGAAATAACAATAGGCTGATTGCTTTCATTTTTTGGTGTGTAGTTTAACATTGCATTAAAGAGAACAACCAAGTTCCTACATTTTTCCTATTTTCTTGTCATGGATATATTAGCATTACATGATGCATACTAATTATAAAGTTGGCTGTAACAAGAGTTCCTCTTGTGAATCCATTTAAGAACTGATTGTTTACTATCTTTTTCTGTAAGTATAAAATTTTAATTATGCCACTGACAGGAACTGTGCGTGATACAGTGCTCTACATTTATCACTGGGAGAGGGCCAGTTGCAGAGCTGTTTGACTTTGGAGAAATCCTGATGCGCTTGCAATGTTGAGCAGCAGGTGCCACATTATTATGTACAGAAAAGCAATTAGGAAGCATATTGGATGAATGGGGAGTGCATTAATATTAGCAAGTACATTTGTCAGTGGTTTTGATGCGAGTCTTTTTCTTTTCTTTATGCAACATTAAGATTGTGGCTCTCATAAATTCTCCCCTTAAATTGCCATCTGTTCCCTTGTCATGCAGTAGTGAGGTAGAGAAAAGTTTTCTTGACAAAATGAAAAGAATTTCTTTTATTTAAAGTAGAAGCAAAGGAGCCTACACAAAGTGGGAGAATTGTAGGTTATGCAATTGAGCTTTGTATGTGTTAAGTAATTACTGTTGAATGTAACATTAACTATTGAACACTTACGATCCTTTTTTTTCCCCCTTCCTCCTGCTAGATTTCAGTTTTTCAATGATTTTGTGTATTTTTAAAATATGGTGTGAGACAGTTTTAAATAAATTGTACAGAAAGGCTGGCAGCCCAAGCTGGGTGTCTCCACTGCAGGGTTTTGGTGAGGATCAGGAGCATGTGTTTGAAGTGTTTGGATGTGCTTTGGCCACATCCTGTTGGCCCCACATCCCAGGCTTTGGCTCCCAGTGCAGAGCAGCTGGAACTGGCCACAAAGCACATGGGACTGAGAACAGAGCTACAACTCTGTGTATGTGTGTTGGGTCTTGAGACCACACAGGGGTAAAATACCTGCCCCAAAATGTGTTTGGGGGTCCTGTGCATCCGCTGTTGCACCCCAGGGAGCTGGGAAGGGCTGTGACACCTCATGGTGCACACGTAGCTCCAGTGTCCCAGCCTTGACAACCAGATGAAAAGCTCTTCCCCTAATTCCATGGGGATTTTATCTCAGAATATGAGAATGATCCAGCACTGTTGTCTTCAAACCCAGGAAGACAAAGCAAACTGCCAGGCAAACTGCTCCAGGTCTTCAGTTGTTTGACTCGGTATCAAACAGTGTTTATTTAAGAATAGGCTTTATTTTATGGCAATTTCAGAACCTCTGCCCATTGTTCTGACAAGGAGATTTGTCTTCAGGGAGGATTGGCATGTGGCTCTGTGAGAAAGAGGCTACCTTAACAGAAAGGTTGGGAAACGTCGAAAAAGAAAGGCAGAAAGCAGTTGTTAAGAAGGTTGGCACAAAATGTGGTTTTATGGAGGCATGTGGGAAGGATACTATATCTGTGTCCCCTTTTTTCCTGCAAATATGGAAAGAGGGAATACCAATCCTGTATGTTTATTGTGTTTCTTTCACCTTTTGCTGTAAATGTGTTCATTCTGATCATTGATGTAGAACTGGGATCACTCGTGGCCCAGACAGGACACACCAGTACAAAGCCTTCTCTGCTGACACCTGCATTCTCATGTTGTATCTCAGTCTTTTGTGTGTTTGCCTGGATGGGGAAGGAATTGGTTCAGCCTGTTTGGGTTCCCTCCTCTGTCTCCATGTCAGCCAGAATTTATGGGGAATAAATGATACATTCATTAAAAAGTGCAGTACTGGTTCTGGCAGGCAGCTTAAGGAAACCAGTCCTACTTCTGAGCCACAGCAGTAGTGGAACTTTTAACATCTTTTCCTTCGTCTTTGCTCATCTCCCTGTTGAGTAAACTCTTCAAAGCCCAAGACAATCTGTCTTAGAAATGCTGTGAAGTGAAGAACGAGCAGCGGGAGCTACAAGTGGTGGCAGCAGCAGTTCTGAGGATACTTTATAGAGTTGGATCATGGCTGGTTACAGGATTAGCTCCATTGGCAGGCTCTCTGAATCTAAAGCAGGGGTTTTCTGTGGGACTAAACCCTCACTTCTACTTGGCTATTTATGAAAAAACATGGTCGGTTCTTTTGCTGTGGCAGACCTGTTGGATTTCTATCCTCCTTGTCATTTTGTGGGCCATTCTCCAAGAAATCCTTGTCCTGGGATGCTAGACTGGCCCTGTGCTGTTCTCTCTGAAACAGGAGGTTGTATCTGTGTCTGCCCATTTTTTCAGGTTTTTTGTTATTTGATCTTTGGTCACAATTAGTCTCCCTCACAGGTTGTTTTCCTAACATGTCCTCAATCACTACCTAATCTTTACACACCATAAGGCTCTTCACTTACCTTCTGTTCCAATTTTTTTTTTCCCAACAGCATCTTTCTCTCACGCTCTGCTGGTGCATTGTTTCTCTCCTGTCAATACACAATAGCAGCTCTTACTCTTTCTGTGTGCATTCCTGTTGCTCTTTAATATCATGGCTAGGATCTGATTTTTGCCATGTCCTGCAGTTGCTTTTCCCCTCCCACTCCTCAGAATATGCACTGGCTTCCTGATCTCCGTGTGCCGCCGGATTAAACCTCTCATTTGTGCATCCTCCTTGCACCCTCCGATTCAGACAGAGCTCATCATACATGAACAGATTGCATCTGCTCAAAAAAGAGCCCCAATCCACACAGTATTCATTTAACCAGCAGTGATAGGAGTGAATTCATTTGAGATTCATATGGATGTCATAGACTATGAGTTACAGTGTAAGCATCAGTTAATGGACACTCGCAGGGAAGTGTTTCCTATCAAATAATACATCACTGAGCTACATGAAGTGGTTTATGTATTTTTTTTCCCTTCTATGATTTCATCATGGCTAAGGAAGGTATGATTGCTTGGCCTTGTATTTCTTTAGCAAGCAGCGTTGCTTAATGTTTTATTGATGTATTTTTAAATAATTTATCTTTAAACCTTTGTTTAATAGATGTATTTTTATTCAGAATTTGATACCAGAGAAGGTAGGTCTGTCAGTTCATGTTTGCACTCTGACAATATTTCTCTTGTGAACTTTTTTTAGTTCTCTTAGATAAACAGTAATTTTACATTTTTTCATCTCTACTTTTAATTACCAAGTTGATAATTTTAAGTGGCTTGTATTGATATTTAACAAATGCATTAGCCAATGTGAACAGCACTTTGTTTTGCTTCAGCTCCATTTCAATTTCCACTAAAAATGATAAATATGAAAATAAACAATAGCTGCTTAGGGCACCATCATTAAGATCCAAGGCATCTTCTAGAGAAGGTATTAATGCTAATACTGAGGTATTCCATAGGTGGGATTTCCACAGACACTCCTTGTTTCCCAAAGCCAGTCCTCACTGAATTCGGCCAATGCTTAATACTTGAAACGTGCAGATTAAAATATATTCCAAGATTTTTTTGGGTGCTGCCAACTTTGCCTGGATCATATGTGGAAATATTTATTTATTCTCCCACTGGATGAGGTCCCACTTGCTTTCCAAAGCACCTTTCTTGCTTCTGTGTAGCTTTTCCCCATGGCTGCAGCAATAGGGCAGGGGATGGGGGAGCTGTAGGATCCCAGTGGGAGGCAGTGGGGCTCCCCCATTCCTCAGAAGCTGGGCACGGGCTCAGGTGGGGCAGGAAGGGAGGAATGTTTGTGCTCTGTGCACACTGCAATTCAAATAAGCACAGAGAAAGCTGTATTAGGAAAATTAGGAAACACAAATCAACAAGACGAGAGAGAAATACACGGAGAATCTTCTAGAAGAAAACTCTTCCTTAGTGATATCAATCTGAATTCTCAGAATGTGTTTTCTATCTTGAAAAATATACTAAGAATAAAAAAAATTAGATTCTGGGTTTTTTTTTAAACTGGTGATGTTTGTGTGCTTTAGCAGTGTTTCTGCTGGGTTTCTCTGTATTTAGCCTTCTGAACATTTAGGGCAGTATTTAAAACACGAGAAAGATATGTTATGTTGAGCTGGTGTTTTGGGTGTAGCTTGCTGTAAATACATGAACATACACATTATCCTCTCTGAATTTAAAAATAAATGAAACAAGTGGAAAATGTGCTGTTCAGCCTGTATTTTTGCCATGTTTTATTCACTATAAAAATAGTGTAGACATTGACCACATCAGCTATTGTACAACTTGGCTATGTTTGAACTAAAGCCCCACCATCTTAAGACAACACTTTGATGTGGGTGTTTCTTTAAGTCTTAAAGGCACACATTGCACCATCAAAGCTGCACCTGAACTTTAGGGTATTTACCTTGCTTAATGAGGAATGTTTTCCACGTTTTTTTCCCCCGTGACATTTTTGTACCGCACAATGTTTCTGTGTCTTCTTTTTCTATTTAAAATTTAAAGAGCTACATTTGGGAGAGGAACAATGTAGGTAAAAGAGACCCCTGGAGTGTGTCTGATGTGATAGTTCTCTTCTGTGGCACCATTTTTCCTCCTGCTGTGGGAGAGCTAAATGATAGTGCCTTATACCTTACTGAATAAAGGCGAACACAGTTTCCAGCTGTGAACATGTGATCAGGTTTTGTGTTTGATTTTTGCACACAAGTGTACTCCTGCAAGCATACCCACACACTCCTATGCAAACACTCCGGACTGGAATGATTGTTGACTCAGTCATTAATCTCCCCTCAATTAATCACATTAAGTATTAAGGTGCCTTTCTGTGCAGAGAGGGACGACAGCCTTTTCTGTTTTACCTCAGTGGAGAATCGCTACACAACCAATTTACTTTCTGGCTAAAGATGTTGAAAGATGTGTTGAGATACGTTGTTATATGAAAACACAGCAGAACACTATTGTCTGATCCTGAAACCCTCCGAGGATTACTCAGTAATCCTATTGATATTGTTGGGAATAAAGGTTGCAAGACCTAGCTCCTAATTGTTACATATGTACCAAGAGTAACACGATGTTTATTCTGATCTTTCATGAGTGTTTTATTTTTATGCTGCTTATCTTTTCAACACTGCCCATAAACCATAACAGGATTCATTCTCTGGACAGAGCATGGCTTGTATTTCAGTGCTGTTACGGTGACTGTGACCACATTTCTTACTTAAGCAAAAGATTAAATAAATTTAAATCGTGCCTTTTATTTTTTCCTCCCAAAATGAGATCCATTGTTGTGGAAGCTGAAGACCTGCACTTGTATTCTTCAAGAATGTGGCGTGTCATGTTGTTTGTTAAACACCCAGAACTCATAATATCCGTCTCTCTGGCTCACTGAGCAGCAGAAAAAAATGGGTCCTGAAGGAATACATTCGGAGACAAAGAAGAAAAGTTATTTTATTTTTAGTGATCAGATGGCATAATTGTTGGTTGGCGTTAAGTGGCTCTGAATATGAGGGGAGGGAGGATTAATTTCTGAGTAAATGAGCAACATCTGAAATCACCAGAGGGGCCTGATCCTTTTTAGCACCAGCGATGGCTCAGTCGTGCCATTGATTTTTTTTTATTATTGTTTTATTTTATAATTTTTACTTTAGGAAAAGAAAACCCAGTGGCTGTCATGAAAGACTTGTGCTCCTCAGAGTGAGCAGCTCGCTCCCTGCAGGCTCACTGGATCTCTGAGTGCCACTACTTGTACCTTCAAGGCGCTTTGTTGGGCTTTGTATTGTGCACTCGCAGACAGACACCCCTGAGTTCAAGTGGTACTGGGAACGTGATGGATCCCTGGCAGCACAGACAAGATCACTGCAGAGAAGGACAAATGAGGCCCCTTGTTCACAAGTTCACCTTGGTTTTGTGCTGCTGCCCATCAGCATTGCTCAAGTGTGGTTTTTGACGTTTTTGTGTCGTTTTCCTTTGTTACATGATGAGGATGGATGGGTTTGAACTTTGCAGCAATTAGAGATGGCCGGAGGAGGGGTTGTGTTTTCAAATGTTTGCTTTAGTGAGAAAATCCAGATTTGGGAAGCTTGTGATGAAAGCTTGCTTTGTGAGCAGTGAGCAGCAGATCCACAAAGGAGCAGCAGTAAGGATGTAAAATAGCAGCAATCTGTAGACACCTGTCACAGATGAGGTTGGAGTGCTGCAACAATGTCCAGGTGCACCCTTCCATCCCTCCATCTACCTCAGGTGTCTGCAGCACCAAAATCAGGAGCCAGGCAGAAAACTGGCCAGAGTCCTGGAAGTCAATGTGCACCCTCCACTAATTAAAATTATTAAATATTCCTTGTGATGCTGTGGCAGGAATGCATCACACACTTCAGGCACGAGAGGAAATAAGAGAATAAAAGCAACAAGCAACTCTGGCAGGAGCAGAGTGAGGGCTCTGGGCAGCAGGTGCACTTGGCAAGAGGGTGAGAAGAAGATGCTGTGGCTTTGGCAGCTGCTCTTCAGTGTCTGCACAATGTGGAGCCAGGATAGAGCTGGTGACAGCTCCTGGAGCAGGGAGTGCTGAATGGTGCTCCCAGTCACCAGTGTCTTTCCCCTTGGATCCTCATTCACACCTGTGCAAATAAGAGCACAGCAGGGGCAGCACCGAAATAGAACAGGTGTTTTACCTCACTGATCACATCTTTCTGTGCACGGTGCTGTGCCGTGGCCTCGCAGCCAGGTAAGAGCAGGAGAAACTCTGATTGAGGATATACAGGGAAAAGGGCTTTCTGTTTTGTCTTTTTTTTTTTCCCTATTTTCCTTCCCCTTCCATAGCAATTTGCGTGTGTACTTGTATCTTTATTGGTTATTCAGACTATCTTCATTCTTCTAGTCTGAGCTCAGACATTTGGGAGGTTTTGGAGGGTTTCCAGCAGGAAAAATTAGAACTTCTGGATCTGGATCCAGTCCCTGTTAATATCAACATCAAGACTCTTCTTCTTTATAGGAACTGAATCACACTCTTGACCTGTGTGTAGCTGTCAGCACTGTCTGTGTCTGGCAGATGCAGCCTTTTTAGCAACAGCAGAAGGATTATTTTTACCAAGCCTGCTCTGAAGGAAGCAGAAGCAGTGGAGCCTGAGAAAACAGGGACAATGTTTGTATTCTTAGAAATAAACTGGAGTGTAGTGCAGGAAACCAGACAGGTGTTGCAGGAGGTAGCACGGATTGCTGCAGAGTCAGAATTAAGTGTTCCTTATGATAAAGCAGTTGGCTGTAATTTTATTCTTTTCTCCTGTGTATTTATGAGAGATTTTATTACAGATTCCCTGGAAGCAGGAAAGCAGCACTATTGTCTTTGAATGTAAATAGAATCATTTAGGTTGGAAAAGACCCTTTAAGATTATTTAGTCCAGCACTGCCAAGGCCACCATTATTAACCCGTGTCCCCAAGTACAATTATCCTTGACCCATTGATCCAGCTTGTCCAGATCCCTCAGAGACCATCTTAGAACCCTTTCTGAAGTCTTCATTTGACCACGCACAGTACAAAATAGGTTTATCCAGAAAACCAGCACCTTAAAAAAAAAATCCTGTCTGTCAAGAAGCCAGAGCATTAATTTCCAGCACAGAAAAATGACTGTCTGGCCTGCACATGTGGAAAAAGGCTTTAATTTGTGTGTGGTCACTAATGGTGGTGCCTGACAACTCAACTGAACTCCTGCCTTTGTGGAGGGAGGGCTTTAAAGCTGCCTCAGTTTGGATGTACTGGTTAACAACTGAAACTTTCCTGTTGCCTCCCGTCTTAATAAATAACATACAATTAGCAAAGTTTTTTTTCTCCTGGAACTTTCAGAAAAACCTGTAGCAGGGTGCTTCTAATTGGTGCAACTTATTCTTTGGATTTATGTGCTGGATTTTGCTCTAATTTAAATCACTAGTGTGTGAAAGCACTGCTTAAAATATTTAGGAGGATTGGGATAGGTAAAACAAGGGCTGAGGAAGTGAGGTGCAAGACTTGTGTCATCTTGGTATTGAATAACATTTCCCAGGAGCCCTAATGGATCCTGAGTCCTTTGTGTTGTTTTGGGGGTTGCCAAAAGAGGCTTTGAACGTGCCAAGACACCTCTTAATGATTTAATGTCTGAGTTTATTTTTTATCCAGAAATCTGTGTCTCTGACAGCTGACTGACAGCAACAAGTGGAATGGGAAGGGAAAGCAGCCTGGTGTCCCGAACAAGCTGGCAAATCTTATTTGTCTGGAATCCATTCCGTGCCATTCCCGTGAGCTGAAACATGCAGGGTTTTTGTTCTGTAGACAGGAATTTATGTCATCGAGTAACTATAGGGCTGTGCTATTTAAAGTAGTTTTGGTATTTTGGTGGCTGGAGCGAGAATTGAGAAATTTGTTAGTGTTAGATTAATTTCAGCATTTTCAATAGTCAGTGCTTTACACAACAGGAACTGGAGACAAAAATCCCTGGACGTGAGGTGATTGAAATCAATTGATACTGAAGTCAGTGGAATGATGGCAGCAGCTGAGAATTTGCATTGAGATCTTCAAACTGCTGGGATCAACTCTGGCAAAGAGCTGGAGTTAATGAAAATTGTTACCACCTGTTTTCGCTGAAATAATTTCCCAGAGTCATTCTGTCTTTCAGCAGGTTTGTCTACCTCATATTGTACAGAATTTCCACCTGAAGAAAGGTCAAGGCTCCGTGTGGAAAGGAACTGAACTCTTCTTTTACTGGCTGGTCTGTGAATAAGAGAAATTTGCTCCTTAGCAGTACGTGTTTTACGTAAAAGTCCATTTTCTCACAAAGGAGAGGATGTGCCCTCAGAGGTTTTGGGATGGGGTGTTCCAGGGCCAAGGAGCACTGTTTTAGCTCTGCACTACAGATGGTGATTCGGCTGACCTGTGCTTTTAAAAAAACGGGGCAAAAGTTTGTGTAACAGATCTGAATAGTTGGAGGGAAAGAATCGGATGCCTTGAAATATTGTTATCTCTGTGTTAAAGTAAAGAGGATTGTGAAGGTTATGCAGGATGTAACTTGACCTGATTTTCCCCCGAGCGGCCTGCGATGTTATCTTCACTTAGCAGGAATTCCTTGGGAGTTTTTCCCAATGTGTAGTTATGCACTATTTGGCTAATTATAAAATTGAGTGCAGTTATGGTCTCTCATGTGTGGCTGGATAAAACTGAGAAGAAATGCTGAACACAGGAAGTGAGAAGAAAGGGTGACAACAAGCAGTTATTGGTTCCATAAGCAATTGATGATACCTTCTGAAATTCTGGGGAATTTGCAGCCCTTCTGGAGGGGGTGGATTTGCTCAACAATTGAGCAGGGATTGTGTCAAGGTTTCATATCTTTTAAGAGGAGTGTGACAAAGTGGGCCTGGAAGGTGTGGCAGCTGGCCAGGAGAAATGGAATGAACGTGGCACTAAATTGGGAGGCTGAGTGGATTCTAGAAAGAGATGAAACCACCAGCTGGTGACTGGAAAGGTAAATAGAAGAAGTGCAGAAAGGAGCTTCTGTATATGGGAATTCTAAAAAGAGTATGAAAGAGCCTAAAATAGCAGGAAAAGGACTGTGCTGTGCCATTGAGATGCAAAGGGAAAATGTCATTTAAAATCAGGTGGACCAAGTGTTAACTCAGAGAAAATGGAAACAAAGCTGAGAAGCCCAGGTGCAGTGGAATGACTCTGCTGATGAAACTGTACTGTCAGTCCTGGTCAGTGACCTCTGCTGTGCCCCAGGTGCCAAAACAGGGAGATCTGTTATCCTTTGGGGGATGTGTTTGATTTGGGGAATTCACCCACTCCTTGCCTGCAGTGAGAGTTTTCTTCTGCAGAAGAGAAAGCAGCTCTGCTCTCAGCTTGCTGAGAGATCCTCCCGAGCGTGAATTGAGTGATGCTTCTTCTGAATTTGCAAATGGGTTGAAACAATAGCTCAACCACGCACCGGCATTGTCCCCTCTAATCATAACAGCCTGTTAACTAGAAGACCTAATTAAGCAGTTCAACAGTTAATAACAACCCATCAGTTAGCAGGAACATCAAGATAATATGTTTGTCCTGTTGTCTCAGACTATCTTCCCAAGCTCTAGTGAAGAAAGTGTAAATGCTTTTTGCTGCTGGGATCTCCGATTTCTGCTGTAGAACAAGAACTTCCTGGCCTACTGAATATTGAAACTCTTGTAGTAGTGGAAATAAAAATCAGATAAATGTTGTCAAGTTTAGCATGGTAATGTTTGAACTTACCAAGTTCAGTAAAACTTAAAGTTCTTAATTTTAATAGGATCATTCTGGGATTGAAAGTGTTTTATATGAATGTAAAAGAGCTTTTGCTGCTTGAGCAGTAGCCAGTTTATCGGAGTAAAATGTGCCTTTTGTATTTTGGGTTGTTATTTAGTTTTCTGTGTGGTGTAATTAAAACCATACATACATGGATGCTGTATTCTGTGTCTCTATGAAGGATGAAAGGGCCAGCCATGGGCTGCATTTTGTTATGGAATTAATTTACAAGTATTGAAGAAAGAGGCTATTTAGCCTTGCCAAAACACACTGGCTGCTCTTGAGCTGGATGGAGAAGACAGGAATGCCAGCAGGGCAGTCACCTGAGGTCTTTATTCCTCAGCCAGGGACTTTGTTCTACACCTTTAAGTGCGTTTGTTCGTGCACGTTTCAGAAAGCTTTGGCAGAACTGGAATGGGAATCTGGATGCATTTTCTGAGTCCACAAGAAGTAGATGGAATATGAGAAGATTTCACTGAAGCATAGCTGGGAAAATGGCCCTCTCATCCTAATGATCCAGGAAGTGAAATTCCTGACTCCAGGCAAGGGGAAATGCACTGGGTTCAGGACAGACAGCTCCCAAGGGCTTCCATCTATCAGCCAGGGCATTGTCCAGCTCCTTGCCTATGGAAGCTGGAGAGGCAACATAGAAAAGCATAAATCTAAAAGTCAGAGGAAGAATTCAGTGTGGTAAATGCTGCTGTTCTGGTTAGGAACATATTAAAGGGAGGTTTCTTTTAATGGTAATTTGGGAGGGCTTTTGTGTTTTGGGTTTTTTTTTTGTTTTGTTTTAATTTAGGAAAACTGAAAGATGGATCTGTGTTTCTTTACAAATAAAGACAAACATTTACAGAATCCCTTGATATTACCTTGGTAACTAATCCCAGTAACTTCTTGGGTTTGATGTCAAGCAGGTGCTCCCATGTTTTGTGGTGTCAGCCTGAATGTGGTGAGAGCTCCTGCTGTAGTCAACTGACCCTGTTTATCCTTCCTTTGCTGGAGGAGACCTGGTGAGATCACTACCAGAGGTGGCATGGCTTCAGAATTTCCAGTGAAATGATTTATAATCTCATGCAAGAGACTGCAGCCGATAATTGCATAGGACAACTCTGGCAGTTCCCAGAGAGCCCAGACGTCTCGGGGCAAGAACTTGATGCCTCTCCTCATTCCTGATGAATGACGATCTTTCACATCAGGCAATGCCATTTGTCAGCAAGTTGTGTCCTCACAGATTGTGCCACTGTAGCTGAGATAATGAAGTGTGATATTCAAGATTTTGTCCTGAAAACAACAACAACTAAACGCCTTCATATTGGGTCACTGTTATCAGCTGAAATTTATTGCAGTTGAAAGGAGCTGGGCAGATGTTAAAACGCTCGTGCTACCCATGAGCCAGGGGGTTCCTCTGTTTATTATTTCCTGGCTGCTTGGCACATTCTTGTGACGCACAACAAACCCCCATTATGAAGGATTATATGATGAGGCAACAAGCATGTGAAAGATAGCAACCAAATGGTGACTCCCAATTACATGAAAAATTACTATAATCACCCCTGCTGTAACACCCGTCTGTTGGCAAAGTGGTTGATCCCCTTGAAAAGCTTTAGAAGGCCCACTGTATTAAATAAAAATCTCAGTTCTGTGTGTAATCATAAAAATTAACACTGTCACTTTAAAAAAATCAAATTGGTGTCCTAAAGGGAAACCTACTAAGCTGTGTAAAGTAGCTATTATGAAAATGTTTAGCCTTTTGAATGTATTTCAGACAGCATTTGTGTTGCCAGATTTGTCAGCCAAAAACTCACTAAGCAGATTTGTCAGTAGCTGAGGCCATAATCTGTAAAACAGACATTGGCATAGAGATTAAAGATCAAGAGAATTATATAGTTTTTGTTACCATATGCCAAGACTCTTCTTCTTTAAAAAAAAAAAAAGTTTGTTTTGTGCAGGCTGTATCTTAAGGGCTGCTGCTCTTTCTGTTTTGTTGTCTCAAACAGTGGGATTTCCTGTCAGAAAAGGGAAACTGTTTTATTCACATACTTCAGGCTCAGTGTGGCTGTCACCCTTATGCATTGCTGAGTTCTGCAGTGTGTTTCACAAAATCAAAGTTCTGTGTTGCAATTCTTTTGCTTCATGTGTGTAATACCTGTGTTTCCCTGGGTCTGCTGCCCTCTCCAGCAGGGGTGGAACCAAACAGGAAAGCTGGGCTTCCTAAAAACAGGCCATGAAGAATGAGTGCCATGATATGCCATCCATTGGGTATCACTGCTTTGGGAATGGGAGACTGTGCTGGGACATCATGGCGTTGGGGGCAGGATTGGAATAAATTCATGACCCTCTTGGTGCTTGGACCTCCATTCCTTTTGGAGTTTTGTACCTGTGGAGTAGTCTGGAAATTGGATCTTTGGGGTCTTCTTACTCTAAAATAAGAGACTTTGACCACTGTGGTCACTGGTGTGGTGCTGGTGAGGTGATTGCACAGTCACAGCGTTCATGGGTACTTGAACACTGTGTAGGTCAGCCTGGCCATGCTCCCATGCTCCCTTTATGCCATTATTCCTGTGCCTGGCAACATTCCATGCTGCAATCCTTCAGGCCAACAGGAAAATCACCGGGTTGTGCAAAACCTGCCTCATGGGGAGCCATTGCACGGATGTGAGTGTGAAACTGGAGTGAGCTCCCTCAGGCTGTTTTTGCAGGTTCCTCTCTGTCCTCAGTGCTGTCCATGGGGTGCACACTGGACAATCCCATTGGGATGGGGTGCAGAGGATGGGGATGGGCCTTGTATTCCTGCTGCTCTCCCAAAGCTCACTGCATTTTTGGGGGTGGTGGCCAGGCAGTGTTTTTGTCCGGTGCTTTTCTTCCATGTGCCGTTTTCTTCTTCCGGTGCCGTGGAATGACTCTGTGTTGTGTGTGTGTTACCTGTGCACAAAAGGTATTTCTAATGTAAGCACGGCCCTGTGGGCCTTCAAAGGGCAGACACCACACTGAGCCCAGAGCCTTTGAATCCCCACAGGAAGGACTAGGCAGAGTGCATCACAAGTATTAAAATAGTCCCATAGAGGACTTCAAAGTTACTGCAGTGACTTGTTCTGGAGTGTGAAGTGCTGAGTTCTCTTTTAAAAGCCTTTAATCAGTGCAGTGCTCATCACACAGATGTTAGCAGCAGTGCTAGGGCTCCTAATTGTAATTTAAGTTATCCCTGCCTAAGGGCTTGCAATTAAATTATTAGACTGTTGCAGTGAGTCCATGGATCCTGGTTGCACCTTGAGAGGGGGTATTTTCTGGTATGATGAGAAACAGTGGTTTCTCCTGGGAAGCAAATGTACCATTATGCATTTATTAGGTCCTTGATTAGATCCACTACTGATTAGCAAACAGACTTTGCAAGAGGAAATATTACAGTAGCTTCTGTTGGCTTCTCAAAACCATTGTGCAGTGAAGATGAAAACAAACCAAGCCTAAGAGTAGCCACTAACTTTGGTGTTCAGTTAAAAACTTACTCTTTTTCAAGGCAACCACATCATTAACCCTAAACTTACAACAGGGAACTTATAAAATTAATTTTAAAATGTACATACAGCTGTGTAGAAAGCCACAAATGTGTGTGTTAAATACACATGGCATGCAAAAGTGTTAAACATGCAAACTATCCGTGTGTACACACAGAAACCCCACATACTTGTATGTATGTTGATTCTTAAAACCCACACACAGATATTTGTTCTGAAAGACCTATGTTTTCATTTCACTGAACATCTTACTGTATTTGTTTTCCTGAGAATTTCATTTCTGGTTATGGTTGTGGAGAGTCTTGAGGCTCTTTATCTCTCTCTTGTCACTAGGCTCAGAAATACCTAATGATGAACCACAGAACCATATTTTATCTAAATGCAGACAATTATTGAATTGTGTGTTACATTATTACTTTGCATTGGTGTATCATCTTTTAAAGTAAGGGCCTGCCTCTGTCATTATTGCAAATTCACCTCTGGGTTTTAAAAACTTTTGAAAACAAAGCCAGCCATAGATTATTTTATTGGAGTGTAAAACGAGGATGATTAGGTTTGTGATAAAGCTTCTGATAGGTAAACCCTTTTTTATTTATCTGAATATTATGATTTGAATCCTGTTCATTTCCTGTTCATCTTGATTCCACTAATAAGTCCAAGAATTCTCAGTACTTGGCCTTTGCTCTCTCTGGAAGGCACCAGGAATACGAGGAGAGTTCGTTCCTCATAAATTGCCCGGTGCTTCCATGGCACTCAGCTCTGACTCTGCTCCAGATTCATCCCTTCAGTTCAATTTCCTTGAAATCAGTGGAGTTAAACCAAGGTTAGCTGCTGCCCTCAGACATTTGAGAGAAGAGGAACTTCATCAGGAAATGCATCCTCACAAGCTGTGTGTATGTGTAACACTCGAGACCCAACGCTTTGCCAAAATCAGGGTCCAATTGGGTGCCTGCCAGGAGCACAAGAACTATTCTTTAAGGAATTTAGAAGGAGCAGATTGCAGTAACTCGCTTCTATGGCACAGGAAAAAGTCCTGCAAAGATTTCCACAATTATTACTAATTTTCTAAGCGTTGTCAGTGTGCTCAGTATGTTCAGAACATGTGTTGCTGCAGACTGAGCCAAGCACGAGGTCTCTAAGATCAGAAAGTAATATTCCTTCTGATCCTGCAGAGTGCTTTGTCCACAGTTTAGTGTGGAGTCTCCTGGCCCTGGAGAGCAGTTTGTACAGAATAATATAAGCTGCCTCTGCTGAAATTCAGGCACCCTCTCTTCTATCATGGAAAAGATGCTTCTTAATGAACGTGGGCTTGTTAATATCTGTAATTGTTCAAACTTCGTGCAAGGGGCTTATCCAACCAACCAACTGCTTTTCTTTAACTACCTGGATAGCACTTTCCTCATGTAAATGCTTAAATACACACTAATTATCCTAGTTGTCTGAGACATATTTCTTGTTCTTTGTTTTCAAGGCAGATAGAGAAAGTTGGGCTTTATTCTTTGTTTTATTTCCTCCACATCACCAAAAGTAGAGGGTAACTGGATAATGCCTTTGTTCTGGACCAACAATTTAAAGTCATGTTGAAATACCTAAATCTGCTTTAGCTCAGACATTCCTTCTTCAAAGATCTCCACTTTGTTCCCAGGCAAATTAAATATATTATCTGTCAATGTCCTTTACAAACACATAATTTAAGTCCATTAGAAAATGGTTCACGATTGTTATGTAAGCAGTTCTCACATTGTTACCCAAATGAAATTGTATTATTCCAATATTCAAACCATAGATACGTTAACTTGTAAACCAAATGAATTTTATTAAGGTAATAACAGTCTTGTAATCATGGCACTAAAATTAATACTTTAAGGACAGTTGAATAGGTTCTTATTACTCAGTACAGTAAAGGATTTATTACAGCAGACACAACTACCTCCTGTGATGGCTACAAATGAGGATTGTTTTTTGTCAAAACTCCCTGTTTGCCATCACACTTATAACTTCCCCAAACATTCATCCCATGAGCTGAAATCTTCTAAGCTCCTAGAGAACAACCAAACCCCACAAAACCAGGACTCCTGGAACTCAATACTCCCTGCCAATTACAGCTAAAGCGAGCAGTAATTCACTTTAAAGAAGCTTATAATGCAGTTTTACTGTTGAGAATTTAATCTCAGGAAACTGAGTAATGATCCCCTTAATGTTTCTACTGGACAAAACATCCAAGTATCTTGGATTTTGGATTTGATAGCACGAGCATTGCCTTTGGGAAGTCAGGTGAGCACAGAAATGCTCACCTGAGCACAGGTGTAGCAGAGGGGCAAGCCCCGAATCCCTGGGTAGTTCTTCATCTTCTGTATCTCCCTGTGCCATCTGCAGCAGCCCAAAGGACTAAAACACCTCTGGAATACTCAGGGAATTGTTGTCTATAGGATATCCCAGTAAGGCTTTGTGAAATCAGTGCCCTGAGCTTCTCAAAATGAAAGTGTTAGAGGATGGTGGGAGGTGTATGCGAATATTACCTGCACCATCACAGGGAATCTTTGGGTGAGGATCATTTTTCATGTTAGAAGCAGAATTTAGAATCATTTAGTATTTCAGATGCCTTTTCCCTATTCCTTCCATGATGTAAATTTTCAGAAAATACCTAATGCATTTAAATTGTTTGTTAAGGAATTTAAATTGGTTGAGAAGGAAAATTACTCTTTTACTTCGGCTGTGACTTTGGCTTCTTCTTTGAAGAAAAAAAAATCTGTATTTTTTACACACATATTGCAAGAAATTTGTGCTGCTCCTTCTCTTGATAGAATATTTAGGTAGGGATAGTCTGGAATAGCCTCTTTAAATAGTTGCTTTGCTGAGTAAATTAAAGTAAGGTAATTAGGACAAATGTTTTTGGGTTTATTGTTATCTTTTTTTTCCTTTCATTTTAATATCTAAAACACTTCACTTTTTAAAAAAAATTTTTTTGACACAGTCATTTTTCAGTAAAAGTTGTAAATTTGGTCCATTATATATTTGTATTCTTTTTTAACTATGCAAATAATTTTTTCCAGATGTATCCTCCCTTCTCCACCATCTCCAGGATAATTAATGAGTAGATTTTCTTACTTGAACCATGTTTTTCCTGATTGAAATAGAGCAATTTTATCAATGCTTATCTATCTTTTTCCTTTTTAATCCTGACATAGCTTAAGGTATTAATAAGCTCTTATCTAAAGTCTAGAGGACTCATATTTTAAAATTAATTTTATAATGTCTGATGGAGTGGGAGGGGGAGGAAAGCAGGTCAGAGACTTGAGCTGGCTTGTTTAGGGGAATCCTGTATCAGATAAAGACAATGAGAACACTTCTGTAGCTTTGTGAGACGAAGCCAATGCTCCGTGGTAGCAAAACAAAATCTCTTGTCGAACGTCCTTGCAAAAGTCAGAATTAAATTGTATTGTCAAGCTTGCAGCGGGCACCAGCACCCTGCCTGGTGCTTGCAAAAGGCTGCTGATGTTCTTCCCATCCTAAGTGTGTCAAATTCTGGCATCTTTATGGATTTTTGTTTGAATTTTCATTTAAAATGATGGCTTTTCCAAAATACTGCGCCAGTTGCCTGATCTATAATGATATAGTCTTCAAAATATTTCCCCCACCTCATCTTTAAAAAAAAACCCAAAAAAAAACCCCAAACCAATGAACATTTTAATCAATTTAGGATTTTCAGCAACTTTCAGCAAGTGTTTGAAGTGCCTTGCATTCTTGCATAGACCTTCTGTTGAACTCTGAATTCCCAGTAATACTGAGCAGAGGTGATAAATTCATTTATTCTGATAACTCCAAATCCTTGAGTTCGCCACTGCCTTAATCCATGGAGAGGCTGGTGTTTAATGAAGCCTCTTGGGCAGATGTGCAGCTGAGTTGTCCCTTCTGCCCTTCACATGGACACGGGGAAGGTTTCCTCTCTGGTTCCTCAATATTTGAGTTACCATTCTCTCCGGGCAGGGTGGAAAAGCCTGTGCCCAGCTTGGCGCTGGTTTCCAGTCATTTCTTGCGGCTCAACACCACAGCCCAGCCACAGAAGTAGCTGTACTGTAAAAAAAGCAAGTTCTTGAATATCTCCTTCTTCTCAGCACTTTGAGAGTTTTCCCTATTCCCACCAGACATCTGTGACAGGCTGTAGGAGCCTACATGTGGAAAACAGGGAAGAGGGAATGGGCATGGAGACAAGGAGAGCCATGAAAGGGAGGGAGCAGGATGCTCAGCCAGCAGCCCACTAATTGGGCTCTTTTCTCCCTCTGTCCTCTGGGATAATTGGGAGCCTCAAAATGTTCTGGACTTGGTGGAAGGGCTGAAATCCTGGAACTGGCCATGCCTCAGGCGCCGAACATTGCACCGGCTGATCAGCCAAATCCTAGAGCTGTCCAAGAGCAGCCTGTGGACATCCAAATCCATGTCAATTATCCTTTGCTCAAATAATAGACTCATAGGATCATTTGGGTTGGAAAAGGCCTTGGAGACCGAGTCCAACCATTAGCAGTGCCAAGTGCAGTGCTTCCAGGCCCCTCAAATAGGAATTCATTTCCACAGTTCCTTTGTGTTTACCGGGAATCTGGGCGTGTTTCTTCTCTGTGATATGACCACAGCCTCACCACAGGCAACCTAAGTGTTTTGGGGTTTTGGTTTGGTTGGGTTTTTGGGGCCTGTGGTGGTTTGGTGTCCTGGACACGCTGCCCAGGGCACTGGTGGAGTCCCCATCCCTGAGGGATTTAAAAGGCACAGGGATGTGCAGCTCAGGGATGTGGGTTAGTGGTGGCCTTGGCAATGTGGGCTTGATCTTAAAGGTCTTTCTCAAACTTCTGTGATTTTATTATTCATGAAAGCCCATTTCCTGCTGAGATGTTGGAGATACAGAACATGGTTTGAGATAGTGGTCTGTGGAGAAAAGTGCTTCTGAGGGAATACCAAATTTATGGAAAGGGATCCGTACTTTTCCTGAGGCCACTTGGAAACTTGTCACAGCAGTTTTTAGTGTGGAAACACAAGGCATCAACCACAAGAATAATATTCCTCTTCTTGTTGGTGGAGGAAAGTAACTTTGGGGGGCTTTTTTTTTCACCTTTTTGTGAAGCACCACTTCTTGCAGCTACAGAACAAAGATCAGATATCTATTTGTTCAGATTTTTGTTCATAATTTCACCATTTCTTGAAAATTTCAGCGTTTGCAGCTGGTCTCCCTTGTCAGTGGGAGTAATGTGCACATAGACACTTTTAAGGCTTTTTACTCCTGCTACCAGCTACTCTTCAGAACTGAGACTGACACAAAGAGAGCCCATGGCAAAGGTGCTCATCCTTTAGCCCTTTCCAAGGGACACAACGTGAGCTGCTCAGAATTCCCAGTGGGATTGAAACCAAAACGGAACCACAGTCCTCGATATCAGAATAGGAACAAGTTTTGTACCCATCTTCCATCTCGATTTTGCATTTGGTTGTTTTATTCTTGGCATCTTGTTTTAATTTCTTTCACTTTTTTCATACCTTGGTATTTTCTACAGGTTTCACTGACCTTTAAATATACAAATCTAATTTTTCTGTAATCTTGTGCCTTTTGTTTTTAATATGTGATAGTTTTCTTTCAAATATTAATTCTTTTTTATAAATTCCATTTTTTCTTTAAGTAATAATGTTGCACATCAGTGGATTAATTTGTCTTCTTAACAGTTTAGTTAGAAAAGAGTATGAATTCAAACAACTGTCATGGCACTCTTGTGGTATTTTCCTAACATTCTCCATGATTATAAAATGCTAAATTTTGTCTGCTGAACTTTAGAAACCACTTCAAAACACTGAAAGATTTTTTTTCCCCCATTTATTAATTTTTTAAAATCAGTGACTCTATATAATGTGAACATGGCATTAGCCTGAATAATGACTTATTCTCCAGCTCCATCTGCATATCTGATTTAATTATGCTCCGAAGGAGGAAATGCAAAGGAGATATTATCTTAACAAGTTAAGTTTTCTCTTGCACAAGGAACATTTTCCCCTCACTGCCCTTTAAGTAGCTGGTTTGTGTCTCCTGATGCACAGCAGGGAATGGCATTTGCCATCCTGTGACAAAAGGAATCCTGTGGATGGAAAACTGCTCCACGTGTGAATTAGCTTGGAGTTGTATTGTGTTTCTTATACTAATATAATATTGTTCTAGTGCTTGCCCCTGATTAAAGACACACATAAATAAATAATTTATAATTTAATTAATAAGGTATAATATGCAAAGCACAGTAATTTCAAACAGCTTGTAATGTCTCTAATGTACTTTCAATTTTTTATTTTACATAAGGGCTATATTCATTATGTGGTTATGATAAACATACTAATGAATTTTATTACAGGAACAAATTTAAACATGTAAATGAGATCAAATAGTATTAAAATGCAAACGATGGGGAAACTTATTACAAACTAACCTTGCCAACATACATGGAGGGATGCTACAAAAGGACTTGAGAAGTTGCACACTTGCTACAAAGTCAATGCAGTCCTTTCACAAAGTCACCCAATACAAGAATTTGTGAACTCTCCCGTTTTAGTGTTGCATAAACTCTTTTGAACAAAAAAAGTTAACTCGAATCCTGGGCTCGCACGTAACTTTGGGTGACAATTAAAATCCCTTTTCTTGTTCCAGTGAACAGTAATCTGTGCATAATTACATTCAAATGAGATATTAGCATTTTTTGTGCTTACTCTTTGTTAATTGCAGAGTTCACTCACCATGGTGATGCTTTTGATAGAATCAAGCAACCTTATTGACCTGATGCTGCAAGGCATGTTTGGAAATTCTGCTGCATTCTTCTTTTTTTTTTCCCCCAATTTTTTTTTTATTTTGGCATTTTGAGGAGTCCTGCTGCTTTTATTACATTCCTGACACTTTTGTTAATAAATCATTGCAAAGTTAATGAAAATTGCATTCAGGCATATCCAAAATAATTGTGTCCTTTGTCATGCTAATAAATGGAAAGATGTTGATCCAATGGGTGAGCGCGTGCCCCTTATGGGGAAGTTTGCGATACGTGCGCCTGTTGCGCTTGGACTTTCCTGCCTTTGCAAATCACTCCGTGTCAAAACAGCCACGGCAAAAACAAAAGTCAATATGTTTTATTTCAAAACTTACACAACCTGCCTCTTAATTAGGCTGGGAAGGATTGAAATGTGGATATGAAGATGTACAGTTACAGTGTTATCCGCGGGAATCGGCAACTGCCTTACGCCAGAAGATCCTCTGGGATGAAAACAATTAAACAGCTCTTTCTTCTTGCCTGCTGAACTTCCATGCTTATTAAACCCTGATGACAAAAGATAGAAAAACCCCCCTACTCTTAAGCTTCTCTATAATACTAAGCTGTGGTGGAGGGAAATAAGCCAACAGCTCATAGGGCTTTTTAGAAGGGAGGGAGGTGACGGTTTTTGGTTTACTCTCCTTTCTAGATAGAAAACTGGAAAAGTAAAATGCAGTTCAGATTAAATTCTGCCTTTTCTTTCACTGTGTTTTTTAGTAGTGACTTCAGGGGCTTGAAGCCAGACTGAGAAAAATTGGATTAGATTTTTGGTGCAGGAAATCTTTTAAATCTTGCAGTATAACTGAAAAAACAAGAGATTACATGTTAAGGAAATGCTTACCTGGAAAAATGGTGTTTCATCCTGCAATGTTAGAGTTAAAAATGTTAATAGTATAAAAATACAGGTAGTTTTAGTCAAGAGTACTTAATTTATGCACTGGCCCATCCTGCAGACTTCAGGTGGGAATTAATTCTGCTACTCAATCAAAGAGTGTAGTTTTCAGAACTGTCACATTAGGTAAAAGATGCGGGGTGCTGGTTGAATTAGGGGGTGTTTAAAAGATGTGGATTTGTTGTGTTGTCTGAATGGGTGTTTTTTTCCTCTCCAAACTTCAAGAATGGTATACTGCCCTGAGATGGGCAGATTTTTTCTTTTTCTTTTGCGATCAACAGTAATTTAAAGCTGACTGAATCATAATAAGGACATTTAGGTTCTTAAGACAGTATCTGCAAAAATGCTGGGCTTCAAATCTTCAGCGCTTCAACTCTTCACTTTAATTTGCTCTTAGAGCACAGCAAAGTCCTTTGCACACGAGGAGCCCCCTGCCTTCAGTGAGGTTTGCACAGGTAATGAGGGTGGGACACAGCTGGGAAAAGGGGGTGTGTTTGGGAGACTTAAAAGATGCCTTTCTAACAAGCTTTGGAAAAGCTGGAGTGCAGGGAAAGAGGTATGTGCAGCAGTATCAGCAGCATCCTTGGAGAGTTAGTTAAAATCTAAGACTTGTAGAAGTTGAAAAGAAACTTTCCCTGAGAGCTGTAATCGCCCACTGTGTGATTTTTTTCTCTGAAGTGTTTGAGATACCACTGATGACGTGTGAGCTGGAATTCAGGGAATCAGTGCAAGGCTGATCCAGGTTTAGAAGTGTGCTGCACAGCTCTGTGTTTGTAGCAATGTTTTCCTCCATTTGCAGCACGTTTATAAATCTTGGAAACACAAAATTATAGGCAATCAAAGCAGGAAGGTGAAGAAGCACGGTTTCAAGGCAGCATGAAGGAAAGTCTCATTGCTCCTTTTTATTTTGGAGCACTTTCTCTGCGTGACAGATATGGATGGGCTCTCTCCCGTCTAAATAGCCTCTGCAAAGATGTATATTTTCTAGAAATAGATAGCAAGTATCATGTGCTGTCAGGTTATTGACCAGGTCAGATCATCTGCCAAATTTAGATTGAGGGGTTTAGTGAAGGGCAATTTATGGAGTTCAGCTTTCTCACTTGGACTCCTTGCAACTCACTGGAGCGAAGACTGTCTCGTTCAGAGGGTAGAAATCCATTCCCCTGCTCCAGAATTTGTATCCTGGCTCATTCAGAGGGTAGAAATCCATTCCCCTGCTCCAGCATTTGCATCCAGGCTCGTTGTGTGTTGTTCTCCCAGGCACTGAGGAGCTGCTGCTGCATTGCTGCCGAGCTCCAGCGCTGCTTCGTGCCCGTTGGCAGGGGATGTTGAATTAGTGTTGCAAGATGTGCCACTCTGACCTTGTCACAGCAATTCCATGTGATCCTGACCTAACTACAGGCTCCCGGTGATAGCACAAGGTAAAACATTATGCCAGCCCTGCCTGTGTTAGTGGGATTCCTCGACAGTTTCACCATGGTGATACTTGCTGAAAACCAGCAAATCCCTGCCATTTATGCTTTTAAAGCAATGCTAACACTTCAGCAGATAGTGCTGTAATGTGTATCCTGAGAGTGTTCACTGACTCTGAATGAAGCGACAGTAAAATCCTCACTGAAGTATAAAAAGGTTACTGCAATCCTCTTACAGCCGCGGTCTGATGAGTTTTCCTGAGTTCCTGCTTGTTTCTTCTGGTGCTCTTTCAGATTTAGGCAATTCTCACAATAAACTTGCTAGTGGCTGGTTTACTCCAGGATCTTAAAAGGTCTTTTCCAGCCTAAATGCTTGTAGGGTGACTGAATTGTTAGCTGTGCCATTTGTGCTTCACTGCAGGGGTTACTGGGAAGCATTTTTTCTGTTGCCAGTTTCTGTTCGTTGTTTTTTCCTAGGAGTTGCATCCCTGCTCAACGAGGCATTTTCCATGGATGTGGTGGCCTGCAAGAGCTGGAGAGGCTGCTCCATCACCATATTTAATTACCTGGGGGTAGATTGTGTTGGCATGAGTAAGCTCATTCCACATCCACTGCAATATTTCACAATCCCATTTTTAAAGTGATTTTATACAAGAAAATGTGGATTTGTAAAACTTGACTAATTCAGAGTCAAGCTGCCTCCAGCGAACTTCAAAGGGTTTTTTTTTTGCATAGGTGTGTTGCACATACCATCACACATGTATAAAATTTATATCACATGTTTATAAACTTTACGGTTGGTTTTACAAAGCTCTCACATTATGGCTCCCAGTTTCCTCATGCAGAACTCGCTCCAGCTCTTATCCCAGAGGCTGAATTCCTGTGTTAAACTGTAACAAGCAGTGTAGAAACCTTGTTTTTGGGAAGAGGATTGAGAATTGATGAAGGTGAAGAAAATTTTGCTCAATGCTTTTTAAATAGTGCAACATGAAAAACCAGTTGAATTTGGTATTTGATGTGTAGTATGGCTGTTATTCCTGTTGAATGCTATTGCTGAGTATTCCTGGTTCTCAGTTTGTGGAGGGGAAAAAAATAAGAAATTTCAGGTAATAAAATAAATACCTGTTTTTTGAGGAAAGTTTGCAAGAGGTGTACCTTCAATCAGGCTAAAGTGGAGAATTAAAAAGCTTTGCTAGTGTTTCTTGGCAGAGAATCTGGTGTTAAAGATGGAAAAAGGAACAAGATGAACCCAGGAGAAATCCCTCCTCACAGCAGCTGCTTTTGGGGCTGATAGTGACATCCTGTGACCTGGCAGTGAAATCCCAGTTTCTCTCATGCTGATTCCAGCACATGCAGGGATCAGTTGGCTTTGGGTTTAACCAGCCTTGGGTTGACTCAGCCTGGCTGCACCGGTGACCATGTGGTTGGCTCGGGGTCCAGTGCTGGGGAAGAGTCAGGCTAGAGGAGCCCCCTTTCCCAGGCATTTGGGGCCACCCTGTGGGAAAGGCTCTGTCCTCACCCCTTCAGGTCGCTGAGTTTTGTGGATAAGCACAAAACTTGTCAGATGGCATCAGCATATCCTGCTGGGAACTTCCACAGCAGGGATGGCCTGGGTCAGGAGGAAGGAGACCTGCAGAACAAGGAGCTCTGGAGCAAGAGATGGCAGAGTTGTTTTCCTTTCTCAGGGAACAGAAGAAACAAGAAGCCAGCATATGCTGGGAGTCTGAGCCCCCGGAATGTTTACATGGTTTGGGAAAACATCACCAATAAAACCTAAGTGCTTGCCACCTTGCATGGGTGAGTCATGTGCTCGCAGTTCTGACTGTGAACAAAGTCAAAAATACAGATTTTTTGGCAGTCGTAGAAAGCAGGAGACAATTCATCATAACTTAGGAGAACTGCAGCACACAGAGCATGTTTCCTTTGTTATTCCTGCCTTAATTTGGCATATATGCAATTCCCACAAACAAGCTGTTTTTAAGAGGTTTCCCCCACCATTTATTATAAGGCCCCCCTTCGCCCCTCATTTAAGAATATCTTGCAATTCCCTGCAAATCTTTCTACTAAAAAAACCAAAAAACCAACCAAAAAAAAAAAAAAAAAAAAAAGGAAAAAGCAGTGTAGCTCTTGGAAGAAGTCCAAGACTATCACAAAAATAATCAAAATAAATATCAGTGATTTTAAAATTAAGCTGAGAGCATCGATAACTAACCCCAGCAGATCCTGGGCACTCTATATTTAGAAGAGTAAAGTAGCTGAGCTGCAATAGCCCCTCACAGATCAGTATTTCTTTTCCCTGCGCTGGTGCACACTCTGTGCAGTCAATGTCTGTTTAAAGCCTTGTGCTGGAACACCTCCATAAGCCAAATTCCTGTTGAGTTTAGTGGATGTTTTGTGAATGAATATACTCTAAAGAATTAAACTTTCAGACTTTTTAGAGGAGTGGTTTTGATTTGTATGAGGAACAATCAAATTCAAGAGAAAAGGAAATTGATTTTGTCAGATAAATAATATTCTTATACTACATAAAATTAGCTAGAATTTATTTTTTGGAGTCACATGAAGTGTCTTATTGTTCATGAGCAGATAATGACAGGACAGGGGGCAATGGTTCTAAAGTCACAGAGGGCAGGGTTAGCTGGGATATTGGGAAGAAATTCCTCCCTGTGAAGGTGGGGAGGCCCTGGCACAGTGTGCTTAGAGAAGCTGTGGCTGCTCCATCCCTGGAAGTGTCCAAGGCCAGGTTGGATGAGGCTTGGAGCAGCCTGGGACAGTGGGAGATGTCCCTGTCCATGGCAGGGGGTTGGATTAGATGATCTTTAAGGTTCTTCGAACCCAAACCGTTCCATTTTCCTTCAGTCCCTTCCCCACACTTGCAGCCTGCTCTGAGCAGGGCAGGACATTTGGAGCTTGCCCTTTTAGCCCAGAAGAGCAGAGCCAGTGCAGCCCCAAGCCCAGCCCTGCTGGGCACCCAGTGGTGGCTCAGATTGCTCCGTGGATCTCAGCACACAGCAGAGGTGATGGATTGCTGCTCCTGGCTGCTCCTGGTTGGGAAGCAGAGCGGCAGCGGAGCGATGCCTCAGGGCAATGCCAATTTTTTGTTTTATAATTAGTCATGGCACTAGTTTTCCCCACCGGAGGGCACAGTACAGGCCTCCTGATCAGCTGCAAACTAGCAGCACCACTAAACTGTAATTTCTGTGTAATTTCATGCTGTTACATGATAACTTTAAGCCCTGCTTGCTGTTGAAAGTTCTGTAATTGCACAGTTCTTTCAGTGAGGCTCTAAAACGTTACGGGTTTTATGGGTCACCCACAACAACCCTGATGCTCTTCTGCACATCCTGGTACAGGCAAATTCCAGCAGAGGAGTGTTACTTTATTCTGATTGCCAGGAAGTTTGTGCCATGTGCTGTAAAGCTTCAAAAGTGTGCTTTGGAAGTTGCATAGAAGAGAAGAATAACAAATACAACGTTGTAGGTGTAGGAATCTTTCCTGATTTCCTTTCTGACTTTGTCTCTGATCAGTGTATTAATATCTGTAATGAAGACATGAAAGATCATAAACTGCATTGCAAAGGTTGGTTACACAAATTTTAACATTTCTTCACATTCTCTTGATATTAGTGGAGCTCATGCAGTTAAATTATGCACTCTGACGTCCGTGTCATGTCATGTTTGCTCAACTCTTTTGCTACTAATCAAAACTAGAAGTTTTTTGTTGTTTTGGATTCCCCCCCCCCAGTTCTCTCTCTATAGGGTCAGCCCAGCTAAGAGAAAATGAAGCTGTCTGCTCTCAGCTTATGCATCATCACCAACACTAAACATGCCAAGTTCAGAACCTGTCTTTTGTTATCTGACTATTGTTGATAGCAGAAAAAAAAGACAGCTTGATTTTCATTAGCAGGGCTGACCTTACAGGGCTGAGAGCAAGGGAAAGAAATGTATTTTGACTTGAAGTAAACTGAGGAAACATGACATGGAAGTCAGAGAGGGATTATATATGCATCCCTAAGGTGTCATTTTTAACAAACCGTCGTCTTTCACTTGAGGAAATTCTGAATAAACCACTGGAGAGATTACTGTAGCTGTCCAGCTGGCAAGGGCCAATACTTCTGACTCTGAATTATGCATTATCCTTTGCTGCTGCTTTTTTCCCCCCTTTCTCCTTTTGATAACTGTTTGTCTTGCCCTTACAGGGGATAGAGATGAAAATATATAGTGTTTGAAATATAAAAATTCAGACTTCTTAGCTCTTTTGCTCATGTAGCTCATTCTACGAGTGCATTTTATAAGCTTGCCTTTTAAAAATTGTTTAATTTTCTTCATGCAGCATAGACTGAAATAAGAAATCCTTCTTTATGCTCATTCCAAGACCAAACGTTAGGCTGGGAGAAGTGTTTTCTTCGGTCCCAGTTACGCTGAATTCCTCTTTTTTCTTCTTCTATCACTCATATTGTTTGTTCTTCCTTTCCCCACTGCCTGTGTGTTAAAGGTTGGGGAGATATTCTGGAAACCTGGATTCAGGCAGAGTTTCCATTCAGAGCTGTGGCTCGGGGAATGTATCTCGAGTCGGGTTTCTTTCCCACCCTTCTGCTTTGTGGAGCCCACTGCGAGGCAAGCCTGGAGCTGCTCCATCCTGCTACTTTTGGACACTGCTGGAGTTCCTTCCCGAGGGTGTTTGGGGAAAGGATGAACAGTTTTATAAGAACAAAATTTGGCCCTGAATCTCAAGCACTGTAACCCTGTTTGGGAAGTTGTACCAACTGTTCTATAAATCAGCCAGCAATGTGCTGTCAGTGCTGAATTTTACTTTTAAAGCACGAGTCCAAAATAGAGGCAGAATTCAAAGATGAATTCCAGAGAGCAAAACTTTTGCCAGAAGTTTCTGCTGCAATTAAGGAGAGTGGTCTGTGGAGAGTGGAGAGTGGAGAGTGGTCATGCCACCAGAAGGTGCAGCAGTTGTCCCTCCTGGGCTCTACCTGTGCTCGTTTGTTTGTCTGTCCATCTGATTTGTCCTGAGCAGAGAAATGAAATGTGGAGTGAATCAGTTGAATTTGTTCAAGATAAAAAAAAGCCATAACAAGGCAGGTAGGTAATTCAGAGATATCCAAAGAGCACAGGTCACAAGCTCTCCATCCCACCCCATCTCAAGGGAGCTCTGGCAGCAGGAGCTCTCTCTCTTGTTATTCCTCTGCCATTGGATTTTGGGAGCCAAGCGGGCTGTGGCAGTGCTGTCACTCCTGCCATAGGTGGCCTCATCCTTGGCACTCCTCGCACACCCAGTTTGCAGCCTTTCCAATCCAGGGGTTTATATCAGGTGAAGCTGAACTCTCTGCAAGGCTGCTCAGCAAAGTTGCTATTAAAGTGCCACCGCCAGCTGTAATCTTCTTGGGTTTCATTTGAATTTCAGTGCCAAAAAGTTGACAAAGTCCAGATTGTAGCTTTAAAACTGCCAGGCAAACTAATCCTGTATAATTTTGTGTAAGCAGGGGGGTACTTGGTAGTTAAGAGATGGTGCTTAACATCTCTTTGCTTTATTCTGTTTTATTAAAGACAACTCTCTAAATTTACTCGAAGGCAAACAGAGATCTTAATTGTCATGTAAAAGCATTTACATGATAAGATACTATTAGTTATTGAAGTGATGAGAAGAATTTCAGTGCAATTATGGTTGAGATAGAAGTGGAGAATGGTGATGTACTTTATTTTATTTTCTCGAATTTTAAAAACATTGTGCTTGAACATTTTGGTAGAAATTTTGAAACCTCAGACTTCTAGACTGTAAGTCTTCATTTCCTAAACTATCCTAATACTACAGGTTTACACCAATAAATATTAACAAAAACATTCAAGAAGCCAAAGTGGCTTTGTAGTATTTCTCTGAGTGGTGTAGTATTGATGTTTGAATGGGGGAGGAAAAGATAGAAGTAGTTAATGCTATAAAAAATGATAAATCCTCAATTCTCCAAGTGTAAGACAGTGTCAGCCTTTTCAGGGTTTTGGTGAGAATATTCTTTTTTATTTCGTTCTTCTTCCCAACAATGTGGCAACCTTGCTGAAATATTCCTTCTCTACCCTTCCTGTAATGTGAAATATTTTACTTTCGTCTTTGTCTTATTTTGCTCAACAGTAACTTAAAACAAAAATCAAACAAAAATCATGGAAGAAAGTATCTGCTGTCTTTGGAAATCATATATGGTGACACAGGATGTGAAGTGTGATGGCACATGGAGAAAACACACGATGAGATAGGGAATTGATATTTCATGTGCAGATCCAGACATAGATCCACTGTTCCCTGTGCCATTGCAGATTTCCATGTGCCTACACAGTGAGCAATCCCTGTCTGGTGGAGTCTGCATGGACACTCAGCCGCGGAAAATCAGCCAAACCCCTGGGTGAAGCAAGAAAACAGCATTTTAAAAAGGAGGAGAGAATTCATCTCAAGAAAAAAAGGGTTTATGCTGTCTCCAAGAGATGATCCCAGCTCAATGGAGAAGCAGGACTGTTTAAGCATCAGCTTTGGCACTGAATCATTATTTTAGGAAAAAATACTTAAAGTCAGGTCCATTCTGCTGTCTGGGCTCCAGGGTGACACGAGTCCAAGGCTTCATCTGGAAATGTTTCCTGGTGGATGTCAGGGGTTGCAAAAGCCTTTAAATGTTCATAACCTTGACAGGGAAATCTGTGAGTACACATATGGTTGATTAAGCTGCCACCTGTGTTCTGGCATTAGAATATATATGAATTTTTGATTTCCATGCTACTAATTTTGAGTAGTTAATGTTGCTGTCCCACTGTGCAAAATTTTCTCAAAGATAAAAATACACTTTTGTGGGGGTTTTGTTTGGTTTGGGTTCTTTTTTTTTTTTTTAAGGTCTTTAATAATCTTCTAAATAAATTCTGTTTACATGCTGTCAGATTGTAGGAACATCAGTGAGTGTTTGTCCACCTTACCCTGTATGACCTTGACCATTACATCAGTTCAGAAATTAAAACCAGAAAAATCATTTAGTCCTGTATTTGTCAGAATGGGATTGTTTTGACTCTAACTCATCAACCTTGTTGGTTTTTTGCACTGTTTCCCACTAAACTCCAGCTCCAAAATGGCAAAGGGCCATTGTGAATCAGGATGTGGTATTTCTATTGTTGGTGCTGCAGCTTGTGTGAAGTATGGAAGTGCTGCTGCTGAGAATCTTTCCATGACCATTAATTATTTATATTGTGATAAAAAAGTTGCTTTTTAGAAATCTTAAAAGAAATGTGGATTTTTTTGAGAGGTAAGAAATTACTGGGGAAGATTTCTGCACAATATGGCTTCTTCACACTGCCTCATTTTCAGCAGCTGACTTAAGTGTGCAAAGTCAGGGTCTGGACTGCTTAGAAAAGGCCCAACTGGGACCCTACTTAATTTTATAGATTATTTAGGAGATCTGCTCCTGCCAGGGCAGATGATGTGAATATGTCTCTGTAGTAAGTCATCACATTAAAGGAAAATAAAGCCTTCTGAAATTTAACAAGGGCCACAGGTAATTAGTGTTAAATCTGCTTTCTGTGTCATTGAAAGGAGTGGAATCTGGCACAAGAGTTAAGGTGTGGTTCTTGTTTGACATAGGGACACCCTAAGCAGTTTTAGCTCTCTTGAAATCAGTGTTATTCCACAGCATCGGAGTTGAAACAAATCAGCTGCAGAAGGTAAATATCATACTTAGGTGACAGCACAGGGTAATCCTTTTCCTTCTGAGAAGACAAGGCCTGGTTTTAATTTTGTTTTCTCTGTAATGGTGCCACTTACAGTACATGATGAATGTACATCCGAATTAGTGCTGATAAATAATGCAAGTCACTCGAGTTAATTTTTCTTGCTGAGCCTATCTTCAGCATGAGCAACTCCTAATCAAAGATGAGCATAACACAGAGAAATACAAGTTGTGAGTTCATTGCACGATGGAGCTGAATAGTGATCCCCAAATGAACATCTGGGTTTTAAAGCCACAGTTCACTCAGGAGTACACTCAGGCCTTGGGAAGAGCTTAAAGGTGATGTTAGAGACTGAACCAAGGTGAAGGCCTGGCTGGTTTTCCTTTCCCCCCAGAACTAGATATACATTGTCCCTCTTCCTTAACACACACATGGTCCCCCTGCTCTGGATAAACCAAGGCTCAGATGCTTCAGGCCACCTCAAGTGTCTGGCAGGGCAACCATCACACTCATCTTGCCCTTCTAAATATTCAGTAACTTTATTTCTGCCCCAAGTACTTCTCTTGTTGTTTGGAAACACTGTGGGAAGTGAATGGAAATTTGCAGAGGTCTGCTGGAAGCACTGATTTAGAGTGAATTCTCACACTTGATTGGAACTCCAGAACTGTCCTCAGGACTGACTCTGAGGGAAAATGGACCTGAAAGGAAACCAGGAGTTCACATTTTAATTCTCTGTAGGAGTACAAATATTTCATTTTTATTTTTTCTTTCATGCCTATTAAACTTCTAACTGTGAATACTTGGATTAAAAATCATATGTAATGACTATTTTAGACAATGTCCTTAGGTGCCTTTATGACTCCATGATTGCCTGCTCTCTCCAGAGGCACTGGAACATCTTAAAATGGAAGCCAGGGTGTCTGGATAGGTGCTTGGCAAATGTTATTAAAAGCATCAAATCCCTGAACTGGAGGCTTCATTACTTACTGATATTTCTGTATGAAGTATGGGACTATGGTAAAGCGTTCTTTTAAAACACACAGTAGATGATAAGGATTAATCGATCTTAAAAATACACATTTCATCTCCAGTGTGGTTCATGCACACCTGGTAATGCTCTTGGGAGAAGGGCAGGGGCCCAGAGGAAAGGGGAGGCTGTGGAGGAGGCCAAGCCTGTTCCTTTAAACTCCCTTATCCCTGGAATTGTAGGGAAACTCCAGCCCCTTGTTGAGACATCCACGCTGTGCTTCCCAGCCTGTGAGCTATGGCTTCCTGAGAAGACATTCCTTATTTCCATGGTATGCTGCAAAAAAGAGCAGCATGGAGCCCTGAAGTAATAATTTGCTGAAAGAATTTCATCCATCCAGGAAGAGACTTAAGCTACTGCCTCCTGGTTTTGTCTTCATCCCTGTAATTAATCAGGTACCTAAAGAGTCTTTGAAGAAATTCAAGGGGAAAAGAAGGCAAGCTGCAGCATTGCTGGATCCTCCTTGTGACTCCCAGGAGGATTTTCAGTGCACTTTTCCCTGTCTTAAATGTTCTGTTGAATGTTCCCTCCTATTTCTCATAATTTTCTCAAAATCTTCCTCTACAGGTACATTTGTATGTACATATATATATATATATATATATTTATATGCACACGTGTATGGATTCTGTCCCAAGAAATGCAGATACTTCACCTTTTGAGTTATCTTGCATCATTTCTTTCCAGGAGTTTTTTCTCTTCTGAAGCACTAATACATTGGATTTGTGGGAAACATTGTTGGTTCAGACAAGAGTGGCCATGGCTGAATTTTTCCAAAATTAACCCAAATTTTGCTTCCTGTATTAATATTCATAGAGTTACCTGTAACTTAAGTGGGGGCGGTGCATGCTCAACACCTTGGAAATCAGGTCACAGTTAAAGGGTTTAAATATGAATAAGGTGCCTAAGGTGGGAGATTTTGGCGTTAGCGAAATGCCTCAGGTCACAGAGCAAATCAGTGGCAGAGTCAGCAATAGCAGCCAGGACATTTTGCAGACAGGCAGAGTTTGCTATGCTGTAGCCAACCCGTAAATATGTCTGAATATACCTCAATGTACATAATTAATTCAGCCCGTGGTGTCTTTGCACTCTTCTACACTGGTATGGCTGAAGGCTACATTGCATTTCCATTAAACCTCAGCAGCCACAGCTTGCTTCGGTCAGGTCTCAAATCTGCAGCTGGGGGTCCAACCCAAACCAGCAGCTGCCATTTCCTCCTTTTGGGGAGGACTCAGCTGTACAGGGAAACTGAGGCATTTCTCTTCTCTGAAAAAAGAGGTCTCAAACAACACCAACCGTAGTGTTGGCTTCCAGAGGAGGGTATGTTTAACTGCTGGGGGTTATCCCAGGGACAAGTTCATCCTTACTTGACAATAATGAAACAGAAGTTTGATGTATTTGCTTGAGTAAGATTGCCATCTGGGAAATAATATGTTTTGTGAGTGTTTATAACAATCATGGTTTAAGCCAAAATTGACTTATCATGATTGCTGCAAATAATGCTGCAATGTCCTGATTGAGCCTGATATTTCTTCTTTGTTGAGTGGAGAAAATGGATTTTGAGGGCTTTTTTATTTTTCAAAGTATCTTGTGCAGTATAAATCATGCCTTTTCCAAAGTAATGATTATAGCTGAATATTCTCTGTACTGGAGCTCAAAAGAAGAAAAAAGGTTGTTTACATAATTTTTAAGTGTTATATGTATTTAGGCTTTTGCTTTTTAGCTTGACTGCAGATTATTCCTTTTGAATTTTGGACTTGAATGGGTTTGAATTTCATGGGTTTGGATTTTCTTCTAAACATTGTAGTTCCAGTGAAGGAAAAAGTTCAGTACTTTTCTGTCTTGGGAAAGAGCAGCACTGCAAAGCGTGCCAGATCTGGTTCATTCCAAGACTGCCCAGGAATGTCATCTTCATTTCTTAGATGTGATTTAATCTGCAGGCAGAAAAGTTGGAGAAATTCTGTAACTTTCCCGAGTTTCTGTTTATCTCCCTCTCTTCAGCATAGTACAAATTGAAGAGATCAGCTTGACTTGCCAAAAGGATGGGAGTCCTGTCTTTTGCTCACTCAAGAAACTTTCTATTTACCCATAGTACCAACTTTCTCACACTGTCTCAATGGTTGGATTCAGTGCAGAAAACGGTGGTAAAAGATTGGCTCTTCCCGTTCATTCTCTCTTCCCAGCCTGTTTTCCAGCTACTGCCAACTATAGTGTTGTAAGATTTTGTACAGTTTTTATTTTTGCAATGTGGACATCTGTCCAGTGGGAACAGAAGTGAGAATTTCAGAGTTTAATGGAAACCTGATAACTCAGTTATGAAAATGCTAATTAAGGCATATTTAAATGAGGCCTTTACAAATGATAGTTTTTATGACTAAAATCCCTTCCCACTTATCATCTGCTCAAATGACTGATGGAAAAAATTAACTGTTAAATTTGAAAACAAAGCAAGTGTAGGACTCAGGGATTGTACACTGTCACTGTGATTTCTTTACATTTGCATGCGGTGTATTTTATGCTTTCAAAAAAGGGATATTAAGTGAAATGATGTGTTTCAAGGTTCTCTCCTATTTCTGAGTTTGCTAGCACATGTTTTCTTGCACTTATAACTTCCAATACTCAAACTTTCACCAGTTTCTTTTATTTATGGAACCGGGAATTGTATCCTTACATGGTGTGGATCCATGGATCCAGAAGTGTGGGAGAAACCCATTTCAGGGGGGAAAAAGAAGTTCTGTCTTGAGCAGAAGCTGTTGGATCTTTGTGGATGAATAAACACAAGAACTTTTCTATATCTTTTGCACGGCGTGGCCAACACCCCCTGGTGCGGTGTGAGTTTGCTGAATTAGGCACCGTTTCACACCCCCCTTTCTGCCTGTCAGAGAGGTGCCAGCACCCAGGAGAGCCTGGTGCTGCAGAGGCTCTCCGGAGCTCTGAGTCCTCAAACTGCTTCTCAAAGGAAGATTTGAAATACACTCCGCAGTCTGGGGCATGCACTGAGTTCTCCTGCAGGGAGGACACCCTGAGAATGTTGAGCCCAGCCACTGTATTTCAGTTGGAACGGGTGCCCTGGAGGTGCCAGTTGTACCAGGATAAAGCTCTGGCTCTTCTCTGGGTCTCCTCTTTGACCATGTGCTTATGGGGAAAATGTGGTTTTTCACAAATCATATTTTAAAAACTTCCTAATTGCACATTCTCCTACATTTGAGTAGTTCTCCAACTAGGACACAATCATGCACAGAATATGGGGTGCAAGGCTGAGAGCAGCTCTCTTTGTTTATCTTTCATATGAAAAATAACTGTACTGGATATTCCCTCTAAAACAGGGATGAGTCCCAGGGTTTGGAAATCATTTTGTTTCTCACCAAACTTGTTCCACTTGCAGGATTTGTGTTTTCTTGAAAACTCTTGCTGTGCACAAGGAACCTCGATGTGTTGCAGCATTATCTGCATGTGATGACACTTCGATACAGATCAGATGGCATTCTGATACAGAATCATTTTATTGAGTTTTAGTGCTTTATTTAATGTGGTGAAGCCATGTAGAAGACAAAGGTCTAATGAAAGCCAAAGGAGAGGAAGCTGAAACGACCTAAACTCATGCTGGAAATAATTAGTAAGTTTTAAAGAGAATTCCTAAAAACATTTCGCAGTGAATGAGTTATTTTAATTCACTGCAATTAAGAAGACACAGATTTTAAAATGACTGCTCTGCCTCAAATAAAGGTTAAAGGTGCAAAAGAGTGAGATTTTGTGTCTCATCATACACAAATGTCTGAGACAGAAGCTGATGCTGCTCTTAAAACTTTCTGATGTTCAGCAATGTGCAGTTTATGTACACACACAGCTTTTGGTAGAGACAGATGCACCCAGAACCAAACCCAGGTTTTTAGGATTTTAAAGACCATATTTAGAGGTTTTCAGAGAGTTTCTCTTGCTCTAGAAGCAGAAGTGTGTACTGTGTGAATGCACAGGACAGACACCCCTCCTGTTTGTTTGTCTGACACTCCAGTGCAACAGCACTGCTAAACCCTCAGCGTTGGTGGTAATTAACGGGATTAGACGTTTAAGTAATTGTTGTCACTGGCTTGGAAAACCAACACTTTATATTTTAATCTCTTTTTAATGTCAGAAGTGGGATTTCTGTGCTGCCCTAACCCAAAATATCTGGCTAGATTAAATAAGCAAAGGCATTAGCAAGCAGCAATTAGTCCACGTATGACTGTGGGTAACTGCACGTGCGTGTGTTCACCCAGCAGCAGCGAGGAAAAGGAAGTGTGCACAAATCCTCATTCATGTTTTCAAACTAGAGCTGTGTGGAGTATTCTTTTTGTTAATGTCTTTACTGCAGTGAATTTGTTCTATTTTGACGCAAAGGGCATCAGTTTTTCAGTTTATCTCAGTGTTTCTCTACCTGGAGTGGGAGCAGAGCCTGGCATGAATCTCTATGAAATCCCTGCCACTGCTCTGTCTTGAACCAGGACCAAAAGACTGATGCTCAGAAAGTTGAAAGTGTAACCACAGAGATCTGGAGAGAAGTGCTCAGAGGGGTGAAAAATTGCGTTGGTGATCAAGACGATTTTGATTAAAAAGCACTTTATGTAACATCTTCCATACACTGATAAATGTTGAGCTGTAAAAGCTCTCTGGGAATGAATTCCCTCTAATAATGTTTGTTTATTTTTACCTTCGTTTAAGAGCGAACCTCAATTATGCATCTGCCAAAGGAAAGGAGAGCATTTAGTCCACTTGTTGGGGGCTTTAGGATTTGATGAAGGGCTTTGAAGGGAATTTGAAGGCTAAGTTGCTCTTGACATTTTGGTTTTCTGTGAGTTTAATACATTTGTATTTTTGGAAAGGCGTGATGATGGGAGACACTTTTTTCCATGTTCCAGTATCTGACAGGATACTTCTTTCAGTTCACTGTGACATTCCTATTGAATTTAGGATAGTAGGCTCCATTTTTACAGCCTGATCCTGAGCTCACCTCACTCTCCAAACTCACTCACAGTTTAAAAGAGAGGAGGCCAACTGTCAGATTGACTCTCATGGTGTGATTATCTGACAGGTTTCTGTTCACTGGCCCAGGAACTGATCTCTGGCTGGATTCTGGATAAGGCTAAACCTGTTGGATTTGTGTTTGAAACACCTGTCTGCATTATGGGATGCTTACCTGGAGACAAGAGCTCTTTGCTGGCTTGCACTGCTACTCTTGGGGTTTATTGAATGCTAAAATGGCCATGCTTAAGACAACATTGACAAGAAGTGTGATGGCATCTCAGGTTTTCTCTTACATGGGAGGTCCAAAGTAGAACTGGTCTATCCAAAGCAGACACCTATGAGCTTTCTGGGATAAAAACATGTTGTTCAAGAGAAGGCTCAGATTAAGGAAGATTAAGTTGTCTAGAAATCATAAGAGATGAGAATTAGTCAAACGTTTGCTTGCTTGGTCGTTTTTATATCATGTTGAGTTTTGGGGATTTTTTTTGGTTTTTTGTTTTTTTTTTCCCCAGGGAGAATCTGTCATTATTTCCTTTTTTTTTTCTTGTTTGCTGTGGGTTTTTGTTCTTAATGATAGAGCCAGGTGCCAACAGCAAACGATTTGCAAAGCTTGTTACGGAGCTCGATGAGTGTCGCAGCTGTTGCTGCAGTTCTGGATCCCTCCAGCTTATGCTAAACTTGCTGCTTTGAAATCCACACAGCCTGCAGACCATATCCCTGTATCCCTGTATTCCTGTATTTCAGGAATTTTCTGTAGTAGAGGATGGCTTGTACTCGAGCACGAGCAGCACTGGCAGTTTGATTTAGGTAATACAACATTTTCCATCAATAGTTGGCTCAACAGCTTAAGTCAGGTCTCTGGTACAAGCTTGATGCAGTCCAGCCTGATTAATCCAGTATAAATCAGGCTGTAAATTCTCTTCTGGTGTAGATTAAACCCCTCACCCAGTCAACTTTGATTGTTCTTGCATGGTCATGATCTGTGTGAGTTTTTGTTCCCTTAAAATGCTGTGTGATGTTTTGTGGTCACCATGCTCGAACTTCAGTGGGAAAAAAGGTGCTGGTAGCTGCTTAGTAATTTCTTGTGTCTCTAAATAAATGTTATCTCCTTAGTAAAGTTCTTTTCTTCTCATGATTTTACGTAAGGGTCTAGGAAAAATTATGTCAACACTGTGCATTTAAGGAGAAATGTTACACTAACCTTTAGGATACTGGGAAATCTCATGTAAAGCAAGAGCATCTTGACAGGGTATAACTTCACATTTATTCAAAATAAAATGATCATTTATTAAGAAAACAATGTCTGCTGGTGGTAACCCCATTCTGATTTTCTAAATTAGCCCTTCTCCACAACAGGCTCATTATCTAGGAAATGACTGCTGCTAGTACGGTATCAAAAGAAAATAGGCACAAGTAGCAGGAAGAATATTATTATTATAGCAGCTCCCAGTAGTGCTGCTACCATTAAGATTCTGTCAGAATTTTCATGGGAAGGCTCCTCTTTCCTGATATTTTTTATTTTTACATAACTATAAAAGTCAGAGCTATATAGGAATAGTCCATTTAAGGTCTGGGGCCAGCAGTGTGTGTTTGCTTTGAGCAGCTCTTGAAAAGTAACTTGATACCTCCAAGTAGCTGCTCTGTGATTCCTGTGACTATGTTCAGGCATGGAGTTTAAACCACCTGCTTTTTCCTCTGTAGCACACTAAATCCACCCATTTTATAATTCCCACCTGGGTTTGATCTTTGCCTGTCTCTCATCTTCCTTTCACAAGCCAGGATTCTGTTGGTGGCTCTGTGGAAAGAGTGACTTAGGCAAGAAAACTGTGACTCTGATCCCAACTGGAATTTCCTATTGACATCACTGGACATCAGGATTTTCCTCTGCTGGGGAAGGTTAGTGTCGATTCACATGGTTCTGAATGATTGAAGCTTTCAAGCTCACCAGCAGCTCACAAAGTGAACAAAATACATGGCAGGAGGTCTCAGTGCTTATTTATCTGTGCAGTTAAGCTGGAATTCCAGAGTTCCTTACTATGCTACCTAAAATATTTACCCCATAGGCCAGGAGGAGTGAAGTGTTTGCTGTACCCTAAGGAAGTGATGGAGACCTCTTGGAAGTTCAGGAATGCAGTGTGGGGGCATCAGCAGAACATGCACCTGATATTCTATAGGCAGAAGTGATGCTTGTGAATGGAAAGTGCTTCCTGTGTGTTGGCTGATGTGAAATGATTTGGAGGCCTTCATGCAATACCCACTTGTTGAATATCAGCTTTGCTAGGAGAAAAAAGTCCTGGGAATTGATATTCTGATCAGTGTTTTTGTGAAAGGAACCAAGGATTGAGTGGATCTAAAACCCGATCTACCCTTACAGCAACAAAAGTGACCCCTCCAAGGAAGAGGAGTTTTGAGAGGAGAGGGAAGGGGTTGGTGTCTGCTTTGTGACCAGACAGGGAGCACATCCCCATCAGTAGCCTGTTACTGTGGGATCTTTATGAAATCTGAATTTGTCATGGGTCTTTTCTTGACCCTCTTCTTCCACCCACTACCAAGTAGGTAAAACATTTCTAGTGAAGTATTTCCTGACTGAAGTTCTCAGAGGGGCTGAGCAGGGAACTGCAGCACAGCTGGGCAAGGGGAGAGGGGAGCAGTGTTTGGGGAAAAGGCAGCAAACCATGAGCATTGCCTGGGGACATGCTTGAGGAGAGGTCTGGGCTCATGGGAAGGAGCACGGCTGCAAGGTGTGAGGAGGAGGAGTGGTGTCCCTGTGAGAGGGGTTTCTTCCCCACAGGAGCTGGGAGACAGGCCTGGGGTGATGATGGTCTAAGAGAAGCTGTACAAACCTTTTTGGAAGTCCAGCCCAGCCCATGCCCTTCCTCATGGACAAGGGGATTTTGGTGGCTGTATGAATTCCAAGCAGAGGCTCCTGCTGTCCAGAGCTTCAGCTGTCCAGATAATGTTTGCTTTAGTCTTGTTATACAAGGACATAAAGTGATGCAAGTACCAGCAAAACACAAGTTTGGATTTTGTCTAATTATGACCTCCTTAAGTTAATTTTTATGCATCAAAGCTATTTGACATTTGTCAAAACAAATTCAAGTCCCTGGGAGAGATTTTATGACAAACCCGCCATTGATCTGACAGCTTGCTCTCTGGGGAAGGCAGAGTGTGGCTGGCATTAAAGACTCAATGCTTCCAAAGTTCTCCTTTACTCCTGGTCCCAAGGCAGAGTGGCTGGGCCTGGGCGAAGCGACTGCCACGGTGGCAGCTGGGAGTTTGACAGTGTTATGAAGAGCCGCAACTGTTGAGCAGCGGATTGTTACACTGCCGATGACAGCGTTGCAAATTAATTCTGAAATTAACTGAGGGGACACGCAGAGGTCCCACCGTTCCTCGGGAAGGGAGAGGGCAGTGTGGAATCAGCAGAGGGAAGATCGCTGCCCGTGTCCTGCCTGGCAGCTGGATGCGAGCGTGGAAAACGCGGATGCGTGGCAGCCACGCTCACCCCAGGAACGCAGAGCCCTGCAGGAGATGACGAATCCGGAGTGGGGGCGGGGATGTTTGGGGTTCTCTATTGCTCTGCTAAATGATTTATTGCACCCCCTGTGTCTCCGAGCTGAGGAATTAGTAGGCTGATATTTCACTTCTATCCTTAAAATAACCCGTTCTTTTGCGAAATGAAATAATTTCTCCTATAGCAGCCTTCTCCTAGGCTTTGTCAGATATTACTCAGCCCAGAGTACTTCCAAATACTCAATATTATTTCACCTACGTGTGCAGAATGCTGTCTGCCTCCAACCTGAGGTATCATTCACTGGTTTGTAGTAGCCATTAACATATGCTTTTCCCATGGTTTGTGTACTTATTCTAAGCATGTGCCTTTTACAATGCAGAACACAAGAGACTTGTTTTGTAAGATTAATGAAGGTCACCAAAATTCTCAAAAGTATTCTGATAATTAAGGCTTTGTTTATCAAAAACAAGTTATATTAAGAGCAAAAAGATTCATGGTAATTATTCATAATCTTAACAATTCAAGTGTAGCCACCTCATTTGTGCATTTAATTCTTCTTGTTAATGTTTTGCATAAATCTGCATAATTACTTGAGTTGCCTGTTGTAATTTTGACAGCTACTCAGTTCATGTGCACTAAAGTATATCAAAAGCTTGATGTGCTGAATATTTATAATTTTACGTATGTTCTTGGGATAATATTTTTTCAACAATATTTTTAGTTTTTGTAAAATTGACATGGAATACTGGGAAAGATTGCCAAACACAGATCTCCATATCAGCACATGATGGAACCAGAGCAACACTTAAAGGTATAGCACGGAGGTTTGGAGGTTTTTTACAGAAAATCCAAATGAACTGTGCACATGAACTGCTCTGATCGTTTTCCAGTGGGAGTGTAATACTCCATTAACATAAAGACATCCCTCTTTTTTAAATAAAGTTTTTCAGCATGTTCTCTGCCCATGCAAGTCTCACTGGGTTTTATTCCTGGTCCCATACAAAAGAAAGCCAGGGGAAAGTGTGGAGCAGCACGAGCAGGGGCAGCACTGCAGCTCTGCCCAGCTCCTGGGGGGCTCGCAGAGCTCCCTGCCCTCCATTCAGCCAAACAAAACAGCCCCCAACAACCCAGCTGCACTTTTGGCTTCGCAAATGCTCCTTTACATGGACATTTTGTGGGTGATGGACTGAGAGTGGCTTTTGTGGGACGTACAAATAGAATAATAACGCAGCTCAATGGGGTTGTGGCACCCTTCACCCACAGTTTTGGGGAGGGGAGGGATTCGCAGGGTGGGAAGGTGGCAATGACCTCTTGTGCACACAGAATAAATACCCCATTCCGTGAGGACAGCAAATACTGATGGTATTTATAAATATCTTTGCGCTGCTGAATTACAAAGGCAGTTGCTAACTAATTACAGCAGGAAGTTTTCAGTGCATCTGATGAGTGTCTGGCACAGTGCGGTGTGAATCTTCAGTCGGCTCAAATCACACACATTATTCAGACTTTTTACAAATGTTGACAAAATGCTGGTTTGAAAATTCTTGCTCAGATCCCTCAAAAATACTGTCTCAAGACAGTTTTTGGAAAGACTGTGACTATTATTTTTGAAAGCCTGTGTTCTGCACGGTGAAGTTACCAAGTTTTGCACTTAGGAATAATTTTGCAGTGTGTAAAGCTGGTGTAGAGCTCTGGTGTAAAGCTCTGGTGTAGAAGTGTGTGCTCACTATTTGGGTATGTTTTCACCTTTCTGGAATAATGCTGTGCCTCATAAAAAAAACACCCCTGTATATGTTTATTAGCTCTTTCATGCAAAAATTCATGTTTTTGTATGGAAAACCAGCTTGCTTTAAGACAGACAAAAGGAGGGGAATCCTACTTTAGCCATCAGAGCATTGTTTCCTAGGAAGGAGATTTGATATGAATGAAATGCTGTTGTCCAACAGGAGGAGAAAATGAATGTATTCAAGTCCTATCAAAAAGCAGAAACAAAATCCGGTGTTCCAGCCCTGCAGATTCCTCTGCAGTCACACAGAGTTGGTGCTGTACAATAATTTTGAACACTTAAGGCACCAGAAATTTGGGTTATCCTTCAGTCACAGATCCACTTCAGGGGGGTAATGCCATGGGAGGAGGGAGAAAGATTTAAACTGTTTCTGTTATGCTCAAAATATATTTGGGGTTGATTTAAGAGTAAAAGGAGGAAAAGTGCAGTTGTCATGCCCTGCTATCTTTCACTTTAATGAGCACTCAAATGTAAGTGAAAAATTAAAAGGTTGTTATATTTAGAAATAGCTGGAGCCATACACTCGATGTATGTTGCACACAGTGGGGAATGAGCATAAAAAATGAGGGGGAAAAACCCATCTACTTTGCAGCTATATTCATTAATTAAAAGAAGATTGTTAAACTAAATTTGGAAAGAGAGGGGAAAAAAAAAAGAAAAAAACTTCTTTAATTGTGTTTACCCAAAAGCCTTTTCTTCCTAATTTAAATAGCATAAACATCTGGACTAAAGCAATATTAGAATCATGACAGTAGTCAAGCAAATCTTGTGGAAAATAATGAAATTAGATCCCTGGTGTTGTGACAGAGTAAGGGCAGGATACATCAGTTCGATGTTAATAAAATTTCCATGAATGACTGAATACAATTAAGAAATTGTCAGTTGCGGCAATGAACTTTTGTAGCTCATAGATGTTTGCATCATTTGATTATGCTGGCAATTTAAAATTGTTTGTTAGTGTCTGTGTTGGGATATTAATTATGACCTTTATTACAGCCCACAATTAAACCAGTCATATAGCAACAAGCAGCCTGTGTTGTGGTACTAAAGGATCTGAACTGTTCAGAACAGGGTCTTGGTGTGTTCAGACCATTCACTGATCATCCAAATTGGAAATTATTTGAAATGATCCAGTACTTTAAAAGACAATTCAGCTGGGTTGAGTAATCCCTTTAATAAAGAAATTTTGGTTTAATAGCATTTTAACAGTTTTAATTGCTAACAACATCTGTAACACTGTTTTAAAGAAGGGAGAGAGAAAGCATTTTTAACTGTGACTCCAAGACAAGCTTTCTCCTGCTTCAGGAAGAGAAACCAATTATTCATTGGTTAATTAGCTGTAAACAACTTTTAAAAGACACATCCATTATATATGTAATTATTTGAAAAAAGGCTTTAATATTATTTGTGCTAATGCATAATTATTAGTGCGTGCTAAAAGGATTAGCAGCATTTAGATGACCACTATTGTTGGGAAATATCAGAGTGGGGAGAGGAGATTAGCATCAGGCCGGGATGTGCAGGGATGGATGCAGTGAGTGCCTGCACCCCTTCAGCAGTGAAAACGGCCAAATCACACGGGCACAAACAAAGCCTTGCAAGCTGAAACCTCACACTTTTCCCTCTTTAATATTGCTCTGATACGTGCAGGAAATATATCCCCAACAAAGGATTTCTGTGCCCAACAGAATACAGAGTACCTGGCTTTTTTTGCTTGTTTTTAATTTATTTTTTAAAATTTTTTTTAGACTCTCATGGCACATTTGTAATTTTATTTTTTTAGGGTTGTGTAGTCCCTTTATTATTCCACAGCTGACTGGCAACTTTACAATGCCCTCAGCACATCCATTTACTAACTGTTATACCTAATTTACTAAGAAGATGTAAAGTCCTGGTGAAATCTATTTAGGCTTTTGTCATGTGTTGGCTGGAGCAGTGTTTACAGTCATTAGCATATGAATGAAAGGAATCATATTTTAAACATTTCAATATTTTTAATATAGGTCAAGGCAAACTGTAACATTTGTCCTAACACATTGCAAATTCCAAGTAAGACATCACAGAACCTGCCTGGAATTTGTGTTGATTTATGCCTGCGTTTATCAAGAAAAGGTTTGAGTTAAACTAAAATTACAGGAGGAGGCAATTCAGGGCCACATCAATAACAACTTAAGCATCTGAGTGACCTAATTCTGACACAATCATGGTTTTGCAGTGCTGAAATAGTTCTCCTGCACATACCTTACAAAATAATTTATGTTAAACAGAGACCTGGCATTTCATGTTCCAAGTCCCCACATTTTGGGGGAGATAGAATTTTTCAGAGGCAGCTGGGGAAGTGATGGGATAAATGGTGTGACAGCAGCACTGCAGCCTCCCCTGCAAGGGCCACGGATTTGCTTGAGCCCTGACCTGCAAGGATGGACCTGAGCAGTGGGAGATTTGTTCAGTCTCCATGAATTTGGCTGCTTTTCAGATGCTGCCAGTAATGATGCTAATTGCTGGCATTGGTGACGCTCGCGTTTGTGATACGGGCACCTGTACCATGGCAGCATTTCTGATCTTTTCTACAAGAAAACAGCTCCCAATTCTCTTTTATGAAACTGGAGCAACAGTGTTTGACAGCTCACAAGGAATACCATGGGTGATTCTAGCATTTCAGTTCACTGGATATTTGTAATTATCTGGAGTTTAAGGAGAAATGTTGCACCTTGATTGGGCTGATTTCTTTACAGCATTCATTGTGTGGAAGCATTTGGGGAGGATGAAATTTTTGTTTTAGTTGACAAAGAAATTATTACATTTGAAGGGCTTTGTGTATTTAAGCATAGATGATTATTTAGAAGGCTTGGTTGCTGCAAATTGGAAGCCTCGTAGCTCAATTTACTAATTTATTTTGTGATCTGTGACTAAACTGAGTAAAAATGCAAATACCACAAGCCCTTTGCATTTTATCACCAGATCAGTTTACTGATGAGAGGATCAGAGTCACTAAACAGTTCAACACTTGTGATTTCTAAGTAGTGAGACACTAAAAGCATCTATAGTGAGGACTACAGGAAAAGTCTCTTGAACAGAGGTTTTAATGGAATTCAGTGTTTATTTGTTTCTCACTTGGAATGCAGAAGCAAAACTTTATTGTCCATTGTAAGGATGTTTTCTTTGTCTCCCATCACATGTGGCAATGAGCCGTCACTCTCATGTTGCAGCGGGATCATGGGCTAGGAGGGGAAACAACTGGGAAAGGTTGAAACACTGACAACTTAAATGGGTGTTGGCATTGCCTTTTGATTGCACCTCTGTTCAGAGAGCATCAACAACAATTATAATCTCTTAAATAATTTTTGTTTTTAACTAATATTCCCCCATGGTCTTAGGAGGTTTTGTTTAAAAGCATTTCTATTTAAAAGTATCACAGCTGTTTATTGGCTGCTTATTTGCCAGTCAGTGTTAGCAGTGATGTCAGCACCACTTTGGAGGCAGTGCTGGGGCAGAGTCCTTCTCCTGGTAAAACCAGTGCAAGTCGTGCTCTTGCCTCCCAAGGAAGCAGATTTGGGTCTATTAATCCCTATTTTTGCAGATCCAGCAGAGGGAGCAGAAGTCCACTGATGGGGTTGCTTTGGACGAAACATTTGGGGTGGCAGATGGGTTGGCAAAAATTGCATGTGGAGGTGGGGAACTGCATGAGTCATTCCCCCCATATTCTGAGAAAACTGCTCAATTAAAACACCAAAGATTGCACTGTAATTCAGTAATTTTTCACATCCTGGAATTTCATTTTTTTCTTTAAATTCTCCATGAGTTGGTACATTATTAGAACAATTGATGAGAACTATTTCCAGCACTTACACCAGTGTAGTGATCCCAATTAGCCAGCAGATAATTGTTTTTGTAGGGAATAACACCCAGTCATGTCTTTGCACATCAACTCCCCTGCCATGTTGCTGCACTTTTGAATATACAGCAGAAGAATTGCCCCCTTTAAAAAACAATAATTAGGAAGGGATTAGCTGTAGTGCTGCAGTTATTTTAAGGTGCATGCCATGGATACAGATTTATCCTGAGTGTTGTTGCTTCGGACAGAAATGGGTGGTGTGGCACTTGCTGCTGAAAGTGGCACTGGGTGGGCTGTGATTTGCACCCAAAAGAGCTGCAAGTCGCAGAATTTTGGGAGTTACACGAGGCATAATCTTCTGCTGATTTCTGACCTCACTGGGACCAGCGTTGGGGTATATCTCCTTAATAAGGAGCATTTCCTGCTGCTTTTAGAACTCTTGGCAAGTTTAGTCTGATGTGATAAAGTTAAAGTAAGTTTTATTTTATGCCCTGCTTTTGTCTGGGATAGAGTTAATTTTCTTCCCAGTAGTTGGTGCAGTGCTGTCGTTTGGATTTAGGATGGGGATAATGTTGATAACACAGGGATGTGTGAGTTGTTGCTGAGCTCACCCTAAATCAAGGACTGTTGATTTTCCCATGCTCTGGCAGTGAGGAGCTGCACCAGGAGCTGTGAGGGAGCAGGGCTAGGACAGTTGACCTGGCCAGAGGGATATTCCATCCAGGAAACTCCTATCAATCTCATGGGCTAAAACTGCCATGATCATTAAATAAAATTATCATTGGTTTTCCAATTGCTTTCTGTTGGCCAAACCTAAAGATCGTGTTAAGATCACAGTTGCAAATCTTTCTCTGGGATTGAGAAGGCTAAAAAATCACTTCTTACTTGAAAAAAATCTAGATTTTTAAAATAATTATTATTTTTTAAAGTAATGATTGTGTAAAACCAGGGCAGCAAAAGCTCTCCAGGTACTCTGACACTGATCACTGGAAGAGCTGCAGCACAGCTGCTGCTCAGAGCAGAAGTCAGACCTGAGAAAAGAGCCTTGTGTGCAGCCAGGGCTTCATCTGGCACAGAGGGCACAGCAACGTGGTACCAGCCTAGAAAAAGGAATTTGTGAAAAAACAGCCAAGGCAGACTAACCAGCTCACAGCCTAGTTTTATTCAAATCATATTTTTAATTAGAAGCAGGTCTTCAGTATTTTTAGGAATTTAGTTTGAATAAGCATTTTAGATTCTGACTCATTTGATAGTTAAAAAAACAGAAAAAGAAGAAATTAAAATAAACGCTTGGCTTTATTCTTTTTTCTTTTTTTTTTTTCTCTCTTCTTTCATGTCAGACAAATGTGACAGTGAAGAAAAAGAAAAGGGCAATTGGGGGACAGGAGATTGTAGATCCAATATTTCTTCGCTGATGAAGGAAGCTTTGTTTGTTTCAGATTAATTCAGTCAAAGATAATATCTCCTACTCCCAAAGAAAAAAAAAAAGCCAAATCACACCCCAAGCAAAAATGGAAAAGTTCAAACTTTTAAACTCAGAATACAATTTCCCTTGCTTGGCCACCTTTGCTGACAAGCAGATGTGGGATTTGGGTTTGATTAGGCTGCACATGAACCTGGCTCCATATGGGAGAACATTCCTGGAGATGCTCTGTGCCTCACAACACTTTGGATTGCTGGAAATTCCCGAGTTTCTTGTCTCCACCTTGCTGAAGAGAGAGCAGTGGCTGCTGTTGGAAAGGTGGATGGATGACTTACAACAGGAGGTTTCATAACAGGAGCTACTCCTGTTCCTTCTGTTGATGGCTCTTGGGTGATGAAAGGAACAAAGGCGATCCCATCAAAACAACAACAAACTAAAATAGAACAAAACCCTCCGAGTCTGCACGTTAATGAAGAGAATCAGAGAATGGAAAATGAAACAAAAGCTGAGATATTCTGAATGCAATCTTACAACAGTTCTGGCAGAAGATGCTGGAGCTTTTTTAACTCTGATCTCTAAGCTAAAAATGGAGTTGTCAGCCTTAACTTTGAATTTTCTTGCTTTTAGCAGTTTGCGTTAAACATTAATGTTATTGAAAATAGCTTTTCATCCGTGTGTATTAAGGGTTTGTTTGCCAAAGCCTCTGCTCCCAAATGCGTGAATTTCAGCAGCTAGCAAACATCAAAGCAAGGAGATTTTTTTCAGCTCAAGAAGTTATCTTTAAAATTAAAGCTTAGTCTTTCACTGTATACTTTTTGTGAATAATTATTAGAATCTATAATAAACAGTCTCCCTTTATTGTTCTATTATATCGAAAGAGATATGCCTTGATTGTATCATTTTAATTAACTCTTGCTGTGTTTTATTGAAGTTCAAAGCATTAAGCATTGTTTATGTAAGCACCATGACATTCAGGTTGCCTGAAAGAAGTAAATAAAACTGTAGGTCAAACTGTATTAATGTTTCTTGCCAGCTATTATTACATCTGCTTTTGAACAGCATTTATTCTGTAATTGATGGTTGTCAGCCTGTAATTTCCATAGTTACATTCTGAACACTTGGTTTTCCCTAATTTTTGTAGTGTTTACACCACATAAAGTCAGAGATTAAAGTAAAAGGGAAAAGTGAGTTACCAGCTTTTATTTAACCAGCTTAATATTTCTTTCTTTTGGGGAATCACTCCAGGTATTTGCCAAGTTCATATATCTATAATATGCTTTTCAATTCAATTTTCTGCCCTTTACTTTTCTCTATTTCATATTTACTTTATTCTTTGTGGTCATCCCATCTAATCTGTCTGCCCATGTCTACCTAATCGACCTAATATGTCCATGTATCATTTCTTTAATGATTTTATTATTGAAATGACTCTCAGCATTTGATACTTAAGCATACATTAGAAAAGCCTAATTCTCCCATTAGTGGATCAAGCTGCCATGAGCCTCCCACATCCAGGCTGCTCCAGGAGTTAAATGAGCTCTGGTGAATGTTGGCTAAGAGCTGTTCTGCAGATCTGCTCTACTTTTTTTAATCTCTGTAAGTGAGGAGAAGCCACTGCACAGATTTGGGTCACTTTTTGTACCCCAGCATTATCTAGAGGTGAAGATGCAATGGTTCCTTTCACTCTGCAGCTTGAATTTTATCCTTAAGGCCTTGCTTCTGCAAAGGAAACTGAAGAATTAATTTTTTTCAGCCGCCTCTGCTACCCATAATGAGCCACAGATGTTTTGGAACCTTCTATGGCTTTCTCTTTCCATTTTAAGTCCAACTTTACCAAATTAGTTTCTTTGTTTTTGCTTCCTTCAACAAAATAATTGACTTCTGAGAAGTTCATGGTAGCCAACAAGAACATCTCAGCAATCTCATCCATTCTTTCCTCTCTCAAGCGGCTCCAGGGATTTAACACCCCTGTAGCATCTTTGCCTTTGAGCCCGACTTCCCATCCCTAGCCTCAATTATTGCCTTCTGTCTGGGCAGTCTTTATTCTGTTTATGTTTTCAAATTATTTGAATTTGAACTTTTTTGTTTAATTTGTAGGTTTTTTTTTTCCTATGAGCTCTGAGTCTGGGAAGTGTCTGACAAATCTGCTGTTACAAAATGATTTGGATTAAAAGACCACTTTTGTGCTGTTGAATGGCTTGTATGTAGAAATTTTTATTTATTTTTGTTTTAGGTCAAGCCTGTGGTTTACTTAAAAGAGGTTGTTAAAGAGAATTCCATTGTGTTTCTCTAGTCAAGCATAGCTATCCTGTTAAATATGTTGTACAAGCAGTGAATAGTGTGACACTTAAGGAATGCTGAATTTATTTTTGGACATGTTTTTGTATTTCTTTATCATGGCAGAGACTTTTTGGCGATAGGGCAGCGGGGACCTGAAGTGTCTGGTTACGTGCTGTGGTTAACAGAGTGGCTGCACTCGAGTTCCTTGGCATCAGACAATTTTTTTCCTTTTTCTTTCTTTATTTTTTTCCTTTCCTTAGCTTGATAGGCTGCAGTTGAAGTCCCTTGATTTGTCTTTGTTGTGGGCAGAATCTGGGGATTAGGTCAAATTAAAAACTGACATTTCCATTATGTCTGTACTTTTATGGTCCATTCCTCTGCTATAGAAAGTCAAATACCTCTTTGCCTATTGCTGAAACCAAAGAAACAAAGCAAGAGAGAATTCCTTCTAGCTCCTAACTGAGCAGCAAACCTCATTATTCCTGGAGTAATCTGTTAAACAAATGGAAATAGGTGAACCTTCCACTCTCTTTTTTTTGTCTCTTATTTAAGAAAATGGCACGATCTCAGGAGAGCATCTTTAACTAAGAGAGCATAAATGCACCCCATGACAGTTACAAATATTTTTGTACAACAGACAGACAAATTGTGCTGATTGTCTGTATTTAAAAAAAAAAAAGAAAAAGAAAGAAAGGAAAAAAAAAAAAAAGAAAAAAGAGCCTTGCCTAAAAGACTCCAGTAAATCACGAAAGTGATCTCAAGTGAACAGAGATGGATTTCTGGAATACGGTGTGCAATGAAACCACTGACCTCTTATACAAGGGTTCATGTCTTTTTCTACAGAAACAGATGGGTAATAGCATAATGCTGAAATCATGCTCTACATAATATGGACCTAGTGATTGCAGACCTGATTGCTTGCCATATGGTTGCTGAAGGGTTGAAGAGAAAATGGGATGATATGCAAACCCTTAAAAGCAACATTTTTATTGAATGGCCATTACATTAAAACCCAAACTCTGCAAATGAAGGCAAGAACTGTGGTGAATAATGATGAAATAACAAAACAATAAAAGAAGAAACACAATAGCATGGATTTGTTTGCAGTATGCAAAATAATACTCCTCATTTTTTTTGGTGTCGTTCTGCCTTGTGTTACGAGCATTCGGTGGAAAGTTGGTGGGACATTGCTGCCTGCAGGGCACAAATACAGTATTGTGGAGCACTGCAGTATTCACTAGGTCAGACAGGAAAAGAAAATAATCACTTGTCTCAAAGGAAAAGCTTCTGAGTTAAATGTTAACTAAAATATGCAACTTGCATACATGAACCACATTACGGCAAGGCTGGTGGGAAACCTTCATGAGACTTCATGCACCTATTTCCTCTCTCTCCTCAAAAAAAACTTGCTTTTATCACTGATTTTTTTTTCCTTTGTATACTCTTGTAACTGGTGGATAGCCTGGGGGTTTTTTATTGACATTTGTCAGTGAGTTTCTGAGTGTGGGTAGAGGAAATGCAAAGAGTATGTGATGTGTAAGTCCTCACTCCTAATGTGTACTTATCTACAAGAGGCTTCTTTGTAGGAAGGAGGTTCCACATAGGGCTCAGCAATGTCACCACAACGTCATGGCCATGCCTCCTCCTGTGCTGAGGGGAAGTGACTCTGACAGTGTGACAGGGCAAGTCTTTGAAACATGAAAATCCTGCCTTCCTGGGCTTTTCTTACACATTTGAAGGGCAGGCCAAGTGTGGTCTCTTTTAAAGCATTAATGGCTCTCTCAGTTATTGCTGTAAGAGGTACCCAACTGGTAAAAGCCAGAAATTCAGCTCAGTTTAGAGATTGCAAAGGTTCACAAGCCACTAGAATCAGGCTGGACTTGCCTCCTCTAGAGGCTCAGTCATGTATGAACATTTTGGTGGCTTGATGGCTCAATGCAGGGTGGAATTCAGTGGCTTTGCAGTCAAAAAGGATCCTTTTGTTTTTAACTTCTGCAAAGCTTGTCCACTCCCTAGTGCTCAGGTGTGTGTAGAAAGGGATGGGGAAGCAGTTCCCAGCTCTTTTTGGCAGGTGCAATCTGTGCCCTGCTGTGTAGCCAAACTCCTCACATGTGGGGACCACCCCAGTCAAGTCCCTGGACTCTCATCCTCTCTCCACCTCCCTGCTGAAGAGCTTCCAAGACCCAGGCAGGGTAATATAGCTATCTCTGATTAATCACTACTAAATGCAGACTTCCTTGGCTTGACAGACTCGTCTGATGCATCCCATAAATCACAATTTGTTTGACTGCAAGAATGGAAAATATTTATTTGAACAATTACATTCAAAGAGGAATCTGCCACGTACGTGAACCTCCAGATCATCCTCAGCCTTCTCAAGGGCTGCCCACCTCACTTGTGTTTCACTCAGAGACCTAAGGACATTTGACAAGCAGCATTTCCCAGTATTTAAGACACTTTAAGTATGGCGAAACAGATTTCCATATGATGAGAAGAGATTTCCTGCAGCCTATAAAATTGATTCTCATCCCTCTCGACTTGTGACACGCCGCCTGTGTGGCAGCAATAAGTTTTGCATAACTTTTAAGAGCCCGTGCTGACCTACTTAACAGGCATCCACTGCTACATAATGTATTTAGGTCAAGCATTGTGTTTGAGCTTATCATCAATCTTGTAATAGTCCAGCTCTCTGTGAGAGCCACAGGTACATGATTGATGCAAACATTCCATAGGATAGAGAATATTCTTGTCATTTTCTTCAAGGGAGGCTTGGCTTTAGGGTGTTGCTATTTTTGTTGGAGAAGCAACAAGGATTGCCGATCACAACCCTCCCAACCTCGGCTGCTGCACCCCTGCTTTTCTCCCTATATTAAAAACCAAACCCACCTATAACAAGTGATTTTTTTTTTTTACATGATTCATTTGGGCTAGACAGTACATAAATAAAATCTATATTTTTATTATGATATCTTGCTGACTGGTTCTTACTTCCAAAATAATATACCTGGAAATTTTGTACCCAATCGTTCTCTACCCAATCATTCTGTCCCTCCCCTAATTGCAGTTGGTGTTTTTAGCCACATTTTGGGCAGGCTGCTAAAGCCTGTATTTTAATAAAGTAGTGCCAGCACACTTCCTCATCCACATGATATTAGTGTAGTGCACATTGGTTTGAGCAGTAAATTGTTGCAAAGTTCTGTGACATCTTAATGCTCTGACAGGATGTGAAAGACAATAACACCACTGAAAAGACCAGAAAAAAGGCCCTTTATGGCTACTGAATAATATATTAGCTTTTAACACTGTATATACAAGCAAAATGGGCTAAGGTATAAAATCAACAAAATAATTACTTATACCAGAGTTATCTATTTTATCAGGATCAGAACTGCATGACCTCAGCCCGTGGTGCAAACAGGCTTTGATTTGGAATTCATTACCTCAAAGAGCTGTAAATACCTGCGGCCCCGAGTGAGATCTGGCCTGGGGGCTGATGAAATGGTGTCTTACTTGTGTGTAATTTGGAAAGAGAGTTCCTCTGAAAAAACCCTCAATCTGTTGTGTGAATGGACTGGCAGGAATCATTCCCAAATCGTGCCCAAAATGTGCCAATGTGAGGACCTGTGAGCAGCTCCCCAAACGTGCAGGTGGGTACCTGCATACAAATGCTGCTAAAATTGACATGTACAGTGCTGGGGATCTGAAAATCTATCCTGCACTTTTTAGCAGTGCATTACCAAGTCTGAACTGAGGGAAGAGTTACACGGCAATGAAATATGCATGAAAAAAAGTCCAATTTATACACGGATCTCAAGAGTTTGGCGACTTGTCTCCTTTCCTTCCTCTTCAAATGCTGTGCAAAGTTTATCAGTTTGTATGACAAATTAGTTTGTGCTGTTCTCTGTGTTCCAAACAGAACTTCCACGATGTTATTTGCTTCTTCATTTAAATACTTTCAGAGGGAAAAAAGTAATGATTGGACCAACACACCTTTCTCACAAAGTAAGAGCCCTCAGTCTGAGCTCCCTCACTTTGAAAGTCTTAAATTACACCCAAATGTTGCTTTGGTTTGGTTTAATTTGTGATACAGCCAGACTTTTCCTGCAAAACTTATTTCCAGAGTTTTGGATTCTCATACTCAAAGATTTCAAATGTTGGGCTTTAATTCTGGCTAAGTCAAAAAGGAAGTGAAGCATCTTTAATATAAATTTTTTGCTGATACTCAGAAATACATTTTGCATCCTCCTGCAGTAAATGATAAGAAATTCAAAATTCAGAAAGAATTTCTGTAATATAATCCAGTTTCAGTCAGAACTTGTGGATTCTTTGCCTTGAGTTCACTGATACCAACCTGAGAAGGAGTGGGCAGAGGTGAAATTCCTTCTGTCAAACACAAACTCGATGGGGGGAAAGTAGGGAGGCGGTTGTATGCAAAATAGAGACACTTCAGCGTCTGCTTATACACTCATTTATTTATACATGCGACAAGAGGAGCACTTCTTACTCAGGGTAACATAAATAACCCTGGCACAAAATGTTTTAGGAAGTGCACTTGGAATTGCAGCCCTGTCTTAGGTGAAGTCAGGACTTATGCAAGATGAGCAGTTGTTCTTTTCAGTTCTTCAAATGCAAACAAATGGGCTCTTTGTTTTGGGGACAGAATTGTTTCCCAAGCTGTCAGCTCAGTACTGGGTACAGCTTATACCTTTCCTTGCTCTTTTCAAGGTAGCTGTGCTGTGAAAGGAAGGGAGGGAGGGAGGGAGGGAGGGAGAAGGACAAAGAAAGAAAAACTTCATTCCGATATTATTCTATAATGAAGATTGCAGAGTTTCCTCTATTTGGAGCATTAAAAAACTACAGGAGTTGTTTGTTTCCTTCCTTGAGGAAGGTAATATTTGCCTGGTGTGAGCCTACTGAGCCAGCTGATGTCAGGTGAAATGTTCTGAAGGGAACGGCTTCAGAACCTGGTCCTGGCTGTTCCAATTCCTGCTGCAGGTGCCTTTGATTCCAAAATGTGAGGGAAGAATTAGCGAGAACATTCTCTAATGCAGGACGGGGTGGGTGAATGTAGGGGCTTTTCCAGATTTTTATTACAGCTCTTCCCTTTAAAATTCTTAGAAAGTCAGAAGCACCTTCTAATCTTTTAGCTGCCTTTTTCCTTTCTGTTTAGCAATTCAGCAACACATCGATTGATCCCTTTCCCCAAACATTTTGAAGCACTTGAAACCATTTCTTGCCACGTTGTTATTTATAGAGATTCACTAAATGAAAAAAGGCTCCTTTTTCCCTTGCAGGTATATGCATCATTTATAGTCTGGCTTCATTATATTCTGTACTGTATCAACTCCTGGAGGAGAGTGGTTATGTAATGCTCTTATGTCATTACATTTACATGCATTAAATTCCTGGCAGAATCATATTCACTGGAACAAAGGGTTCATTAGCGGGACAGAAATTCTTAACTTGGGAAACTGCTGGAAGAAGTGAGACACATTTCCAGGCTGATAGTGTTGATATGCAATTATATATTATGTACAGAGTTGATGTGGGATTAGCTAATCCCAGATGACAAGTATGAATGTGATAGAAGTTGTTCATTCCAATCTCTTTCTGCAGCCATAACTTTGAATAGAAGTTATCGTGGTGAAATCGGGAGTGGCTGTGAGGGGAGCTGGCTGCAGTGTGGCAGAGCAGTGCCATTCCCACCACACTGGAGCTTTCCAGAGGACCAACACTCACTTCCCCAGCTGCAAACACAGGGTAAAAAAAGTTACCCAGTGGCTCTTATTTACATGTGCAACTGATGAGCGAATTGATGGCCTCAGCTGTGTTATGCATTTAAATATGTTCTTTATTCCTGCAGCTCCTCTCCCCTATCAGTGCAGCATTGTGGTTGCAGCTTCCAGGAGAACACCTGGGCACATTCCTTTGCACAATGGCAGGGCTCTGCCTGCACCAACTTGGCAAATGGATCATTTTAGTTTTGTTGGAATGGCAGTTAAATAGCAGGAATATATCAAGAGTTAAAACTTCATTACTGGGGAGCAATAAAAATACATCAAGCCTGGAATATTGTCTAGGAGATCAGATTTCTTGGGTGTGTTGACACTTTAAAGAAATATGTTTATTTAAGGAATAGAAATTCTATATACTGGAATACTACAGTGATAAATTGCATTCTACTTAGGCTATCTCTGATGTTCTAATTTTATCAGCCAACAATGCACTGTGTATCCCCTGAAAATAAGCTTTAAAAAAGGCAAAAAATAGTGCTAAGGGCAAAAATCTTCCTTAACCTTTCTGTAGTAGTTCAGTGGGACTGGTGCTGAGCAGTGTCTGGAGTCTGAAAACATTTAATTGTATTTGTTAGCACCTTTTCCTTGGATTGCAGCAAGGAATGTTCAGGTGTAGGTGTGCTGGAGACAGCACCAAGAAATGTATCTGCTTGTAATTTCCACGAGGATGAGAAGCAGGGGACACTGAGTTTCATGCAAACCTGGAAACAGGGACGTTTACAAGTCTCCAGACTTCCATGTCTGACAACTTCCCTAAATTTAGATGTTACGGCTGTTTTCGTGACCTGAAAAGTCTCCTGCACAAGTGTAGCTCCCTAAAAAGGGCTACCTGGAAAGCACTGTGATAAATATGTCTAGTTCCTTCCAAAGCTGTGAGGAAGTGATTTTTAACATATTTCACCAAAAAAAAAAATAAAATTGCTGCTTGTTCTCAGCTTTGCAGATGGTTTCCCAGGTTGACTTGTTAGGATGATGAGGAAGGACAAAAGCTCGTTTGGCAGAACAGGAGCTCTGTCGTTACTCACATTGGGAGCATCTGTCTTGCTCATGTTCTCGTGTGTTTGGGGCTGAATGGGCTGTGGGGAGTTTCTTCTGGTTTCACTTACGAGGGGACATTCTTGGGGGATGATGAGGTGTCTACAGCTCCACTTGTCAGTGCTGGATCACACAGCCACGCTGGCTGCCCTTGCAGTGCTGTAAGACAAGCCCAGAAGCCTTGAAGGATGAAGTGTGAAGTCCCCAGTAATTTCAATGTGACCACAAGCAGCTTCTATGGAGAGCAACAAAGCACAAAGCCTCACTTTAAGGGGAACCCCCCCCAGTATTTATTCATTTATGTATTTATAGAGGTGTATCGTGACTGGTGCTGGAGTTGTTTGTCACAATTTAATGAATCAGTGTGGAATCCTGCAGCAAATAACAAATAGCTCTCTAATAGAGACCATACTTTTGTCAAGTTGGTTGGAGGCTGTGTCTTGCATTTGCTTTCACTCTCAAATCTTTGAGAATGCTTTTTGTAGAAGCTTGATAGTCAGGTATCAAGATCTCTCCAAAATCAGTATCAAGGATGCTGGAGGTTTTGAGACGTCTGCTGTCAATTGTCACTGTTGACAAACAAGGGGAGGAATTAAAAAATAAAGCACATGGCACAACTTCCTACTTTAGTTCTGTGGAGCTGGTTAAAAATGCTGTCTTTGATGTAAATCAAATGGAGCAATATTTCCAGTCTGCATAACAAAACCAAAATTGATCTGCAAAGCTGCATATGTTTACTCTTCCTCCTGTTTCTAAATTCTCTGTAGCTTGGATATTTTCGGTATATTTTCAGTGTTTCAGTATTGCTGGGTTAGTGGTGTGTTCCTGTGGAGGAGATGGAAGTGATACAATGGAGTTTGCAAAAATATGTGCTTCAAGGAACACAAATACACAACCAAATAAAAGGGTTGGGTGAAGAGGTGCAGCCGTTCAGTGTTTGGCATTGAAATTCTGCATTTCTGCTCCAAGAGATGCATTTCCATTTTGTGGATTCAAGCACGTACTTGATTTTTCTAGATTCAGTACTGGTGCACATTCCTGAGGTTCAGGCTGCTGAATTCTGACTCCCATTTTGAGGCAATTGCATTGTGGGGAAGCAGAGAGCTCTTCAAAGGTATCTAAATTAATTCCTTTCATTAAAGGAACAGAGGGAGAAAATGCAAAAATCAAATAAATTCAAATGCATTTAAAAAGACTGATAATAGGCTAAAGGAATTACATGAAAGAGGCAGGAGGAATTTCAGAAGTACATAAGACACTATTAGCTTTTTCTTGACAAGTTTGTGGATCCCAAAATACGGTGGAAGCTGTACCCCCAGAGAAGGGATTTTATTTTCATTCACAACACAGGTAGAAAAAGGATCTATTTGTAATTCTCCTCTGCACGTGTAAGGAACAAGTCCTGGGTTTGATTTCATCCAGATTTAGCCTTAAAACAAGAAAAGCCAAGTGTGCAAGGTGGCTGAAATTCAGGATACTGAGTGTGTTCAGTGCAAAAAAATTCCTTGGATTCAAATGTATTGCTGAATACCACCTTAAGCAGCTTTACTGTCTCCTTCCATCCTTTTTATACTGTCAAGAATAGAATAAGAAATTGGGAAAGAGACAAAGGTGTTAGAAAAAAAGAAGACAAAAGAAGGTGTTGATTTTAGGAACTTTGATTTACTCGATTTTGCTTAAAAACATTAAGCTTTTGCAGTACAAGTATCCTTTGAAAAAAGGATGTCTGTCTTTCAAAATCTTGAATGGGAAAACATTCAGGTTTGTGTCAGGCAGGGCTTACAGATTTTTTTTTTAGATGCAAGTTTAGAAACAGACACCTTTTTTAAAAGAGATTTTGGGGTTCTTTCTTTGTAACTTGACAGGATGGTTTGTTCATGTCAATAGGCTTTTGATCACTTGAAAGCCATTGAAATAAAAAATGTCAATGCTTCCGCTCTTTTGATCCAGCTCCCTTAAGTATTGTTGCAAGAGGAATATATCAGAATATTATAATTTTTCAACTTGGCTTTATGGGTATAACCTGGAGCCACATTTTTGGGTCTAACCCAGAGCACTTTGGAGCCATTTTTGCATGTCAACAGTTCCATATTTTTTCCCAGCAGGAGAATAATTTCCTAATTCATTTGTACTGCCAGCCACTCTTCACTCTGCTTATAAAAGAAATACAGTGGGGTTTAGCTTTTTGTTTTTAAATGTCCTGTAGACCTCAAATTAGAAATATAAAGCTGTGAATATGATGGGTTATCCTCTCCTGAATATCTCTGTAAACCCCGATCACGAAAGCTGTAGGGAATGTTTTCTGCAGAATTGAAATTTAGCAGAAAAAGAAAGTACATAATTAAAACCAAATTCTGGTGTTTGTACAGAGTCTGGGTTTATATATATATATATATATATAAAATAGTGATTCTAAATTTGTTTAAATGGATTACTTGTTTTACATGTAAGCTACACTTGAGAGCAACCATTTTCTCTAGGATTTGTTTTGTATCTCATGTAATGGTTAAAAGCAATTTAAGCCTCCAGATGTATCAGGGGTAGGTCCTCCAGATGAAAGATTTCTGTCTGGAGTGGGAAATCTGTGCTCCTTGCACGTTTCAGGAATAAACCTCTGGAAGCACAGGTTGAAATCCCCATTGAAGCTGGTGGGAGTTTTATTCCTGACTTCAGTGAGTTTAGAATTTCACTGTAAGGATTTTCAGGTGCTTTTTAAAAATGAAAAGGTGACCTGTTTAATAGTGACCCAAATCATTCACTGCACAACTCCTGTCCTGCTCAAATTCCCATAAACGGAAAGAACTGCAGGAAAGTAGAACTCTGGATTTCAAGTGAGAAAGCCACTTGAGATCTCTCCACATCACACTCTGGCTGGTTATTCTGGGCAGCAGAAGTGGCTGAGCCGGAGCTGTTATGATCCATCCACAGCACTTTGTGAGGAGTGGGGAAGCAGAGACAGAAACTGCACTCAGAAAACGCCTCGAGAAGGTTCGTGACACAAGTGGCAGCTCCCCAGAGGAGCTGGCACCACGGCACGCTCAGCACTGCTGGGCCCTCTGGAAGGGGAGGTAAAAAAACCTCTTGTGGGATGCAGTGAAGGCTCTGATGCTGCCAGTGAGAAAGCAATCCCGGCATTTCAGCAAATCCCACCACAGTCACGCCCAGACGGATGGCACCGAGCCTCTGCTTTGGGTTTGCAGCTCTTTATTTCTGGAAAACAAGAAAACACAAAGAAATACATGAAGTTGTGGAATTGCAGAACAGGGAAATGAAATCAGTTTGTCACAGGAGATTTTTTTTTTTTTTTGACATCTTTAGTTTGTTTTGATGTCTGTAATTAAATCTCTAATTATGTGTTTCTGTTGCAGTGGTCATGCTTTTATTACATAATTGCTTCAAGTTTTTCTCTCCCCACTAACAATATTTGTTTAACCTTAGTGCATGCTAGTTACATCCTTCAGGATGGAAAAGCTTAGAAACAGAGTTATTGATTGTTACAATTAACTAAATCAGAGGGGCTCAAAGTTCCTTGCCATAAATTAAATATGTTTTGTGGCACAGGATCAAAGATAATTAAAGGATGAAGCAATTGCAGTCATTAAACAATAAATATTATTTCAATGCCAGTTGAAGAAAATGAAACAACAACAAAATAAAGGCAGGAAAACTGAGGGATTTTAAAAGGAGGGGAGAAAAGTTTAGCCTAGGGTAAAAGTATAGTTTTAAAAAAATAATTTGTACTGCCATCCTTTGAGCTTCCTTTTCTGTTGTCTCAAAAAGCATCTGATTAGGTGAGATGCAATTCAGTCACCTTCTCTTTTTTTTCCCCTTTTGAATTTAGGCATAATTTTTGTCAGTATATTTCAATGTATTCATTAATTTTTCTCATTTGTTTATTTTATGCAAACCATAAGAGACATTTTTTTCCTCAGTGAAGATTGCCTCTTTATTTTATTTTGAAATATTTGTATATTTATTTCATTAAATGAGATAATGCTTTTTCTTATTAACATAATTTCCAGTACATTAAACATATTTCTCCACAGACAGAAGAGAGGAATCAGATTAAATGACAGTTAAATCACTTGCAGCAATTTCAACTGTTAAAAGAAATAAGTGTCTCTGTTTTCTTTGTGATCATGAGATGTGCTGTAAAGGGAAATGAAATACTAAAGAAAGGAGGGAAAACATAAAGAAATAATGACTGACTTATTGCAGTAATACCACTGAGAGAAGAAAAACTCACTACAAATAAAAGGAAAAATAATATAGTGGTTTTAAAAGTTACCAAAATTCATTTCTTATTGATGAGATCAGTGCGAGCCTTATACTGAGTAAACTGAGGAGGGAAAAAATAGCAAAGCACACCCCGAGCCAGACAATGCCATAAACTGTGGGCAATGAAAGAAGGAATAAACACCGTGCATTTGGAGGGCTCTTACTCTAAATGCCTCTAATTTTTAAATAATTTACATTTTATCACATTCAGGGAGGAGAGGGGAGAAGCAATTATCTCTTGGTGAGCCAACCACGCGCCTGTGCTGCTGTTCAAGGCTCTCCAAATGTCCAAATGTCCCCCCTTTTCTTCTGCAGATGTGGGGCTACAGGAAGGGGAAGAGCATCTTTTATTATCTCTTTTAATAAGATGTTCCAGAATGACTATAATAATATTTTTTGTCTTAATTATATTTTTATTATTATTTTAATTTCCAGAGCCTGTACCAGCTGCTTTGAAGAGATTTTGGGACTGAGGGACTGGACTAAGGCATTTCTAAGGTAATGTTGATATCATTGTTTTGCCCCGAGTCAGGATTTCCTCTATTTGTGCTTTTAGCTATAAACCAGTTATTTTTCACCAATTTTGTGTGCCTGATTTTTTAGTCCTGAATAAGGACCAGTCCAATAGTTGCCATTTTCCTTCTCTTTCTCAGTTTCCCATCAGTGCCCTCTACAACTACAACTTCACTGACTTCAGCTTCAAGCTCAAACCAGAGAAGGGATTCTTGAGAAGGGGGACCTGTTCTAATTCCCTGCTCCCTCTCAGAGTTAACAGAAATGATAATTTCTCAAGAATTTAAATGACAGTATTTTTGCTGTTAAGTGCCTGATGAGGTGCAGTGATGCCGTGGGGTACAGCACCCTCCCTTATGTGACGTGGAGCAGGGAAAGAGGTGGGAAATGGCACCTTGTAAGGCTTTTAAGGAATTATTTTCTGGGGTTGAAGAGCAGGCTCTGCTTACCTGCTTGTGCCTAAAGACGAGCAGGGGACGCAGGGTCAGCACCAAAGACTTTTGCACTCTGGGGTTGGAGTCCCTTGGGTCCCCTTTGGAGCTGTGTTTGCTGTGCCGAGGGGCCTGGCCAGGCAGTGGAGGTGGGAATGGAATTGAGCAGCTGAGGAGACTCTGAGAAATCACAGAGCATGTGAGACATAATGAAAGGCATGAACTAGGAGCATCTGCCACCATCCTGTGGGACATCCTGCCAAGCAGAGTCACATCTGTGCCCCAGCCCTTGCTCACTAATGCTCCAGAGCTTCTGGGGGGCACAGGCCAAGGGGCACTCCAGGTCCTGCCACAGCATCCCTGCCTAAGGTAGCAGAGAGCTGGTAAGTGGAACTCACTGCACAGAAACATTTCTAATGGTGGTGCTCACACTCACAACCTTCATTACCATATTTTCAGGGGGCATAATAATCATTAATGTGTTTATTGTGCCCCTGTGAGTTGGGGCAGGGGCATTATCCTTTTTCACACACGTGGAACTGAAATGGAGACAGCCCAAGTGCTGAGCTCTGGCTTTTGTGGGAGGGCTGCCAAAAACCTGCTTCTGGTTTGTGGCTTTTCCTGCAGGATCCTGACTCTCTTCTTGGCTCTAGGTCCTTGTTCAAGGTGTCTAAATAGGAGATGAGTTGTGCTGAGATTCCTCTGCAGTCAGTAAAGGGAGACAGGGATCTCCAAAGGAAAATTCTGACCTCTGGGCATTTTCAGCCTTTCCTAATGGGTTTCAGAGGGTGTCTACAAAACCTGCCTCCTCTCATTGAAATGTCTTAAGAGAGACTTTTGCACCTCTCTGCTCTGGACACTCATTAAGGACAAGATTTGATTCAAAACCACCGTGAAACAGAACATTTCCCTTTTTGCCTCTGCTGAAGAAGCCCGGCACAGCTGTAATTAACTTCTGAAGATGCTCCATCATACTTACAAAATGTGACTTAGAATGACAGGAGGGGCAGAAACAAGCAAATAAAAACTGCCTTGATGAGGTGTGAGGTTCAGTGAACAGTTGTCCTGCACTGCATTTTGCTGCAATCCAGTCACCCTTTAAATACCTGTGAAGTTCTTATCACTGTGAACAATTGTCCTTTTTGTCTCAGAGGTGGATAGGCAGGATGATCCAAACCTTCTCGGTGTCCATTTCAGGCTTTAGTTTATAAAAGTGTGAGTAAAGGCTTAGTTAACTGTTTTTTAAAGGTAGGTGATGAGAAGAATCTCTTTCCGAATTTCCCAAGTTTATATTTTGCATATTCCATACCGAGGCCGTTTCTTTTCTTGTGTCATCGCTAAGAATGAAATCAGTTTTTGCCTGGGAGGGTATGATGCTGAAGGTGTTCTCAGAATAACGTGATGTAGCTTTTGGGAAATATTAAAGCATGACTACACTGGACCTTTTTATGTTAGACAACAGCAGTTTTTCCATTCCGCACTAAATACTCCTTTCAGATTTCTCATCTTGCATGATATTGCCTATTTCATGCCTCTGACAAAGTGGCTGAAACAGGCTCTTTCTCCAGCCTCATGAGATTTGTGGATAAAGGATTATTACCTGTGGCATTTTTTAAGCAATGAATAAATTACAGCATTGTTGAGGCAGATGCAGACAAGGTGTTGGGTTTCTTGTCTGATGCCACAGCAAAGGTTTGTGTCAGAGTTCAGAGGGGATTCAAGAGCTTTGTGCTTGAATCTTAGGTTGAGGATCTAAAGTGGTCTGGAATATACAGTAGACTATTTTCTGATTCTATTTTTCAGGTAGTATTTTGGCTGTGTGGCCTATTCCATTCTCACATGGCAATATTTATTTAGAGGGTACTAAAATTCATTGGTGTCTTGCTGATGTGTGGAAGTGTGTGGGGGCAGTGCCATTCCACATTCCTGGGTTTTAATAATAATGTACCTGCTTTTCCTGGAGAAAGGAGAGCACAGCCAAGATCATGGGAGCACCTGAGTGCAAAAGAAATTGTGCTTCTCTTGGCAGCATTGGAGGAAACCCAGTGAGACTTCACTCCTGGGTTTGGTGGTTGGTTCTTTGTTTCTGTTTGACACTATAGGAATGGCAAAATGAGAGAGAAAAAAATCAGGTTGATTGCTCTTCAGAGAAGACCTTAGACAACAGAATCTCTCCACTCCAGTGACTCTGCTACATGTCTGACTTGATTATTCCTGTCCTGTTGAAATATGAGGCAGCTGGACAGTATCTTGACTGAAATACATTGGAGGAATATGGAAATGCAAAGTACAGCTCCTGTGAAAATCAGAATCTCTATTCCCTTTATCTATATCTGCACTTGTTGATTCTTGTGACTGTGATGCAATTGATTATCTCTAAAAAATTATTCTCCCTGAGGTGTGGGCACTCTGCCTTTCCCTAATGGATGAACAGAGCTGTCAGCTCCTCCCAGACTTGAGGCAGATCAAGATTAGAACACAAAATGATCATGGCAAACCAAGTCTCAGTAGTTCTCTTGCTTTGTGGAATGGATCATTGTTTCTTTTTATGGGAATTCAAATGGAAAAAGTGGCTTAGATGGAAAAAAAAAAAATCTCTACTTAATGTTTCTCTTGATACTTCCAGCAAATGGGAACATAATAAAATGATTGTGTTTCTTGAAAAAATTTTGGTTAAATTTAGCTTTGTTTTCTGCTTAAAAAGGGGAGGGGGAGGAGTGATAATAAATGTCATTTGAAAATAGAAGTGTCCTTGGTTTCCTGTTTTCAGTAGGCTTAAGATAATTCATTTGTTCTACTTGTAGTTTGTCAATTGATGCCTCCCTTCCAAAACTGTCTGTGGGCTGCCTTAGCCAGAGTTTCCTACAGTTATTTTTGCACTATTGTTAAACAGAACCATCCAGCATGTTGCTTTTCCAATTTACTGCGCGGGATCTGCACATAGTTTCCCATTGTGGCATATTTGTGTGTTTGTCACTTTTATTGTTTATATGCCAGCATATGGCCAGAAAAAACAAACTTCTTTCCTCAGTTTTCTTCTTTTGTATTGTTTAGTCCACAGTGCCTTTACAGCAACAATTTGTAGAAAATCAAATTCCTGGAATGTAATTGGTTTGCTTGAAAAAAGAAGGAAAATTCAGCTCAGGGATTAGTGAATATTTAGGAATGGCTTTATTTTCCTACCCAGGGCTGCACATAGGGCAAAAAAGCCAATGCCTGTTTTTATTTAAACTTCAGTTTGGTTGTTTAGGCCCATATATCTCACCATGCCACTTGCACACACATTAGTGCCTGCACCAAGAGCTTTCCTGGAGCAAGCAGAGCTCCTCACGTTGCCAAAATCTGCCTGCACAGATATCAGCGGCTGACAAGGACCAGATGTTTGCATTTGTGGGATATGGAACCCCAAACCCAGCAGTACCAGCACCACATGTGGTCCAACTACTGCTTTGTTGCAGTTGATCTAAAATTGACCAGAAATATATGGTTTTTTTGGTTTTTTGTTTGGTTTTTTTTTTAACAGGACTGACTGTGTAGTTATTGTTTTGTTCCGTTTTGACGTTGTAGAAAAGACCATTTTTTCTTAATTTCTGTGTGGCATCAATCCTGACATTACGCTCTGATACAGAAATGTCTTGGTTTATCTGCTAAGAAAATAAATACAAACTAGGCCATGTCCATGAAGTGATCAGCTGTCATTCCATGGATTGTTGGCACCCACTGGCACATGATTTGGCTGGAATTTGAGGCAGGAATCTTGTTGTTAGCGTGGCTCCTGTAAAACAAGGAGTTAAACTTTAAAGCAAAATAATCATTCACTTGCAAAACTCTGCTCTCTTATCAGTGCAGTTCCAATGTACCACATATTTTTAGCAGTAACCAAAGACCAGGAACCAGTTTGAAATCCCATCCAACAGATGGATCGTGATAAATCCACAATGTTGGCTTCTCCTGGATTTTCCATTTGCTGGAAGCTGATGCACACCACACAACCCACCACGTAAAAGCCTGCTGGAAACAAAATCCTAATTTTCTCTAGGTTCTTTGGTTAGTGAAGTATTTTCAAGAATACCAACAGTGATTTGAGGTAAAGAATCCCTGCAGCAATTAGGATTCATTTACTGCTGGAGCATTTTATTAATTACACGTTTGTAACCACATGGATGGTCACAAAACCATTCGCACATGTCTGAGTTTAGATATTTGCAGACAGAAGATTTAACGTAAACATGGAAATGTTAAACTACTCATCTGTAGCCTGCAAAGAAGATAACAAGAAGGATTCTGTTCTTGGCGTGATTTGTGAACAATGCTAAGTAAATATTCATCATTAATATATAATAACTGTTGCTTTTGGCAGTTCACTTTTCATTTAATTTGATAATGTGTCCAGTAAATGAAGTGGTACAGGCTGCAGTGTTTTACCATGACAATTGCATATTTTCAATCATTGTTAAATGAAGGCAGCTCAAGGCAAAGCTTTAACCCCCACTAGTTTTGTGTGTGATAAAAAGAGAAGGCGCTATCAATCTTTATTGTCTGTCTCGCTTACTGTAATTGCATTCAATAGTCCACTGATTCTGTTGTCTGTGCTAATGTCAGGAACAGGGAAGAGCCAGATGCTCAGACTTGATCAGATGCATCCAGTGGCCACTTTGATAAGTTGGCAGCGAGGCTGTGGCTCCGATGATGAATTGTGAGCGCTGCAGATCATGAGCAGCTGAAAGCTGGGAGTGTGTGGGGGGAAACTTCTTACCTGCCTGGAGTCTGGCACCCAGGGGCTATTCCAGTGCAGTTCGGGCTGGGAAGGTGCCTGGGAGTTGTGTTCTCATGGACAACAACACTACAAAACACCCAAACAGCCTCAGAGTGATTTGAACATGGCATTGAATAGTTTGAATAGTTTGAATAGTCCCAACACTGGAAAAAAGGTGTTCCAAAATAGTCTCCAGTAGTTCTGATTATCTGATTCAACAGGACAGCTTTGGAATTGTGGTATTCCATGCTGTAATCCATCCTAAAAGTTGTGTTTTCTTGGCACCTTTTTTTCCCCCCTCTAATTTGAAGTGGTACCTGGAAAGTTTTGCAGAATAAAACAATAATGCTTTAGTGCAGTGTGAACAGCGATTTACCTTTGTGAGGAACAAACTCCAGTGCAGACAAGGGGACTATGGAATAAATTGCTTTCTACACTTTATTTGCACCTTTAATGTTCCTCACAGGTTAATTATTTAAGCTCTTCAGTGTCATCCCTCAGACGAGGAGTTGTTAAAGGAGATCTGGAAAGACTCAGAAGTCTCCCCTTCACCCAGTTCGTATCATTTGTGTAGAAAATGCTCCTATTTTTTTCAGGATTGATGTGAAAGGTATGATCCTAACTGGACGGTGCTTACAAGTTTGGTATCACTTGTGGCTGACAATTCCAGACTGTGTGGAGAGCAGGCCTAGCTTTTGTCTTGTACAATTTGATCTATTTTGGGTGCTCAAGGAGAGGACAAGACAATCCTTTCTCCATCATTTCTCTTGGATACTTTAGGCAGCTTCTCTGAGTGTTGCAAGTGTTGTGTAGGTGCATCAGCCTCACCCTGTGCAGTGGCCACATGATAAATAACCTCTGCTAAGGCTCTGATTTGTACATAAAAAGAATCATTACTAGAGGGAGTTTGGAAAACTAAAATTAGTTCCTTAAATTCAACAGTACCTACTGTTGCCTTTTTTTCCCCATTGCATTTTGTTCAAATTAATTAAAGTGCACAGATGTTCAATTAATGCCTAAAAAAATCCATGGCTACAGCTGTGAAGCAACATTGTTGAGATTTAACATATCTAATAATGCTTCTCTCTTTGAAGAAATTCTATTAATGACTCTCTGCTAAATAACTTTGCATTGATAAATTAAAGGAAATGTGGAGTAAACTGGAAGGAGATGTCATCTGTCTGCTCCACTTATTTATGAGAATAACAGAGAAGCCCAAAATAAAAGATCTGCATTTCATTTTCCTATACTAACATGTGAAAGAACTCTGTTTCTAGGCAAAATGTATTGATTTAGCAGGAAATTATTGATAACTCTTGCAATTCATGGAGAGGTAGCTTGAAATAGCTGCTGTGGAAAAGCCAGCTGCTAACACTGAGCATTTCGAGGGTGTGGATTCCTTCACACAGAGAAACAGCAGAGCCTTGCATGTGAGCCATGGTAACTGTTCAAACCATGGGGCTTTTAATTGAGATTGTTAAATTCTAAAGCAAAAGAGTTCCAGATAATGCAGAGGAGATGTGATGGTAACAGCAGAGCTGCTGCTGGACCAGGAACTCCGTGAGGGGTGGTTGGGTTCCTCAGGGAAGGGTCTCAGATACTCAACAGTGAAGTTGGATGTGAGGACCAACAAATACCTGTGTGTTCTGTGGGGTGTCCCCAGCTTCCGAGCACAACTGAGCCACATGAATTTATTTATTTATTTATTTATTTATTACTTATTTTAGTGTGAGGAGTAAAATACAGAAGAGGAGTTGAATACTTTGAATTGTCACAGTTTCTCTGCTATGCCAGCTGGTGTCCAGTCGAGGGCAAGATTTCACCCCTCCAGTAAAGGCACCTGTAATTCTCCTTTTCACCTCAGCACAGAGGATTTTTCCCCTGAGTTATTTCCTTGGTAGCATTTCTCTTTCTAAGCATTAATTAATAACCCAGAATAAGCATGAGCCAAGTTCTGTAGTCAAGGATGTCCCATCCTGTGCTTCAAACACCTGGGCAGTTGCTCAGTTTGTGTCTTCTGCACAAAAATCAAGGCATTTTCTGACAAAGAAGATTACCAGTAAGATCATGTTCAGTAAAGTGAAATTGGGCTTCATGCTGATGTTTCTTGTGTTAGGCCAGAGTTCCAGCTCCTAAATTAAAGCAGCTCCACTGGAACTAGAAAAGATCATTTTTACAACTGTCCCCTTGATTGTTTCGGCTCCAAACATCGAGAGGGCTGCTTCGTGATACTGCACAGGATTGTTTTTATTCTTACCTGCTTGCCATGAAATCAAAACTAAGTAATTTTTACAGGCTAGTTAGTTGTAAAGGAATACCCTTGAAAATTCCCTCAGGAATTTTCTCCAGGTTTGACAAGTTGTTTTCTGCTTGAGGTGGAGCGGTGTCATTTGTAGTGTGTTTGTACCAGCACCCATCGCTTGTGCTCTCAAGAATGGGGAGTTTCTTTATTTTCAGCTCTCAGGTAACCTCAGAAGCAACAATCATACCTGTCTCTTCCAAGTGACGTGGCTTCACTGGGTAATTTTGGACATAATTTCATTTGCAAATGCTCTGCTAGACATGAGTTCAGTGCTCTAGGACTTGCTTCCTGAAAGCTTTACCAGAACAGTAGATAAGAGATAGGACCTGATTTTTGTCTGGGGCCAAAAATGGCATTTTGTGCATGAAAAATATTGTCTGTGTGTTTTTGCAGCTGCAAGTAATTGGGAATAAATGTAATGGCTGGAGCTATTGCTTCATTTGTGTTTGCAGCTGATTGCAGCCCAGTCTCACTGCTCTTAAACCGATCCCTGATTCTGCTCTCAAGGGAAGCTTCTCATTCCCAGTGGGGCAGATCAGGATCTGCATATCCACTCCTGGATGGGGGTCTCAGGTGGGACACTGCGGGGAAAACTGAGAGCACATGGAAAACAAAAATATGTGTCCAACGTCTTCCTTAAAGAGGAAGAATCAGGTTTAGAAATATTCTGATGCTCTTCTGCAATGGTGCAACATTCAGGATTACTGTGCCTAGGAACTGTTGGTTGTAAAGGAGAAAATTCTTCCCTCTAACTCAAAAAACTTCATTTCAAAATTAAGCATCTAAAATTAAAATTTCTTCGAGATAAATTGTCTCAAATTAAGAAACCAAGCCAATGCTCTTTTAAAAGGTAAAGTCAAGTCCCTGGCCTTAGCAATAGATGAGTATGTGAGACAAAATTCTGTAGTTAGGACCAGTTTGAGGAAGCAGAGAAGAATTTCTGAAATATCTCAGAAGCATTAAATTTGAATTTCATCCTGGAAAAGTTTTGGCACGAAATTTCTCTCACTTTGTGGTGTACCATGAGAGTTAAACTTCTCTTAGCTGTGGGACAGTCTGAGTCCACAGCCTTTGGAAGCCCCCAGCAGCTTTGCAGTTGAATCAGCAGATGTGGGATCATATTTAATGAACTTGTAGCATTTTAAAAATAAAAATCTCCTTTTTTCTCTGTTGCTTTAAAAGCAACTCCAGAGCAGTGGGGTCAGATTGAGTTCTGTCGTGGGAACTCAGTGCTCTGATTTCTCTCTTTGTGCAGTAATTCCTGCTTGTATTGAGTTGAACATTGTCACTGGACATTGTGCTCTTGATGAGCTGAAAATCTTCACCTTTGGAAGGAGAGCAGTGACTGTGCCAAATGAAAGTTGTTAGAGACAGAGGCTTTAAACTTTTCCCTTTTGACTCCTCATATGGGTTTTATTAGCAGTGATCTGGGCAGATTTGAACAAAACCCTGCTGATGCTTTTTATGCATTTTCCTGTGTTTGTAGAATTGGTTTGAGTTATGTTCCAGAGTCTGGAGTGTGAAGTTCCCTGGCTGTAGTGGGTTTCTGTGGTAGATTTTAAAATATCTGCGTGCTGAGATATCCAGTAATGTGCTTTTTCTATAGCAGTTTGGGGAGAAAGCTCAGCATTTTGAACACGTGCTGTAAATTCTTAATTTGGCTTGCCCTGGAATTTTAAAGGAGGATTTGTGGGTTCCTGTGAGTGTTGTCAGCACATTATTTGGGGAGGGGATTCAGTGCGTGTGTGGTGGTTGTGAACAGGTCCATGAAAAGCAGCCACAGAAACTTCCAGGAGCATTTGTGAGGTGAAGTCTGACACCATCACTGGGTATCTGCACAGACATTAAATGGCTGTCACAAAAAAAAAAGAAATAAATCAGAAACGTTCAGGTGTCGGAAATTATTCAAATTATGTAAATAGCCTGATGTTTTATATAAAAATAAGAAGATGCCACCTTGTGGTAAGAAAGATGCTTTAGTGTATCCAGGATCCCTTTGGGAGAGCAGGGTGCATGTCTGAAAGCTGGCAAGGATTTTAAAATTCTTTTTTAAGCAATACTTTAACAAATAAAATTAAATTTTGTGTTGAGAAATATATGGCCAAACTTCCCCTTTGCCTGTGTTTTCCTCTTCCTCGTGTACTCAGGGTGTTCACAGGAATGCTGAATATTTCCCAGGTTTCTATTCCTGTCTTTTCCAGGCTGTTTGCTCCCAGGAAATTCGGGCTAGGGGGAGGGACCCCCTTCCCCTGGGCACAGCTTTGGGGGTTGAGCCTTTTTTGGTGGTTGTTGTTCTGGGGTTGATTTGGGGCCAGGCTGAGGTAGCAAAGTCTTGTCTCTCTTTTACACTCAACACTTGGAGCAACTGTGATTTGATTTGTGGCCAAACCTGGAAAAAAATGGACAAATAAAGGTTTGAAAAGACGGATAAGATCTCCAAATTTATCTAACAGGCAGGCAGGGCTAATACCTGTGGTTTTATAATCGATATCTGTTCTTTAGAATGGATTCTATGAAGTTTGCCTTTGCACTTACTCAAACTCCATTAACAATTATACGGTGAATTGTGCAACTTAACAACATCCTCTTTAAATGTTTGTTTTGATTTAAAAAAAAGCAAACCCTCCCAAACCTCATGCTTTCTCTTCATTTTATTATTCTGTATTCTACTTGTGTGATTTGAATAATCTATTTTATGAGGCTGTCATGTGCATGGCAACAAACTGCTGTTGTCTGACTGTTTGGGTCTCTTTATTTTACACATTGATGGGCAGAGAAAAACTACAGGTGACAGAATCATTGGAAAATGTTCCACTCCTAAATTTTGTGCCTGTGCACATACGGGCTCCTTTAACAGCAGGGGATGTGCAGGCACTCTGTGCATATGAGGCTAAATTTTAATGATAATAATAATAATAATAATAATAATAATAATAATAATAATAATAATAATAATAATAGGGTTAGCAATTTTTCCCCAATTTGAAGAAGTATTGTGCTGGTAATTAAAACATACTTTCTCTTAACATAATTTATTTCCTTGCATAATGTAATTTGACAGAGCATTATAAATGTATATCTCTATGCTTCATGACCCCATTATGAGGACAATTTTTCCATAGTAATTCATTTATGTTGTGTTTCTTCTTGCTTTCTGATTACACAATCAGTATTGAATTGTGCAACCAACATCCTGATTAAAACGAGACAAAACCCTAGACAGCTCAGCTCCCTGAAAATCTCCTCTTGTTCCCCTAAAGACAATGGCAAAATTCTTATTTGTTGGAGGAGACAAAGTTATTAAAATGAATTGCAAATGGGAAGAGGAGAGGGCGGAGCTCCAGCTCCCCATGGGAGAAAGGCAGGGGAGGAAGTATCAGACACAGACACAATTTGGAGAAGTATTGCAGGAAAAAAGGAAAACCCTTAAAAAGCCAGGATTGACAAGAGGGATTTGGGAGAATGTTTCTCATTTTTTTCCAGATTTTAGGATCACACCAAGGTACATTTTTTTCACAGCAAAAATTTATTTACTTAGAAAATAACCTCAAAACAAAAGTGACTTTTAGGCAGGGGTGATAATTCTTCCAAATGCACAAATAACTTTATTTTAAATTTTATTTTAAATTTTATTTTTAATTAATTTTATTTTTAATTCTATCCCATAACCAGGCCCAGGAATCTTGTGCTGCTGTGGGCTTTGCCTACCCCATTTACAGCTGCTGTGTTTCCACCCAAAATGTGTTTGGAAAATAATACCAGCCAACCTGTTCAGCCACTTGAGAAGGGTTACAAAATCATTAGTCTGGGCTAATTTTTATGCTTAAAATTAAACACACATTCTGGCAAATAGTAGAGTTAAATAGTCTGGATTGAGCATATTTTTGTCGGGGGTTCAATTTCCTTTGTTTCTTTTATGCTCTTTTTTTCAAGTCTTTGTAAATAATATAGTATTTGATTATTGATTGGCTAGCAGTTAGAAAAGCAGAATTTTGATTAATTTCTTGAGAATATTAACAAAATGAATGCCAACTGTATAAGCATATTTGCAGCGCTGTGTTGATCTTGGAAACAATCAACTAAAAAAATTAAATCTTAGTCCCTGAGACTTGAACATATCCAGAAAAATGGAGAAAGGGGGTTGCAGCTTTTCCCTGTGAACTCTGGCACCCCCTTTTATTGATTCATTTGGTCATTTGAGAATGGCTTTGGATGGAGCACAGGCTGCCCACGAGCAGCAACAGCAAATTAGTCACAGGTAGGAGAAAATGGGGCCACAAATCTTAACAGTGGGCCAAGTTCAGCAAAATGCTGATTAATATCAATTATTAATTTAAGAAAAAACATGCAAGCAGAAGTTTGGTCTCATGGTCCATACTTTAATTTGGGAGCTTTGAATTCCTAATTTTAGTATCCTATTTTTTTCTCATAGCACACACAGTTTTATATTATCTCCTCTTGCTTCCTATAAAAATGAAACTATTTACTCCAGTGCTGCTACTGAAGATGTCATAACTCCGAGTAGTTACAGTTAGAAGTGGTTGAGAAATGGGAAATATGGAACATTTCTGACCAATTCTAATTATTGCCCTTAATGTATCGTTGCAAAATTTGAAACAGGATTTCTTTGGAAGGTGTGACCTGCTCTTTGAAAGTGGGGGGAAATACTTATTTTTAATCACCTTCATCTCAAGAGCTGTAATTGAGGTTATGAAGTTATAGTGGATTAACAGGTTAGTGATTTTTTTTCAATATGGAGAAAAAAATTCAGCAAGTTTCTTATAAAAACTTTACTAAGTGCTCAACCTTTGAACACAAATGCAAAATCCAATGTTTTAAGTTCGGGCCATAAGCTTCACATTAGAAATTAATCATGAGATGTTTTGGTGATAAAATCTCTCTCATTTGAAAATGTAATTTATTAACCAGCACAATATCTATTTCAGGGCATTATCCAAGCTGCAATAAAGATTTTCATAATATGAGAATAATGTGCTGATACGAAGCCCTGTGTGAAAGGCGAGTGCTTTTCTCCTGGCTCTCAGTTGTCCCTCTGGGATGCACACCCAGAACCCCAGGGATGGGAGCTGCTGTTTGCTGGGGTGATGCCTGAAGAAGTCTGACCCAGAACAGAAGCTAGACAGAGTTAAAAGTAGGTATTTATTAAATAAAGTAGGTATTTTTTTAAGGCCTTTACAGGGTACACCTTGGGCATTGCAAGAGTCTTGCAGAGATTCCACCCAAAGATGGATGACCAGCTTATATCTGTTTCTTGGACAGATCTAAGCTTGGTCCATCTGCATATCAGAATCCCATTGTCCAATTACACCTTCAGTAGTGGAGTCCCATCTCCAGTTTATCTCCCTTCTTCTCTCCCTGCTGTCCACCATTGCTTACATTTTTGGGGCTTTGCACAAACAGGGTGTCCTTGAAACCCAGGCCTCAAGAAATTGTTTTGTCTGAATAAAATGGTAGAACAGCAGCTATGGAATTTTAGAGTTATATATTAAAGCAGAATTGATGTGGAAAATATAAAAGCTGAAACTTAAGGCATCAGGTGGAACAGGGGAGCCCCAGGGGATGTTGAGGGGCTGTGAGATCCCAGTCCCTGGAGCTGCTCCTGTTGGCTGTGGTCCCTTCTACCGGTGCCCTGTGTGTGCAGGACAGGTGAACACTGATGGCTGGAACCCTTCCCAAAACCTCTCCTGTGGGCACAGCAAGGGCTGTGCTTCCTGTAGGGACCTGCGTGGGGGCGAAGGGTCTCAGGGAGGTTTGGAAATCCCATCTCCTGCACTTCCAGCTCATTCCTGCCTCTCCTCCCTCCTGTCCAGCTCTGCCCTGCTGGCTCTGCACACAGCAAATACACGGCGCGTTTGATCCAAAGGGACCCGAGAGATGGAAAGCTTGGGATTGTACTCTCATCTTTTTCTGTGCTTGGTGAAGGAACAGTCAGGAAAATGAGAGCAAAGTATTAGTTCTGGGCAAAAAGAAGATCCTTGCGATTCCTCTTGCGTTTGCATAATTTTCTTTACGTTGTAAAAATAATTTAATGTGACTGCAGTGTCTGGTTGTGGGAAGCCTTGTGGAAAGGCAAGAAGTACCTGACAGCACTTGAACTGTGCTATTTTGCCTGCGCTGTAATTATTTTCATTTATGAAATTCTAAATTCGAAATTCTGTTTTAAATATTGAATATTTCTGGTGAACTGACAGCTTGTGCTAGCTTTAGGATATGCCTGCTTGGTAATTATTCATGAGAAGAACAGCTGAAAACAAACTCGTTATACACCTTGGCAAGTCACTGTGATTTGAATTCTGTGAAATTTCCCTATGGCCATGTGACTTTATTCTAAAGTACTCTAACAGTGCAGATGTCCAGAATGCCGTAGTTGTTACAAATGTTATTCCTGTAGTCAAAGTTTGGAATCATCAGTGCTTCAGGAGAAGTGGTGGGGGGAAAAAAAGAAGAAAAAAGAGAAGAAAAGACTGATGATAGAGGGTGTGTTTTGAGTGTTTGTCACATACTTCATTATGTGCAGCTCTCATACATTACCAGAGATATATCATAGGGGATAGATCTCAGTGCATGTTCAGGGCAGAGAATGGAATTTACAGCGCCTGCAAGAACACCCCACTGAAATGCACTAAGTGTCTGAAATATCTTCTTTAAGCCATGACACAATAAGCATCAGCACTGACATTTTTGGAAGTTTAAAAGTAAGATAATTTCTGTGGAATGTTGGATGAAGAATCGAAATGCTTCAGATTTAGCTAAAAATAAAACATTTCTCTACTTTCGCCTTTTCTTTTTCTTCTCCATATGGCTCCTGAAGCATTCCTTCATTTAAATAGGTTTTAGAGCTCTTTCCTTATAGTTCCTGAAGCATTCATTGCTTTTGAGAAAAAAAACGTTTTAGCATGTGCTATTCTTGTTATTCTAATTAGAAAAAAACAGCTGGCCCTGTGCAGCTCTGACTGGAGTCTTTTTCAACACATTGTTCAGATTTTTTTTCTCTTTCTCTGTCAAGCCACAGGCTACCACCTCTCCTCATCCCACACCAAACACCTGCATGTGCAGCCTCTACCTGCACATCTGCCAGGGAACACACAGAAAATACTTTATTGGCCACAGGAAACGTACATCAGATTATACATATCAGGAATATCTGTATTCCCAGGAACTGGAAGTGACACCAGGCTAATGGCCAGTGGCTTCCATTGCCATCCTGAGGTATTTTTTAGGTGCCTTTACCTTGCATTCCTCCTTGTGCATATAAACCAACTGAGCTGCTTTCATTTCGAAAAGAAAAAAAAAGGTAATCAGGCTTCAGTTAGGATTTTGATATCTGTAAACGTGTGTGCCTACAAATAATCATTGGAGCTGATCAAAGTCCCACTCGCTGTTGCTATGGAAATGAATCCCCATTTTGTTTACGGATGGGTATGCGCCACATGACAAGGAATGATGTCAGGTGGAAAGCTGAGATAAATTAAATTTGTGGTCTGAAGTTATTAACATATGTTTTGTGTGAGGGTGTGCATGTGTATTGACTAAGAAAGGGAAGATCCAGAAAATTCTGCTCCTTTAAAATGACAGGGAAACAGCACCTACAACGTAAATCATGGCATGATTTCTTCCAGAGAGGTTGGGGCAAGGATGTTTCTGTGGCATGTCCAAATCCATGGAGCTGTTCTTTAATAGTCCCACTCATTGTTTAATTTCCTTCTCCATTGTTTCCTCCTGTTTGAGTTCCATTTGTTGCTCATTTTGCTGTCACAACTGTCCCGAACTTTGAGTCCATGTGTCTTACCCGAATGGAAAGTCAGAATTTATTTCTAGCTCTGAGTAAAAAAAGTCATTACATTTATTTGCAAATAAAATGAAATAACTTGTGCATCTGAGGAATAAAGGGCATTAATCCTTCTGTAGAGTGTGTATGGATTAGTTGAGAGACATATCAGAAACGTGAAATAAGAAGCATTTTCTGTCCCATGATAACACTGGATAGAGCAGAGAAGAGGAGCTACTGACAAACTCAGCCAAAGCTTTGGGGTCTAAGCAGCCCAAAACAATGCCAGATTTTTCCTTTCCTGAGTTCAACTTGTGGAACATAGAATATTACACCACAAAATGCAGAATGTTAGACAAGTATCAGAGAGTGCAGCAGTTCTGTTGCTCCACAAAACATCTCTATTTAAAAAATGCCCCGAAGATGCTCTGATATTTCCATGCATTTATATGTTGTTATTTAATACAGGATCAACACTGAATTTTCTACTTTGAAGGCCACACAGCATTTTTCTGTTTCTTTAGAAACACAATAATCTCTCTAATTCACCTGCCACGTGGTGCTGTACCACCTAGCAATAGGTGTGTAATTGAGGGCAGAATTTGACCCTTTGATTCTGTAAATCACATATGATCATTACAGAAGGGCTCAGATCTTTAGACGTTGTATGATTGCCAGCTCACCAGCCACCCTTCCTTTGTCACATTATTTTTTTAGAGGCTGACACTCTAATGAAAGCAATACAAAAGGCTGCCAGAGCCCAGCTCAGAATGCCCAATTTGCTTTGACTGCCATTTTCCAGAGCAAAAGTGCGTTCCATTATTTGTATCGATATTAGGGTGATCTTCTGGACAGGGGCTCCACCTTTCCACAGCTGTGCACCTTTGTGGTATCATGTCAATAATAATTAAACAGTAGGAAAATGAATGCAATGCTGAAGTTGGACTAATTGACTTCTGCTGGCTGTGTGGAGCAGTAGGATTTAAGCATTACTCAGTTTGCAGCCCATACACTTAAGCAATAAGATTTCAGAAGATTCAGTGTGTGTGTGTCTCTGTGTGTAAAAGCTCAGCAGACCCCATTTTCCTTGGCCCAGGCTTCTAGAATAATCCCTGCTCCATCCATTTGTCCTCATTACCTGGTGTCTGCAGCAAGTAAAGAAAGTCTGCTTTTTGGCACTGGTTTGAAAATCTTGAATTCCTTTCCCTTCTGTCCTCCTCTGCCGCAAACTTTTTCTGTCCTCCTCATCTGAGCTGCTTGGGGAGAATGAGCATTAAAGCGAGCTTGTCAAATGTTAACCTGGCAAAGAAAAGGCTTGGAAATGCATTTTGTTCCCTGGAGAGAGGCTGTATTATTGCGAGGTGCCCTCTGCTGTGTCAAGAGCTAAAGATGCTTCAGGAACCACACCTTGGCAGAGATGAGTGAGACCCTCCCTTGGAAAGGCTCAGACTTGTTGAGCATCCTTTTCATCATGCCAGCATCGGAGCGTCTCGGATTAATCATCTCTTCCCACAAGTACAATCTCCTTTTGTTAACACCTTAGGGAAGCTAAACTTTTCAAAATACACGCCGGACGGGACTGAAGGGGTTTTTTTTTCCTTTCCTTTGGAGCCCCATTCACAGGAGCAAACCTCCATGTTTAAACTTAAAAACCAGAGGCAGCGAGGTTTTCAATTCAGAGGAAGAAAGATGAGCTGGTCCTGAGATTCTGTGAAGATTCAGCATTCTCCTGGAGAAATTTGTGAAACTCATTATCTCCCAGCCCAGCGTTTTAAAGGAATCCCTGACTATATCAAATTTAGCACAAATGGGTGTGACTAATATTAGAACCCTAAAAAGGATCTCATTAATCATCATTAAAAAACAATGCTTAGGTATTCTTAGAGGTGGGATTTGGTATTTTTTTTGTAGAGTCAATTGAGGCTTAATTTTCTGTGTGGGTATTACATGCACAGATCTTGAGCCCCAAGGGGTTTCTTCTGAGACATGACAGTGAGAACATATTGCTGCATGTGAAAAATACTTCTGCCAGTGGTGCTCAACAGAAAGAGAATTTTTTTTGCTGCAGAACATGCTAAAAAAAAATTAAAAAGAACAATCCCCCCTAAAAACCCACCAGTCTATTACTTTCCAGTGTGTTACAACAGAATCTGAAATGTGCGGGTTGAAAACAAACTAATTTTTAGACAGGCAGGTGTGTTGAGCCCATAAGGAAGTTGGATGCATAGGGTAAATTCAGATACACAGCACAAAGTTAGGCTTCCATGTGATTTACTGGGTTCATTTGCTTCCTTTGCTACTTTTATTCTGGATCTTTCTATTGTTATCCTTCCAAAAGGAATACAGTGCAGCGGATTCATCAGAGGCCATTATTTACTGATTCTGTATATTGTTTTCATAATGGTTGAACTCAGCAAATCACGAACTGATGATTGAGTTTTAGCAAGTGGCTAATGAATCATTGATGCTGGCTCGGGGAGAAAGAGATTCCTCTTGTTTCTGCAATTCTGCAGGTTTCCAACACATTTCACAACTACTTCCATTCATTCCTTTTCTTTCTTCCCTTTCTTCTTCTCTTGGAGCGTCACCTTCAAAAAACCCAAAGCCAGTGACCGCTTCAATTGTGTTGAGTGTTTTTCATTATACCTTAGTGATGTCAACTGACTAAAAGCACATTTAAGAAAGAACCAGCATTATTTGCAAATTTCATGAGGTCTCAGGCGAATGAGAAACTATCAATAAACTTCCAGTCGCTATAAATCAGTGACGAGATGGCACGAAAATAATATGCAATTTCAAATGAATGATTTTAATAAGTTAGCAAAACAGAATTGTTGATTAATACAGCATAACATATTCCATGTGTATTATGGAATTGTAATGAATTATTATCAAAGATGCTATTTTATAGCTGTAGTGGAGCAGTGTGAAAACTTTAATAGAGGCCTGCAAAAAAGGCTCTTTACCTCCTCATTTTTATCTTTCAGCTCTTTGAAATGCCTGTCCCTACAGAATTGTTACAAGATAATAGAACTCAAAGATTTATTTCTGATAAAAGGTTTAAATTGCAACAGCAAAATATAATAGCCCAATAACAAAATTGAATAGATATTAAAATAAAGAGCAGAGAAAAAGGCGTAGACTTATTGCTTACCTGAAAATGGATCCATCATGTTGCAACTTGATAGTAGCTCCCTATAAGCTGTATGCTAGAATTCAGGAGGGGAATAAACTCATGGGATTTATCAGAATCATAAAATGGTTTGGGTTGGGAGGGACCTTAAAGATCATCCAGTGCCACTCCTGCCATGGTTTGGCTCCCACTGTCCCAGGTTGCTCCAAGCCCCATCCAACCTGGCCTTGGACACTTCCAGGGACAATTTCCTCCCAATATCCTATCTAACTCTGCCTCTGGCAGCTTGGAACCATTCCCCCTGTCCTGTCACTGTCTGCCCATATAAAAAAAACCCTGTCCTTCCTTTTTCTAAGCCCCCTCCAGGCACTGGGAGGGGCTCTAAGGTGTCTCCAGAGCCTTCCCTTCTCCCAGAGCAGAGGGACACCAGCCCTTGGAGCATCTCTGTGGCCTCCTCTGGACTCACTGGACTCCAACAGCTCCATGTCTTCTCTGTGTCCAGAGCTGGGGTCTCAGAAGGGCAGGGAACGAGACAAGTCACTGGTTGCATTCTAGTGTGTGTGTTTAAACTCCACAGAAACAGATTTTCCTGCAAGTCATTTCTGTGTGGATTAAGCCTTATTTGTCCCTTTCACCTTTCCCTAGAAGAAAATTACCTTTGTCGTAATCTGCCAAATTTAGTTTGTTTTAATTTCTACTCAACTGATACTGAGAACAGTAGAATTTTTTTCCTTGTGGTGAAGGTGGATAGCATTTGTGAAATAAGAAGTTCCTGTATTATACATTAAAGACCCCTCACAAGTTTTTAGGGGTAGAGTGGTAGATGTGAGAGTCCTGAGGTGAAGGACAACAATGGGACAACAATGGTTTGGATATTTGCTTAGGGCAACATCCCAGTCCTTACCTTGCCAAAAGATGCAGGTTTGGGTATTTCTTTTGTCCTTTTTTTCTGCTTTTCTAGGTGGAGATGGGCAGTTTCAGCATAGGAATTTGGAGAAATTTCTCCATATTATTGGAGAAAATCTGTACAAAAAATGAGGAATGGGGGTGGGAGGAGTGAATCAGAACAACTCTTATGTATGAATTGGCAGGCTGGAATATTTATAGTTTTGATAATTCTTTATTCCCAGTCTTGCTCATAAAACCAGTTCATCATCCAAACCAAGCTGGTTGAGTTGAAAAAGCCCATCTTCTGTAGTTTCTGTTGAAACTTTCCAAGCAGCTCTTGCAGTTCTCAGTAAACTTTGTAGCTTTGTGGTTGTTCAGCACCAATCACTGTTTTCATCTTTCTGTAAAATGAAGATTGCCAGGGGCTGATACAAAGAAATGTTCTGCCTTTTGCAGATCTCTTCTCTAAAAAGAGAGTCCTGGTCCCATGCCAAACCCCAAATAACAACTCCCTGATTTTCTGAAGTCTGGAATGGTCCCACTTTCCCTGGTGCAGGAGTAGCAGGTACCCAAGGCTGGGCTGAACCCTTTCTCTCATCTGTTTTTTCTCTTCAGATTTCACAGAAAATTCCTGCCATGTATGGAATTGAACTGCAGATAACAAGGCCTGATTGGAATTTTCACGAGCAGCATCTTTGTCAGATTTGCTCGAAATAACTGAGAAAATACTTCAGATATTTTATATATTCTCTTTCAAAGATTAATGAGAAACCCCTCTTTAAAATTAGGAAGTAAACATTTTTCAGTGTTAAAGTCATTGTCTTTTCCAGTGTGATACATCATTAAAATTAGTTATACTCCTGATGTACACACATTTTCTAGGACAAACACTGTGAAAACTTTGGGGAACTTCCTTTCAAGAGCAGAGGCAGATGAAATACCTGGATATTTTTTCAGGTGCATTAAATCCTGCTGAGGAGTTAAGTTGAAGTGTTTGATCAAATATATTTAAGAGAAGATTGTTTATATTATTTCTTTTAGAAATAATGAATAGAATTTTAGAATAATGAGATTTAAAAAAGACATCTGTGAACTGGTACCCTACTTTTGTACACTCTGTTCCAGGCTCATCCAGTCCAAAGCCTGAGTGTGTGTTGGATTTGATAAACAAGGCAGATAATTTACAGATCTGCAGTTTGTTGGCTTCCCCCCACCCCCTCTCCCCCTTTTTACAGAGCTGCTTTTGGCTGCAGGAGGTTGGGATAAAGCAAATAAACCCCCCAGATTTCCATGCCAATATTCCCTCCTTCCTGCTCCTGTCCAGCCTGGGCTGTGCAGCCAGAGGTGAGCTATTAATATTGCCTTTTTACAGCTAAATTATCTGCCTCCACAATTGTTCCCAGATTCTATTAAAGACCCCTATGGAGGATTGCTTCTACAAATAGGCATTTTAATTCATCCGGGTACACTAAGGTGTTACCTTCCTTTCATTAATAAAATGGAAACTCATAAAGAAAACCAGATTATCCTGAATTTATGATCAAGTAATTTTGTTTCTCTTAGCTCTGGTAATAATTGTGGAACATTATTTCCTAGCTTCTTTTCCTTTCTCCTTCACCTACCTAGACAATCTTAATTTCTCATGTTTATTTATCTTTTTTTTTCTGTTTTAATTTGACAGGAAAAGCTATCTAGGACCCCAGGAGGCAAACGTTGAGAGTTAGGAATTGGTCCTTCCCATCTCCGCTTTAATGAAATAATAAGTAATTGGTTCATATTAACCCCTATTTTAGAAATTCTAGGTTATTCCATCTTAAAAGTTCTTAAAAGTGTAGTTTCTGGCTTTGGTTTTAATACATATTTTGCTTGGGTTTGGGGTTTTTTTCTTTTTGTCATCTGCACTGTGAGATGATTCATGTCTCTCATCGTGACTCTGAATATTCAAATTTGTACCTGAATTTTCCTGTTTCCCCCATGAACCAGAGCCATCAGCCCCAGGTGAATGAATTTCCACACTCTTGGGCTTCTCAGCAGGGCTGAATCCCCCCAGTTTTCCTGACTCCAGCCTCTCTTTGTGCCATGCTCCCTCAATGTCAAGACTTTCCCTTTATTGTCACCTGCCTTTTTGGGCGGAAAACTCCTGAATCCAATTCTTCCAGTTTGTTTCTTTTACCTTTTCATCCAGAGGTTGTTAATCTCTTCTAAAATAGCGTAAATGAAATTTAAAATTTCATTTTAAAGCCCACACACACATGCAAAGTGAAATGTATTGGTCAGATTTGAATCATGATCTATTAAAACTGGCAACAAAAGTGGAGGAGACAGATCTCCATTCCTGACACAGAAAGAAAATCTTCCTCAAACCATTTTTTTTCCCAGTCCATGGCAGTTCTTCCACGTGTGACCTAAAGGCTTCCTGCTCTAGAGCAAGTGGTGGTCAGTGCCTGTTTTGGTGCAACACTGTAAAAACTCTTCCGCTGCTCATCATCCAATTGTATCTCCATGAGCTGTTACTGTCTTCAAAATGAATTTTCTTTATTTCAAAAATTGTTTTCTTTAATGAGTGGCATTCATTATTTTTGATAATCTAGCAGCTGAGAAGTGCTTTATGAAGATGGCCTAATCTCTCTTAATGTCTCTGTTGGCATCATGGACATTGCACTTCTCTTTCTAAATGAAATCTTTCTTGCTTACACATTGTTAACCTGCTCAAGCATTGAAAGCCAATAAACTCCACATTTTCTTAATTTAGAGCTGCTGAAGTTGCTGAACAGAAATATTTGCAATTTGATATTACTTTCATGATACAGGAAGCAATAGCATGGAACCCCAGACAAAGCATTCCCAAAACATGGACTGAATTGTTGATTTCTTTTTTTCCTCCTTTATTAAGAATGTAAAAGAGTTAGGAATGATATTCCAACATAAGAAAATAATAAGATTTTTGCATTTCATCTATGTTTTCTCAAGAACAGGAATAGAAAACCCTTAATTTCAGACAGCCTCTATCTGACTCTTCCAAATGGAGTCAAGGAGAAAATTCTGACTTAATACAGAATTAAAGCCAAATAGGAATAGGCCAAATGAGAGGAAAAGGGTCCTCCATCCTCATGGGGTGAGGATGAAGGTGAATCTCACCGACTTTTCCTTCAGCAGGAAGTAATCCCACTGCTGGTTTTGTTTATCAAGGAAAGCGGGGTAAAAAGATAACACACTTCTCAAAAAGGAAAGAAAAATGTAAGGCTTGACTCCTTGACTTACCTGGTAGGGTAAGTTCCCCTACCAGGATGGGCTTGGTTTATCCTAACTCCATCTTCTGATGTTAATAATTTACTGTGAGCATATCATGTACAGTGATATCTACAGAAGTAATCTTAAACAGAGTCAATTTGGCTTGGCATGTTTAAGAAAAGCTAAAATAGTGCTGGCAGTGGAAAGTCACAGGATTAGAGACATCCAGAGAAAACCATAGTTTTGAAATATTTTGTTCTTTATTATTGCTTTCAGACTGCATCAAGTTCTGAAATCAGCTTAAAAAATAATTGTACAAAATGCAAAGTGAATTTTCCAATAATTTTCCCAATGTGATCCAAAATAGGGAGCTGCAGGTAAAGCAGCTCCCCTGCCTCAATCTGAGCACTGCAGAAAGTGCAGCTTCCTGCAGAATGCCTTCACCTACACACAGCGTACAACTTCTGCTGCACCATGAACTTCATGGCACAGAAGCACAAGTAATTTCCCTAATGACTGGTTGGAAAACCTGAGCTCTGCAGAGCATCCCCTTTTCATCCCTGGAAGAGCAGCCGTGATCTGTCCCTGCCTGTTTGTGCCACTGCAGTGTGTGACAAAGGCTCCTGCGCCGGGCAGGGCTGAGACAAAAAGCACATGCAAACTCAGCCGGGGAGCTTTGAGAGGTCTCCTGAGGAGGGATTGTTCTGTTTTGTAACACAACCTTGCCCTGAAAATGTCTCTTTAAAGCGTGTCCAAAGGACTTACAACGCTTTATGTAGCCCAAGTGCCTTCATATTTATTCTCAAATGTATTGAATGCATGGAAGCTTTTGAATTGCAGGTAGGATGATGTGTAGCCACCAAAATCCCGTATTTTAAAATACATCCCAACACAGTTTGATTCCCACAGCTCCCTTGCTGTCATGTCTCCCTTTGGGCTTTCCCAGCCCTCCTTTCCCTTCTCCCTTTGCCTTTCCATCTGTGTGCGCTCAGTGAGGGCTTGGCAATGCTGGATGAGGCCACAGAGGTGACAGCTTTGGTTTGGGGCAAGTGATTTCTGTACTTGTCCAAGGGGCAGGAAAAGGGCTGTCCCTTTGTGCCAGCCCCACTCAGTGACGGTGACCCAGAACAGGTCACTGCAGTGAGGTTTGGGGTACATTGAGAGAGCTGTGCCGGGTCCTATTGATGCCAAAGCTGCCTTTAATTGACTTTTGGTAGGATTAGACTGCTAATGAGCAGGTCCCTGCCTGTGTTTAGGAAGTGTGCAGGAGGGAATTGCCTCGAAAGGAGCATCTCTGCTTGTCTACAATATTCTTTAATTCTTTGTACGAGCGGTGCTTCAAAAGTTTCATCTTCCTTTGTTGTTAGAAGGCCAGGTTTAAAAGGTGCATCCACAGTGTTACATCTTCTCCGTGGGTTGTTTATCCTCTCTCTTTTTATGCCTGAATCTAAACCAATAGTTGTTATTTCCAGGGCGTGTGCAAGACAAGAAATAGCTGTGTGTGCTCTCATCGTCTTTCTCTGAATCACAAGTTAATTACTTCAAAGTTAAAGTTTATCCTAGAAATTATTGCTCTTCTATTCTCAGAAATACATTATCATAGTTTATCACCAGCGTTGTCACTGGCAATCTCCCTGTTCTGACTGTGATACTGATGGTCTTAAACACATGTCAGATTCTCTGTGTGTGGTGGCTGAGAGCAAAGCTGACTTCTACAACATTTTACTGTATTATCCATGTTTAACCTCATTAGTTCATAGATTGCTGTGGAATACTTTGTGTGTGGAAGGAGCAGAGCAGCACCAATTTAATTCTCTGTGCTGCCTACACAAGTCATCAGTCCCTTTTGGTACTTGTGGAAAGTCTCTGTAAATGTTATTTTCAATAAACATTTAGCTGGTTCATTATTAAATCTTTCTATAAATTTCATCCTCTATAAGATGCTAAAAATCTTTAGAATTCATCAGCATGTCTTAATACTTGTGCTTGGCTAATGTTTTATATTTATAGGAGTTTTAAAAGGCAGGTGCAATGTGACATATCACAAGAAGCAAATTAAACTCTTGTAAAGCACAGCTGGAATGCTAAAAATGTGTATTTGTAATTTAAATATGTGACACCATCACACTGTAAAATCAGTTCATAATTAGAAAACATCTGTTTTTTTCCAATATGGTGTCTAATAGTATATTTAAATAATTTAGAATGCAATAAGGGGGAAAAAAAAGTCAAGCTCCAGTAAGTGATTCAGGCCGTTTTTTTTCCTTTTGTTTAAATGTCCTCTTCCAGGTCTTTAAGCAACCCATCATTTTGAAGCTAATTCTTGGTTCACATTATAATCACCATTGATGAAATACATATGCCAAACATATGTGCTGTTATGACCTTATTGTCAGTCAAGAAACAGGTTTGGTGGGTGCTATTGTTGAGAAGGATTTACACACTGTCATGCTGCTGGATTTTTTTTTTTTTTCTTTTTTGATTATTGGAGAACCGTGAGTCAAATAAAAGTTGATTATTTTAACAGGGAAATTTACATGAATACATATATTTATATATGGTAAACACAATGATGTCTGAAGAGTTTATGATATCTGGAAACATACTTAAAGTAGATTAAACACTGGCTTAAAAATGTAGTGGGATCAATTCGAGTTTAACTAATAAAGTTTGAACAAAACCACAACTTCTCAAATGAAGTTAACATGGTAGATTAGCCACACATCTGTCAGCGGGGCTCACGTAGGAGGGTATTTCCATGGGTGTGATGAAATTCCTAATGGATGTTTTTATCCTGCCTGAAGTGTGCAAGCAGAGCATTCCCCCAGTTTATTGGCAGTAAACTCTGTAACCTTTCTCCTGCCACTGCCTAAGAATCAATTGAAGAGAAATAGAGGCCAGACATTCCTCAAGAGGCTTTGGGCTCTTTTTTTCCATGGGTACATGGATAACTGCTGGAAAATCTTCCCACATCCAGGAAAATGCCCCAAAAGCCCACTGGGCGCAGCAGCCCTGCTCAGAGGGGTTTTTCAGCTCAGGAGCTGGGTATTGGCGGTGTCCATCTATCACCTCCTCTCTGGGATGTGAGTGTTCTGAAGGAAAAAAACATGCTCATTTTATGTGCTTTCTCTTTTAAACGAAAATAATTTTTGCCCTGGAAATGAGGAAAAAAAAATCTAAAAGTAACTTTTGGAGGGCTAGAGTACATAAAGTTAATGTGCTGCAGTTTACATGCAGCTCTGTCTGCATCGTCTTTTCTCAACCTTTGCTGCTGCAGCCCACCACAGGCTTTTCATCAGTTTATGCATTGTGTGCCAGGGCAAATAATGACAGAATATCTAGCTAAAGAAGGGGTACTTAATCAGCAATCAAGATTCAATTTGTTTTAATTTTAGCAGGTGTTTGTGAGGTACATTGATGGGAGAGATAATATGTACTGCTTTCATTAGCTCTCTTGTTTTTGTGCTTGAACATTTAAGAGCCAGATGTTCGGAGGTGAGCTGATCAGAATATTAAGTCTCCAGAGGTTGGTTTCCATAGTGTTTTACATTCCTTTCTTTATCTCCCTCAGTTCACCCTGAGCTATGAGGTGCAAGTGCTCGCAATGACAGACTGCATCCCTGCTTCCTATTCAGCTAAAGCTTTAAATTAGTCTAAATCTTTTTTTTTTATTTTATTTTAAAAAAACAACACAAAACCTACAAAAATTAAACCCACAGAAAACAACTTTATTCCAATAATCTGCAATTAATTCTTGGTCCTTGGGTCAGACTCATTCCTCACTCAGAACTAGTTTAGTTGATAAAGCCATTATGGAAATTATTTGTTTAGTGAGTGGTGCATTGCCAGGTTTTACCTCAATAAAGAACATGGAGCTACCTTCACTCAGTAAGCCACTGATTCCACCATCATCACCTTAAGTTAAAAAATATAATCTAAATAATTTTGGAAAAAAAGCAGCAGCTTTGATGTCAGAATGCCCAGCCATGAAAGGAGGCTCCAAAACGGGCCTTGAGAGTGGCTTCTGTTGAGATGTTCTTTAACAGAACACACAGAGGCACAATTGAAAATCACAGTGGTTTAGTGACATGAGGTCACTGAAAGAATGAGCTGGAGTGGGCAACGGGATTGCAAGAGAAAGGCACTTTAACCTTTTGGGCTAGGTTTCCAGCCTGAGAGGGAACACCCAGCAGCCCTGGCTTGGTGGCTGCTGCAATAATAAGTCAGTGTTCTCTTCTATGATAAACTCTCCCAGTGTTGTGATGATGGATTCTTTTAGTAAGGAAAAAAACCCCAGAAATTAAGAGTTAACCAGCTCTGCCATTGGCAAATGCTATAATGTTTCCCCTTGCTATTAATTGTTCTCTGTTTACTTTGATGCTCAAAGATTGCCCTGTTTTACAAGCATATTTTCTTAATTGTGTCACCTTGTACAGTAAGTGTGTCAGAGGGGAAACATTTGCAAGTGATTAGATATGGACCTTTGTGTCACCAAATGTATGAGGTACATACCCTTATAGGATATAATTGTGATCTTTTAATATGCGGCCATTGACCCGGACTTGTTATTATCTATTATAGTTTATAATAATGTATCTCTTTATGATTAAATGATGATGCCTGGCAGAACACTATGATTAGCATTTCAGTTATTTATAGATTATGTCAGAGCAGTAATAAACATAAAATGCTGTTAATGTGTGGCTAATGAAATCTGGACATGAACAAGTTTATGAATTGATATAATTCATTTGAGTGTTCTAACTGAGCTGCTGGTTCTCGTCATAATTCAAAAGCTTAGCAGGGTTCACCGATTAGGTGGTAGACTAATTTGCTACAAAAAGTCAATGGGTTTTCATCGTCTTGGGCTATCATACACAGCATGGCTGATTGCATAAGGACTATACAAAGTAATTCTCATAAATATATTTATTAAGCTTAATATGTTTTGTGAGGTTAGGATGGAATCAGCCAGTGCACAACACATGTGGAACAAAATCACAGTGTGTTAGATACTAAAAAGATATGTTCGGTAAAATCATTCAGGAGCGGATCGATGAGGGAGTTATTTGAATTTTAAAAAGTGAGCAATTCAATATCAAATATAAATGAGAGCCATAAAGAATGATACAGATGATTGACTGAGTTTGCTCGACATTTATTTTACTTTGGCATCATAATTTCATTTCATGCTACAAATATAATTTTAAACTTAGGTTACTTAGTGCTGAACTCAGTGTATTCACGGAGCTTGTGGCAGCACTGCTTCCCTGTGCCTAGGAAAGCTCAGACAGCTCTCCCAGAACAGTGTGTACTCTCCTCTTCAATAGCAGGGTCTGATCACTGCTGTCCATCCTTTCCTGGCAGTGCCCTCTGGTTCCTACATGTGCTGAGTCCTGCTCATCAGAAAAGATGTTCCCAACATTAATGGGATTTGTATTTCTTTTATTTATTTTTTTAAGCAAAGCCTGAGTAGAGTATTGGATGTGATTTCCTCTTTGGGATCTTTATTTTTCCATCAGTCTGTCAGTTTGTTGGTTTCTTCCTCCCTTTCCCTGTGACAGCATCCTTTGCTTTCTCCCATTCTTTCCTTCCTTGCACCAGATCTACCACTGATTTAATCAGGGTTGAATTCCTGAGCAGAATGCTTTGTGCTATGCAGAAATGCTAATCTTTGGAAGTACTGGACTAATGTATACTCTCTGTCTAATTCTGGTTTTTTCAGTATCTTTATCTCCTCCAAAACACATTATTTTAGAACCTTTTGTTTGAACATGATGCATAAAATGACTGGGCTCCTTTATGAAGAAAGGAAATCTGCTATGGGCTTACACAGAACCTCAAATACATAGCAAAAACACTTAGCTAAGATAAATAGCTGAACCCTTTATTTACTTTAAATACTGACAAAAAGTATTAATAGATCTTAAACTATTACAAAGAAACAAACCCAAATAATCAGAAACTATTTACTTGTTGTGTTGCTTATTTAAGAAACTAAAAGAATTAGTCATGAGATTGTGGCCCTGGGACAATCTCATTAATAATAATGTTAATCACAAAACTTTCAGGTTTTCCTTCTTCCATTTAAAAAGCTCCAACTCTGTAGTTATTAACAGGAGAGAGGGAAGTGCTGCTGGAGGACATGGCTATACAGTTGTATAATAATAATAATTTCTTATTACAACAAGAGTCCAAGCAGAACCCTTTGATACTCTCCCCTCACATTTGTTTCTTGACCCAACATGTGATCCACGTGATTCCTGCACTTTTAATCTCCACTACCAGGTTTTTCTCTGTTCCTTCCCAGTATCATTCACTCCATGCACTCCTCCCTTGGCTTACATAAATCTTTGTCTTGTCCCTTCAAAAAACAAGACTTATGTAATCGTAAAACCACACACCCCGCTCACTCCTCTCCTCTTCCCAAGCAGCTGCTTTCAAGTTCTTGGAGAGATTTAGAAACAGATTCATACACTTTTTCTAAAGATGAGATTAAAGATGCAACTTCCCTAAGAATTGGGTGAAGAGACAAAAAGCTTTGTAGAGGCAGTGAGTTGAAAACCATCGGAAACATTTCTAGGTCAGAGAAGTCCTTCTTAGCAAAGCATCCTTCATGCAAGGTCTACAAAGGGAACCTCTATCACATCTGTTTGCTATCTGCAATACCATATCTTGTATTCTGTTCATTTTAAATTTCTGCTTACTTGATTAAAAACGTGGCTGATATTTTTTCCTGCGTCACAAATGAGAACGCCAACATTTCATTTACAAACTGATACCCGGTTCAGCTTCTGCTCTTGATATTTTCAAGAGGCCAGTGATTAAAAATCCTATGTGGAATATGCTCTGTTATTGCCCTCTCTAGGCATTGTCGCATAAAACCTTAAAGGTTCTGGTGCTAAATCCCCACGGCAGCGTTTTGATACATGCCAGATGTTCACTCATGGGAGAGATAAATGTTTAATAATTTTTGCTATTGTTACTGTTTTTACAACGTGTTATACTGCCGTGGCTTGCTAAGGCTAAAGCTCTGTTTTGCTGAAGGAACAAGCATATAATAAGTCAGATGTTTACATTTCCATCAGCTTGGTTCTGCATAACAACATGGGAGATTTCACCTGGAGCACAAGTAGCCCAACTCTCTCTTAGCTGAGAGGGTTTAAGTGCAATCTAAAATCCCATTCCAGGGAAGAAAGGCTGCTAAAACCTCTAGTTGGTTTTAAAAGTCTCAAACTTCTTTTGGCTCCAAGTAACAACTTAAAACCTATTTACACACAGGCATGAGGTGCTGTGTTTCTTTACCTGAGATGAGAAGCATTAATCCCATTTGCCTGTGGCATTTGCACCCTGGATCTCCAGTGTAATGGAGCAATATTCATCTTCTAAAATTAGACTAGTGCCAAAATTTTTAAAATTAATACTATAAACTGGAGTGGAATTGATCCCTGTCAAAACACTGATAATGTCACAAAATTCCTCTGTTTTTTGGGGCTAGTGGGAGCTAATAAGAATGGGATTGGTTTTCCCTCCAAAATGGTGTCACAGCATGAGGGCACAGACTGCAGCCAGCCTGGACAAAGCCTGCATTTACAGGTACCTTCTGTGCAGCTGTGAGGGGCTCCACTCTCCAGGCTGTGACCACAGAAATCTGCTCCTTCTCTGGCACCTGCAACAGTGGAGGGTGTGTTTTTCCTTGTGTGTCCCACACCAGGCAAGAGGAGGGGAAGAGCAAAGGGAAATTTGTGTGTCAATGCTAAGATACGAGTGTGGCCCAGTTAGACTGTGCATGATCACTGCTCATCTCAAAGAACACTCATTGAGAAATGACCTTCCTTTACCAGCCAGGAGAATCCACGAAAGAACAACTTTCTAAAAAAAAAAAAAAAATCTTCCTTTGCCTCTCTGCTTGTCCTGAAGGGCAAACAAGGTAACAGAGAACTGAGGAGCCATCTAATTTAAGAAGGATGTTTGCTGAGCTCTTTCTCTCATGCACATGCACTCTTTCACTTATTCACCTTTCCCACTGCATTATCTTAATGAAATGAAGTAACCCCCCTCCATCTTTCCAGTTCACCCTGTCTAGAACTTGTAATTGCTTATTGCAGATTCCCTGTGCTCTAGATCTCCACTGTTTAGGCTCTGCAGACCTGATTCTGCTGGCCTGAGTGAGAACAGCAGAGTTGGATCCACATCAAAATCAGAAAAGAGTGTAGGAATATAAATCTGTGTCACATTTTTCTCCAGCTCAGGCTGATAAAAGTCATCTTACTCTGTGAAAGGTCATTATCCTCAAGGAAATAAAAAAAAGTAAATCAGGAATACAGGTCAGGCTGCTTTCAGCATTCAAATCTTGTTTTTCAAATGATGGGAAAGATTGGTAATCTGTAAATTTCTAGTTTGTCATCCTGTGTCATACAGTCTTTATGAATATGAAGAAATCTGCAGCTTTGAAGATTTTAACAATATTTTTTAGTGGCAGTGATGCTGCAGTGTAGCTGTGTCCACTGGAATAAGGTGCACCCCAGGCCACACTCTGAGCTCACCACCTCAGTGTGGGTTTCCATTTTGTATTTTGTGATGGTTGAGTTTATCAACCATAATAAAAATTGTGCTGTCGCTTGCAGGCTGGTGAAAATCTGATGAAATGCACACAGAGGTGGCGCATCAGCTCCTACCTGTCTGCAGAAAATAAAACACCTTGGCTTTGCGTGGATGGCATGAAACATCCAGGGCTAAATTCCTAATTCAGCATCCTAACAAACTTCACCTTCTGTGTAGAGACCTGGGATGAGGGAAGTATTGAATTTCAGATATTTCCATTAATTGTGGTTAGCTGGATAATTTTCTGGCATGTTTTGCATGATTTTATTATATCTTACTCCGTGCTGAGTGTTAGCATTGTCCTTGGCATGATGCTTTACCTTGGAAAACATTTTTAATGCCTTGTAGGGTTTGGCTGGCTGTTGTTTCCAAAACGTTCAGCTTAATTGTAACGTGGCAGAAAAAAAAAGTCTCAGACAATACAAAAGAATTCCTACAAACAAAAAGTTTTTCTTTCATTTATCTCAGTATAAAATACTAGAACTATAAAAGCCAATTAATAGTGATGTAATTATGAGCTAGATCTAATTTTCTAGAGATCCTATTAATTGGATCAGCAGTTGGAGGCAGCATATTTAGATCAGGACATTTTTTATGCTATGCTGCCAGGTTAGCTGAACAAAACAGGTATTTTTCAGAGCATTTTCCCCCCATCCCTGATCAAACCTCAACAGTAGGTAGTACAGTAATTCTAATGATATTCAGTGTATTTTTAAAATTCACTATGTGGAAGCATGGTCAAATTGCTAAACAGGCTTTCAAAATTATCTTTCTAATTATTGATGCCTGAACAAGTTAGAGAATAAAGGTAGCACTAATGAAAATAGTAGTAATGATGATAAATTATGGCTCTTGTTCTCCTGATATTTAAGTCAGGAAATTTTACTGTTACATCTGGCAAGGAATGCAAACAAAATCCAGGGACTCTTCAAGCAAGGCCCAGCCCAGGCTGCTGAGAGGTTTTATATTAAATATGCCGTGCTTTTCCTTTTTAGCCTTCCATGTGCAGTAGATACATCATTGTTATCTTCCTTCTCTAAACTTAAAAATAAAAATACAGAAAAATACAGAAGACAACGCCTTAGCCAAACAGTGATAATACCACAAACTGAAACAATTACAGTGAATGGTAAAACTGAGTTCTTAACTTCCAGCTTTGGCTGGAGGGAGCAGAGCAATGCCATGACCTTGGCTAAATGGAATTGAGAGTTTCTTACCTTTCCTGAGGTAGTGGCTGGGCTTTTGAGGTTGCATCCAGGATTCTCGTGTGCCTCCCATGGAGGGGTTTTCTGGTGGAGAAATAGAGGAGCTGCAGGATGACTGTCAGCCAGGGAAAACAGGCCAACAACTCTGGAAGCAGCTGGGCTTTGGATGGTTCTCTGCAGAGATATTTTAAATGAAACACTGCTGAACTCTGAAGCTCTGTCCTTCCATTTCATATTTCTTTGTTGGCTGAACTCCGAAGTCATTATGGATTCAAATACAAGGATTCCAGGGCTATTTAGAACCCCAAATCATGAGCAATGATGGTGAGTTCAAGAATCTGGTGGCTCCATCTTCAGATTGATGACCAGCTCAGAATTATATATAAAGGTGGTACCTCTCCTTCCCATTTATTCCAGCTCCTGAAATCCTTTTGCTTTGCACTTGCACAGTGGTCATGAGGTTGAGTCCCTTGCAGTAGCAAAGAATGATGTCATGGACACATGAAAGAGAGAGGGAGAGAAATGAAATGTAGTGAGAATCACATGATGCAAAGTAGCAGGAAGGTGAGGCTGGTGTGGCTTGGGGTTTATGACAAAGAATATTGTCACAGCAGAAGCAGAAAGGATTAAAACAAAATAACAGGTGAGCACAGGCAAGCCAACAATCACTATTCTAACTCAGGATTTTTCCTTCCATTATACTGTTTGAATATGGTGGATCTGTAGAAATGAATTCCAGAGGTTTGGGTTGTCACTGTTCTTAGCATTTGCACCTATCATGATGAGCCCTAATGAAGGACTCACTTTTGTTGTATTAAATATGTGCTGGACACACTGTTTTGGAATCCCCTGAAGATGGGAGCCTGCAGGATCTGCTCCCTTTGCTGTGCTGCCAAACACTCAGGAGCTGATATAAACCAGGGGCAGGAAATGGCCAGGGGAAATTAGTTCATATGCCTAAAGGATGGTATAATAATTGCTCCTTCTCCAATTCTTTTCTCCTATTTCTTGTAGTTGTGGGGAGACAGGATTTTATAGGTATTAAATATGTTATAGGACAATTACCTCTGTTTCAACCAAGCCTGAATTGGTAATTGTGCTGTAATGTATGAGAGCATACAGAGTCCTGAACTAGCTTTTCCTTCCCATATTGAGAACTTTATAATGATGTTAATTAATAAATAATAACTTTTGATAGAGAGAGAGAATAACAGCAAGGTTGCAGTCAGTAGGTACCATGGGGCTGTTTCAGCTGGGAGATGCCTATATTTGGCACATTAAATTCATTTTAAGGTAACGTTTGTTGTGGTCTTTTTATAACTTACATATTTCTTCTGCATGTATCCAAATAAATATGTGTGCATAATAAAAAGCTGTGCATTTCCACACTCTTTGTGCACAGGAGCAGAAGGAAAAGGGAGGAGAGCTGCAATAAATTCCTTGTGCCAGACCCATATAAATGGGTTGTGGTCTTAACACAGCTTCTCCTGATTACTGGTAAAAAACTAATTAGGTTTTGTCATTTATTCACTTGGAGTTTTGTCTCATTGAAACCTTGCTACTCTATTTAACCTACTTCTAGTCTGCAAATATCTGCTGCCATGTTATGTTATGCTTTTTTTGCTTAAATTAACTCCTGAATAATACAGCATAGCACATACAGGAGAATGAAAAGTTTTCACATTTTTAATACAAGACTGATTTTATTATATTACTAGAGAAATAAGTTAGATTGCTCTTGCAATCTCAATAAATCACACATGAAGTCTTCTTTTTTCTAAATTAAATTTTTATTTAAATAAAAGTGTTATGTTTGTATTTGAACTGACAGCTAAATCTGATAATTAGAGTGCATGAAGTTGGCTTTGATTGGCATTGTAATTGGATTGTCATTGGGCTGAAAACCTATTATCTTTGGATCATGCCCCATGAAATCTGTTGAAGAAACTTTGCTGCCAGTCATTAAAGCCACCATCTTGGCTTACAAATTAGGTTTGAAAGGCTTTTTACCACTGGGAATGTAATTTAAACCACTGCAATTGCACTCCCATTAATTAAAATTATATTAAAATTATGGTTCATTTTCTAAATATTTTTTTCATATTTTATTAGACATACTTATTACTAAATGCTTAACAAATTACATAGCAGAGCTAGTAAAATTATATTTTAAGATAATCCATCATTTCAGCACATGCTACTCAGCATTAGTGGAATTAGTCAGTGTGTTGATCATTAAAGGATACACTATTTATGTTTTTCATTACTGGCTCTCATTAAAAATAAAATATAATTATAAACCACTTTAAAAAAATAAAGCAAAATTCCACCGAAAATTATAATTAATGCTGATAGAAAACTTCGAACCTGCATTAAAGTGAACTTAGCTCATTGCCCTGTTGTTTTCTGTATTTTTCTCTGTAAGTCACATTGGTTACATTAAGCTGTAGAGGGGCATAAATAGGACAGATTCTTTTGTGTGTAGCACCAAATGCTGGTTATGCTGGGATCAGAGCTGATAATAAAGAATAAAGGATTGGAATCTGTGCAGGTTTGCCACGAGAGTTCTGCAATGATTTTATTCTTGGAGCAACATTTCTAAATATACTCCAGTAAAACGGCAGCAGAGGTAGAGTGAGATGAGAATCTGCATTCCAAGAGCAAAGTACCAAAATACCCAATTAATGCCCAAGGGCTAAATATGGTTTATTTTTGTATGAAGTGAAACTTCTGGAGTCTGTTTCCACAAATTTTCTTTCCAATACTTGTCAGGGTTCTTTGAGTGCTAAAGGAGCCTTCCTTTATCCTGGCTTTGGGATGCTCTGCTGTTTCCCCAGGTGCTGGAGGGACCCAGCATCTCCAGCCTGGCTGTGCAGGAATCCTGCACCACTACTTGGAGTTCTCTTGGTGGATTTCTTTTTATTCCTACCTGAGCTACTTCATCCAAAGAAGTTCCTCCTTGCTCAGCAAGTCAAGGCCTAGAAATTCACTTCTTTTAAGGTTATGATTCCCCACTTGATAAACCACAGTGGGATTCCATCTGAAATCCCTGGAGTGCTTTAGACTCCCCACGCTCCCTTTTTAGTCAGTGAAACCACTGAACTCCTTTAAAAGTGCCATTTTCAAATGAAGCTCATATATTTAGACTTGACTTCAGCTGCTCCCATGTGAGAATTTGCTTATTCTGTGCTGCTTAAACATTGTTCTATGTATTAAGAAATTCTACATTTTTCTTCCTAAGAGGATCTTCGTTATTTTGATTTATGTGGATCTAAAGTGAACTTTTATCTTACAAAGTAAGCATCAGGGCTGTAAGAAACTTGGAATATATAAAGTTTAAAAAAAAAATTCCCAGATTGGGTTTAGAATATTTCTGCCTGGCTTTTACATCCTTGAGGATTGGAATGATGGTCTGTAAAATAAATAGTAATTTCAGAGTCATTAAATAGTTGTTCACCTGACCTTCCTGAACTTCGACTGCCCTCTGTCATTAGGTCTTCCTACTTCACATGGGCATGTGCACACCAATAATGCAGCTCTGCATTCAAGTGCTACTTAAAATCCAGGAAACTTGCTTAGTTTGGGGTTTAAGACCAAAATATAAGTGTTTGTTTGTACTACAGTGTGCTTCCATTATTGGGAGTCTGAGGAAAATGAAGGAATGTGGTTTCAGAAAGAGGGTGAAACAGTTAAATATATTTATTTTTTCCAAGCAATTATTTGGGGATAGAAGTCTGTTGAACACCGGTAGGTTACTCCAGTAGTTAATCAATTAATAAAGGAGAGCTGGCAGAATCCAAATGATTGGCAGATATTCCTGGAATGAAGAGGATAAAATGTAAAAATGGCAGGTTTCTGAACAAAAAGGAAGAAAAGCCTTAGGAAGTTGGTTTATCAATGCAGGTTTGTATGACAGCGAGTCTGGCATTTCTTCTGAATTAAAAATGCCTTTTTTCACTATTGTTTAAGATGGGCCAAAGTTGTGCTGATTCCGAGTGCTGCTGAACCAAATTCTGTTTCCGTGAGGAGCTGGGAATAAATCAAACCACCGGGGGAGGGGGGGATTTAAACACAGGCAAATCCTCTGAAGTCACTGCCACTTTCATCTGCTCATCCAGTATCTGGGCTTGGCCCTCTGAATCTCAAAATAAATAATATATTATTTCTTTACTTTTTATCAAGCTCAGCCTGTCACTTCTTACATCACAACTAATTTTCCCAATCCACTTTCCAGCAAGATATTAACTTGTCGCTTCAGTTTTACTTTTTTTATTCTGCATCTTGAAGAAATCTGATCTTTCTAATCCACTGCCAAAAAATATTAGTCTGGGATCAGCTTGGTGGCAGCTGGAAGAAAAATAAAAATGGTTAACTCAGAGAAGAGGAAGGTTCAGCTGTTCAGTTCACCTTAAAAAACCCAACCCAAGTCCAGCCGTGCTCTTCTCCCTGTGTTTCTCTCATAGAATATAAATGTCTCTCGCAGTAGAGAACTGGCTGAATGTGGCCAGAAAAAGGCCCTGGATTGTGGGGATGGAGGTCACTCTCCAGCTCTGCCAGAGCTTTTTGGGAGGACAGCAGTTAAAAATGGCACAGTGTTAATGCTTTCATTCCCCAAAAGTGTTCATCCTCCATTTCTCATGAGGGAAGTTGTTTAGTGTCCAATAGGAACTTCCAGAACTTCCAGATGCAACAGCCTGATAATCAAAAAATAACAACAACCAAACTGAAGCACTGACTGAGTTAAAGGCACAGTTTGTTACCTCCTCTCCTGCTACCTTCTTTTTTTCCATTCAGTGTTACTTAGATTCTCTACATTAAGCTAATATTTACTCTCCTTGCCACAGAAGAGCAGCAGAGTAAATAGGATTTCATAGAAGGAAGCTGGTGGAGTTAAACAAACAGGAAAGTGGCCAGTTCTAACCTTTCCTGCATGAGCCTCAGCATCCCCCAAAGGCCCAGAGCCCCTTCCCCAGCCTGCTCCGGTGATTCCACCCGTGCTCCTTGCACGGAGTCGGGGCAGAGCCTCCTCTGCTGCACACAATGAGCCTCATCCTCTGCTCTGCAAATTGGCCAGAGCTTCCCCGAGCCCATGGGAGGCTAAGCTGTTTAAGCAAGCTGCACATCTACCCCTGAATTGCTTCAGCATGGCTGAACTCCCCGAGCAAGGCTGTGGGAAACTCCAACACGGAGCTGAAGGGAATCGTGTGGATTTGCAGCGCAGCAGCCCCGGCTCTTCCAGGGCAAAATGGTGGCTCAGAGCCACCCTTGTTCCTGCCCTGAAATGGGAGAATTATGCAACGTGACTTTGACCTAAAAATCAATACCTGCTGCTTAACTACAGAAACAAATGGCAGCTCTGATGGCCAATAACAAACTGATGGTTGTTTCTTTGTTCTGTCTCTCCTTCTGTTAAACCGACTGCTAAAGGGCAGGAAAACATGACAGACTTGTCAGCCATAAAGAACTTTTTGGTCTTCTTTGTAGGAGCTCATCTTTTCATGGCCCTGTGCCAGAGCGAGTAGGTGCCTTCCACACGAAATACAAAGAAAGTGATGTTGGAAAATGATACCTGCTCCAAGCCAGGAGAATCTACGGAACTTCTGATAAAAATCAGGCCAAAAGGGAATAATGAGTTGCATCATGTGTTTATTATCCACTTGCAGCCATTTCTAATGAAAGCATGGGTGATTAGCCCTCCTTAGATGCTTTTTCCCCTCAGACACACTGGACATATAAACAGTATTATCTGTAATTGATATACTCTGGCAGACCTCAAACTGGCTGCTGTCACAGCTCTGCTCAGAGCTGGCAGTGCTACCCTGGGCAATGCTTGCAGTGCTCCTAGAGCAGGGGAGGGTCATGGGCCCAGTGCCTGAGCAGGCCAGATGTGGGGTGGGTGCTCTCTGGAGAAGATATGGCACAGAGGGTGATCACAGAACCATTTCAGCTGGAAAACCCAAAGATCATGAGTCCAGTGTTAACCCAGCACTGCCAAGGCCACCACAGACCCATGTCCCTAAGTGCCACATCTATACATCTCCTAAATCCCTCCAGGACTGGTGACTCCACCACCTCCCTTGGCAGCCTGTGCAAATGTTTAACCACCTTTCCTTGCTGGATCCCATCAAAACCTGTGCTTCCTTGTGCAAGTTCACAGTCCTAAATCAGGTGATTATTTGGGAAATACACCCAGAAACTCTTTTCCAGATTTGCACAGAAGTAGCACATCCCACATGTGTGCCACGTGTTAATTTGTTTATTCGAAGGTCAGGAGGAAAATATGGGACAGAAGAATTTTACAACCCAATTAAAACTTATTGTCAAGGAGCAGCAATAAACCTTTGTGGAACAAATGAGCCCAGGGTTCTGGATGTACCTCGGCATTCTGAGTTGTTCAGGCTTCCTGCAAGACAGCTGGAAATGTGTAAATCTGCAAGGAGGTTTCACCATGGTTTTCACCTAAGGCATGGAGATGATGACTTTAATAAACAACTGAGCTGCAGGTCACATCTTCCCACTTTCCCCCTCCCAGCCCAATTAAAACAACAGCATTTAATTCCCTTTTAGATTTCCCCTATCTTTCTGTCTGCCTTTATGTACTCCTGCTGCCAATTATGCAGAATAGAAATGAACAGGACTGGCCAAAATATTTGATGTTCTATTTCTCTAGTTAAAAAGTGGTGTGTTTTTCAGTGAGAAGTAAAAGTCTCCTAAAATTGGCAGAAATATTTTTCCTAATGAGGTTCGCAAGAGAACCCCCCAATCCTTTGTCTGTTAAAAGATGGAAAAAGGGAAGCCAGTCCTCAGCAATCTCGAGATCTACGGAGTTAAGCACAGGACTGGGAGCCAGAAGATCTTGAATTACATCCCAGTGTCTGCCGCACACAGGATTAGTAATACTTTGCACTTACATTAGCACTTTGCCACTAAATAAAGTTTGGAAGTGACATTACAAATGGGGAAGGAGCGGCTTGGAGAAATGAAGTGACAAATCCAAATTGGCACAGCTAGTTAGTGTCAGAATCAGGATTACAGTAATTCTTGACAAGCCGTTTAACCTTCACGAGGTTCAATTTTTACACCTTTGAAATGAAGGAGATGATTTCCACCGAAAGCAAAATGTGCAAATGATACCCACTGGCACAATTAGGTAAATACATTGTTCAAAAATTACTGCTCCTCTGCTGCAACTTGGAGGTGAAGCAGAGTATCTGCACAAAACTCGTGTTGCTCCAGGGAAGAACATCTCCTAGGGCTTCTTAGGGAGCAGTGGTGGTGAACCAGCTCCTCCAGGGAGATTCCTCAGGATTCCCAGGGAAAGGAGATGATTTTCAGCCACCTCCATTAGCAACACTGGAAACAGATGACTTGGAAGGGAGAGGGGGATTATAGTGAATTAGGCATTGGGCTGGACATGAGCAATCCAGAACTGAGCTGGGGACACACGGCAGGAAATTGATCCTGGGGATTACAGCACAGGAATTCCAGGATGCTTTTGGTCATTGAGTTCTCAGCTTGGCAGCAAACCAGGAGTTTTGGCTAACAGGTAAATATCTGGCCAACTCCAGTTCCTTGCTTTAGTAATCAGTTCCTAGAATAGAGATACCAATCAAAGCCTCTGATTTGCATGATCTTTTATCCTTGCTTTTTTAAATAACAAATTTACCTTCATAAATTTGAATCCCATCTTTCCACCTCACAAGTGAACATCTTTGGAGTGTTAAGTGCGAGAAAGATTATGCTCAAAATAATTTTTTTTCTCACAAAAATGCTGTACAAAATGCTTCCTTTTATTGAGGCTGATTCTGTCTTTGCTAGTTTCAATCTACTGTGGTACTTTTTCCTTATCACCAAATGTGCTCTGACCTTGTTTAGGAAGTTATAGCAAACAAGAAGTAGGTAACCGAAAATAAATAGATGCTGTTTGTATTTTTGTAAACATAAAGATGACCTGCGGTCCAAAAAAGCATTTAGACATTCATTTCAACACAGGCAAACCTGTATTTATCCCTGTTCATCAAAAGACTTTACCACATGCTTAAAGCAAACATCCTCCCAGTACCTAATGCCTTCAGAGGAAATATGTACCCACAGAGTGCCTACCTACCCCTGCTTTTACATCAGTGAGGTGTTTGGGTGATCAGGACTTGGAGCAGATCAATATTTTGAAAATGCTCATCACATTTTCCTGGTGGTTTTTTTTTTTCTTTCCAGCTTCCGTGACACAGTTAAGGTACAGTTTGATACAGAGTGATAAAAAAGAGAATTATTGATATTATTCAGAGAAGTTGCATCTTGATGCACATATTCTGAAGTACAGTAAATCTTACTGTTGATTACAAATTCCGAGTGTTTTTGCTAGAGGAGAGTTTGGTATTGTTACAAAATGCATCGATGTGCAGCAGGATATTTGTTTTATTTTTCAGGATGGATTGCTAACTTACAGGGAAAAAAAAAAGAAGATTGTGTCTGTCATGTTTGGGAGAATTACATTTTTGTTTTATTAACCTGGCTTACTTTGAGGGAATGTTTCTTTCCTCCTCTGTTTTCTCCCAACTCTAAAATCCATGTTGTGCTGTCCATGCCCTGACAGGGCTGTGTTGGTGCTGCTCACAGAGCAACCCTGAAGACAGCGGGGTGAGCAGGGTGAAATCCTCGTGTTCTGTGCACAGGAGAGGTTCCAGCTCTGACTGTCCCCCTATTTCACTGGAGATGGGAGCAGCATGGATGTATCACAACCAACACCTGGAGCTCAGAGCAGAAAAGTGCCCTCCTCTGTTTTTGTGGCAGTCGCTCTGGGTTGAGGTAGTGCCACAGATGAGCCCTTCCCTCTCATCAGAAGCTTTGTTTCATTGGAAGGATTTGGAAAAAATTAGAAATGCTAGTTGAAGGAAAGGGATGATGACACTGAATTGTCACTTCGTGTAACATTGGCTTTGTACAGATGATCAGCTCAAAGTATGGTTTAAATGCTTCCAGGGCGGTGTTTTGTGTGCAAAGCTGTTAAAATACTACTGAGATTTAGCATAATGGTGAAGAGATTCCACAACACCCAAAATGCTGATGGTTTGCTTCATGCTTAATTAGATTCCCCAGCACCAGCGTGAAAAATGTTTTGTTGTTGTTGATGTGACCAGATAGATTTCATCCCAATCCCAGTGTTGCCAGCGTGGGATAATCAGCACTGGGCTGCTAAAAACAAGGATCAGGAATGACAGATGTGCACTTCCCAAGCTCAGCTTGCAAAGAGAGCACCCAAAGGTGGCCAAGAGCTTTGCTGTCCTCCTGTTCCTGAGAAGAAACCTCAGGTGTAACTACAGAAAAAGGCCCTCAGTCTGCCAGGTTTTATCAGCTGAATGGCATCAACTTCAATTTCCTCATGATTCAGATTTCTAGGCAGAGCTCTGTCATCAACCTGAATTTTGGAAAGTAGGAGAAGATGAGTTTGAAGTTGCCCACTACAGTTTCCTGGAGATTTCCCAATGCCAATTCCTGTATTTGTAGCCATGCACAGTGTTTCAGCTCACGTACAGCTCTAGTTATCACCTTGATTTTAATTAGGGCATGCAGCAACGAACTGACATAACTCTATATTTTCTTTCCTTGTAACTGTGCACAGGTGCAACACCCAGGAGTCCAGGGAGACCAAGGAAAGTACTTTGGCAAGGTTTTTACACAGAATGTTGTGTAGGGTTTGGAAAGGGGCACACAGCTGTCTTTTGGCAACATCTGAGCCTTCAGAGGAGCACCAGACCAGTGATGCTTTCTATTTCTTTTTTAAATGCCTTTGAAAAACCCTCAGTGAGCCTGAGCCTCCCTCCCTCGCTGCTGACAGAGCCAGTGGTTACGGGGCACTGCACACAGCACATGGAGCAAAGGTGAACCCCACCACAACATCTGGTCTTACTTTCCCCCCCTCCACTTTATGAACTGAATATCTTCTGGGTAACTCTGTTTCTAATACCCTGAGTTAAGATTGATTTACACAGGCCACTGTAACTGAAGTATATCTTGAAATCTGAGACTACCCAAGGAGTGCTGGCACAGCAGAGTTTGTTTATCAGCGCTGGATTTGGGGAGAAAGAGAAATAAAAATCCTGTGTTGCATTTTAATGTGGATTGCTGGATCATAAACAATTTAAAACCTTATTTTAAAAATAATTTCACCTCCTTTTATAGCCATAGTGAGAAACTCTAGAAAACAGTTTGCAGGTCTGGTAACAATCCACAAACATCCTGGTGAGAATTAGTCCAGTGCTGTGGAAGGAAACACTTGAATATTTTAATTCTGTCTGATCCTGTGTCTTGTACTTTATTTTTCAAATAGGATCCAAATATTTAGTATGAAATTTTCCTCATGAGTGTGGTAGGGAATTGTGGGGTGCAAAGCAGCTGCTCTAAATCCTTCCTCTGCATTTGGCTCAGTGAGATTTTAGGTCCCAGAAGTAGCGATGACTTCAGCCCTACAGATACAACCAGTCCCCTTTGGAACCTCCTGCTGGGAATTAGTGAAATTCTCCCTCTAGGAAAAGCAGCCTTTTATGGAGACGTTCCTGGGGAGCCCCTGGATGTTTGGAGGGATGGCACTTGCTCCCAGTGCCATGATGGAGTGTGGTCACTCCCACTGCCCAGCCTGTCTTGGCAGATTTACAGCCTCATACATCTGGGAGATGCTGCTAATAAATTTTTGCCAGCCTCATGTAACACAGGGCATGCACCAGATAAGCATATTTGCTTAGAAACACAAGTTTCAACTTGAGAAGAAAAGCTATTTTAAAAGGCCAGATGACCCATTTGCTGGGAAACCCCCCAGACAGGGGAGAGCATTTCACTCAGAAATTGCCATTCCCCCATACTTGTGGAATAATGCTGTTAGTGACAATTGCGAATCTTTTTCCTGGTGTACATTTTGAACATCATGGTATCCTCTTGTTTCCCATTTTTTACTGTTCAGACCCTCCATAGAATATTATTGTCACTGCAGACCTTTTATCCAAGGACTGTTGATCACAGCACAAGAACTGTCATCCTATTTGCATTCTGTGGATGCATCATTATTCACAACATTTGATGTCCATAAAACACATTAAAACTATTTCCTTGAGCAAAAATAATCAGCTCTCTGCTGTACATATCATTTGTATACTCAAATTGTAAAATGTAAATTGATATATAAGAAAATGGCCCATTAACTTTTTCATTAATGACAATAATACATTTTGTGCATCAGCAGTAGGAGGACCCTACATTCATTCTGAGGAACCTGAAGGATAAATGGAGACTTCTCTGTATTTCATAAAAATGAAGCCTGTCATCAAGCCCATTTTAGAGGCTGGAGGGGGGGAGCAGAGAGGGATTATTTTCTATGGCCTTATTTGTTTTTTAAACTATTCTCATACTTGGAAGCATTCTTAAAGTTAAAATACTCTGATGAACCCACTCCTCCTGCCTTTGAGGCAGAATTTGCACTGAAAGCCACCTGGCATTTTGCTTAAACAAGGGTGAGGAGTTACCTGGGTGTATGTTAAATATTCTTTGTTAAAAGCACTATATGTGCACTGAATGTATAAACCGGGCACAGCTCCCACCCAGCTGGTAATTAATTTCCTTGAAACATTCATGGCATTTTTTTCAATCCCATCCTAATTTTCATTTCCACAATTTCATTTTTAAGCTTGGTGGATTCTGTGGGTGCCATAATTGGTACTGTGTCCTCCGTTGCTGGATAACTTTTGAAAGAGTAGATCTATTCATGCAAAAAAAAATAAAAACAGTGTAAATGACAAGTATTGCTGGGTTTTGTAAAATTTAATAGACAGCTGGATCAGTGTTTCTTTAGGATTTATGCTGAGTTACCTGGAACTTACTGTGTTTTTTATGTATGTAATTTAATCATCTTGTGTCTTTTAAGATAATAGCGAGTGATTTTACTGTAATTCACATGAATTAAGACATCCTAATATGTATAGTGGCTGTCAAATCACTGTATATTTACCATTTGATTAAACCATAGATTAATAATTTTTCTATAACTGATACATCATGCACTAACAGATAAAGAGCATCTGATATTAAGTAAGTGAGAAATAAAATCTGCTTTCAGTAAATTGCTTAGAAAAATTACACAGTACATTTAAATTACCATTTGCTTAGCAACATGCCCTTGTAGACATTCCAGTGGGGCTATAAAATGATCGATTTACTTTAATTTTCTACTGAATCCTGAAAAAATGGCTATCAGTAACCTATCCCTTCATCATGGCATGCTGATTCACTCTGTGTATTAAATTTACTGGCAAGGAGCAAGACGTTAACAAAAAGTAACAGATAATGTGAACATTTCATGCATAATCTGTAATATGAGATATGTATTAATAGGGAAATTATGATGCATTCAATTATTCTGAAATGCCTTCCAGAGATGTTTTGATTTGGCTGCGCTCTGATAGTAGCAGCACAGCAGGGAGCATCTCAAGTGATGAATAACCTAATCTCCTAATCTCAAAATGGGCACTATTCACAGCTAGCCCGGGAGAGGCTGGTGGGAGCCACCACACTGCACAGACACTGCTCCCTCACACAACAGAAACAGCTGAAAAATCCCCTGCTTCTCACAAAACTCCTCTCCCCAGTGCAGAATTTTTGGGGGCACGGCGGTTCTAAAAGTTCAGGTGCTGAGAAAGAAAAGAAACCTTTGCTCCCCTCTCAAATAAACTTGGGAGACAAAAGGCTGTAAAAATAATTGCATGTGCAGTTGTTCTGTTAGCATTGAAGGTTTCTTTGTGACATTATACAAAGGAGCTCTTTCTGACTTTACCCAGTTTAATATATACCTGAAATGATCTTTACTATGTATACAATTTTTTTTTCCCTGAAAAAAAAAAACCCGCAGAACAAGAAACTCCTTATTTTGTCTCACGAGCCCGATGGACCCGAGTGCTTGCTTGTGTGTAATTAAGCAGCCGTGTTTACTACTTCTCCTGGTGAACAATAGTCTGCTTTCCTGAGGAGGTCAAGCAGGATTTATTTTATTGTGTACACACTCGGAGCAGGCGAGGTGCCTGTCATTCCTCAGCTCAGCTTGGGCACTTTTTCCCTGCTCCACATCCACTGTTTTACTCCCATTTCCTTACCTTGGCATCTCTGCAAGTGAGCCAAAACAAAAAAGCCCAGGAATTCAAGCCACGGCAGCACAGCAAACAATCCTGGGCACACAGGCTACGCAAATCCGCCGAATTTTTTTACACTTAATTACTTGATTGCAGTGGGCTCACTTTTTGATTAATGCAATTTGGCAAAAGGTAATATTACACCAGTGTATTAGAATTTTTAGTAATTATTCAATGTTAATATGACAGTGTTCTTGAAGAAAAATGAGAAGGAAACCGTATCTCTGTTTTGTCTTCAATTCACAGCCCTGCTCAGGAGGAGAGAGGCACAAATACTTGTGTAAATAAACCTGGTTTATCTTTGGGAGAAATCTTACTAAAAATTCCTGATTGGTCTTCTCCCCACTTCCTGTCCTTAATGCCATACTTTTAAAATTATTGGCATTACAAGGGTGCAGAAATGATTTTACACTCTTTTTTTATGCTGCAGTTTATTTGATTTACAAAGTGATTTGTTCTAACAAGTACCTTTGCAGTTTAATCATAATGCCACATTGTGTGTGCTGTTTTCCAAGCCCTGCGCTGTTCCTAATGTCTTTGGCAGCCCAGCTCCTGAGTTTGTATCTAATAGAAAGCAGGGAAGTGTGAGGCTCCTTAGATTTGCTTTGCTTAAGCAATTTGATTTCCTCGGCGTTGTGCTCCGTGTGAGCACCGCGTTAACGCAGAGCAGGACGTGGGGCTTTCACCTCTCCCCTGCTGTTCCACACCCTTTACTCCAGGTTGCAGCCACTAATCAGGGTTAGCAAGCAGGGAAGGAGTGGGGCCCCATTTTATGAAACTTTCAGATGAGGGATGTTGGGTTTATTTCAGTCTTTAGTAGCCGAGAATGTACAATTGCTCTGAAGATAAATAAAAGATTCAGCTGGATGCCACTGGAGAGCAGAGCAGCATGTCTTTGGCATTGCTGGAGTCTTATCTGATTTGGATTTGTATACCTCATGGGGAATGGCAAAATATTGGAACAGACGGCTTGATATTTCCGAAGAATATAGTGGGCTTTATTAGCACCAGTTTCACTCCCTGACTGACGGCTTTTTCAAATTTTTTATCTTATTAATCTGTGCTACTGTATGTAAATGTTATTCCTCTCTGCATAAGGGAGGCAACCAGCGATTTGTAATAAATGCTTATGAGTGCCTGAGGCTGCACTTAAACTTTAAAACATCTATTATTAAGTTGCAAAAAAACACTGTAATGGCCAATAGTGACCTCATAGGAATTTTAAACTGTGGTCTGCTCTTCTGCATTAAAAACAAAAAAATTGCCTGAAGTTAGAATTATGAGCAATGCTATTTTAACAGCTGCATTTTGATTATTAAAGTGTGTTTTACAACTGAATTACAATGCTTTTATGGACTCTAGGTATAAGATTTAAAAAGGTCATTAAACATAGTTGGTTTTGTCACAGTAGGTGTCATTGTATACAATGGACACTATACAATCTATTTTATGTCATAGTACTTAGGATTTAAAATAACACGGGGAAGCATTTTAGTTTGCTTAAGCATGTAGATTACTGTGGAGCTTTTCAGGTATTTTGACAGTTTGCAGTCCAAAATGACTACTTTCATTATTATTTTATTAATTTGACAAGAAGCCCTACAGATTTCCTGTGTATGAACGTTCCATTTGTCTCAGAAATAATTAAAAATGCCAGCCTAGAGCAAGAAGACAACAGAAACACTTCTGGCAAATCAATGCTGAGAAATGCATCGTTTGTACGGGAGCCAAGTGTTTAGTCCTGAGCCATTTTTACATTTTCTCAGCCTGATAGGACGTAGGCTCATTGACAGCCAGTATTGACCTGCAGCGTGGGCTGGGCAAGCCCAGCACCTATAAATTGATTTATCCAGGGTGTCGTGTGCTGGGTGCTGCATGCAGTGTTTACATCCTGCACAGCACAGATGCAGCAGGCAGGAGGGAACCCCTCTGCAATGGCAAACTTCAATTCTGCTGCCCTTCGCCTCCTCCGTCAGACTTGGAAATACTTAAATCTTTAATTTGCCTTTCATTAATTTGTCATGGCGTTATCCCGGTAAAGAACCCCGGTACAAACAGCCCGGGTTCAGGGTGGCTGTGTGTTAATGAGTGCAAAGGGAACCACGCTAAGTGCAGAGAGCTCCAAATATTTGACAAAATGTCACAAAGGATTGTATTTGCATGTAGTAGCACGGGTAGGACATAATGATTAGTGTGTAGTGCCGTGCTGGCAGTACCTACTCCAGCTTATCCTGATAACATGTCGGCTGCACAGCTTTGAATATTGTATATGTTCTTTGAACATATCTAGGACTAGCCGAGCTGTCACTCCACTGAAAAATGTGCCTGCACGAATGACAATACTGCTTTAATTTTTTTTTTTTTAAAGAGGACGACTTCTAAATAATTATTATCATGCTAATAACATTTGTATTCTTTTGTGTATAATTAAGATCTGCCTGTCTAAGCATGAAATAGGGTTGAAATCTTGAATAAGTATGCTATCCTTAACCTATTTAGTAAATCAATTTTAATTTAGTATTCTTTAGGTTAAGTCATAACAATAGAATTTGCTGTATACAGAAAAATCCACAATTTATGGCTGTAAATCTTCTCGGAAATGTTTAATAATAAGCAAAGCTTCTGTGAAATTAAAAAATCTACCCCTCTAAATGTAAGTGCTGAATTAAAAAAAATGATTCAGCGATTACTAAAGTCATGTGTTTTTTTTAATTACCATTAACTCTTTATTACTTAACATGAAATTGTACATGTGATTTTATCTACAAGCCCCTGTAGGATTGTAATGCTTTTTCCAAAGACTTGTCTTTGAGCCCTACCCATTTTTTTGAAACATAAGGAACACAATTACCAGAGTAAGATTGAATTCCTAGTCTGCAGTTACATTATCATATTTGTATTTCTTATTTAAATAGAGAGCAAAGCAGTTGTGAGGTTTTTTGGGGGGGGAAAGAAGTGTCTTTTCAAAGATTTTCAGTCCTGAGACAAAGAGGAGTCAGAAATGCCTAACGAGGGACCAGATCCTGCTTGGAGAGGGGAAAGTGGGAGAGGCAGGAGAGAAAAATATCCTTAGCTGCTATATGGAACTGTTTGATGTCTTTGTTATTCTAAGTTTGCATCCCAGGGCTGTGAAGATTCCTGAAGTCCTGTTTCCCAGCATTACAGTGGGATCTGGATGGGCTGTGCTGCATGTGGGATCTTCCCTGGCTGAGGGAGACGTACCAGGATTTCCCCAGGTGTGTGTGTGGTGTTTCCAGACCTGATTTGTTCAGATCATAGCCCTGGTCCTCCAGCACGGTTTGAAATGCAGTGACAGCAAACAGCCCCTGTGTTCCCAGCTTCCTAGTGCCATGTCCAGAACCCACAGGCCTGAGAACTAGATTGGGTTCTGGAGCTTTTTCCAAGTACCACAGTTTTATTGGATATTATTTATGGGGTTTTCTCCTACTTCAGTTGGCCTTTAAAATATTTCCTTCCTGTGGCATGTCTGTGTAACAGTTGCATGAAAACAACCCAGGTCTCATTAAAGAATCATTGACTGATCCTGCCCCGTTTTAAATTGGGAGCTGCAGTGATTTACAGTGGCTGAGGATTGGATTCATGATGCCTTGAGAAAACATGGGAGGAGCACAGATTGTAAGTGTGGTTTTATTAGGGGGAATATTCATTGGGGACAGTCTGTCATTGCTGCTCTCTCATTGCTGCCATCACCAGTCATTTCTGTGGTGCTATAATCTCCTTTACAGTATTCCAGAGTCTTGGATAGATGACCAGTTAAGCAGAAACACTGCAAGTGAGGAACGTAATTTGAACACCTCACTTCTTTATGCTCCTTTATGAACCTTAGACACAGCTATTATCTCATAATGGCACATTTTCTTTTAAAAGGCCCCTAACAAATGTACAAAATGGGTATTGTCTAACCTCCATAGTTTGCCCACCATTTGCCTCGGTGTTTTTGTCAAAGGACATCTTAGAAAAAGGATGTGTTAATGTGGCCATGGGATGGCTTTGCTGGTTATGTCAAATGGCCTGCCTGCCTCATTTGATCCCAGGCAGGGTGCTACAGTCTGAAGGAATTACAGGTGGAATGCTGTATGCTTGTGACTCACTGAAAATTAGACACAGAATGTGCTTCCAAACACAGGTGCCATTTCTGAACACAAGAAAAACAGGAAACCAGGGCAAAATTTTCTTTAAGGTGAAGCAGTGAATTCTTCATATGCCAAAGAGAACATGGGACACAACTCGTGTTCCCACTGGGAAGGAATTGTCAGAGAACAAGGCTCTGACATGAATTAGGGAGAAAGGGAGAAGGACACCTTTTAAGGGAAATAGCATCTGGGGGAAGCATTACAATCTGTAATTCAACAAACAATTCCTCCATGGGACTTTCAAAGGTCAGGGCACTTCAGCAAAGATGAATTCAGCCCATGGCTCTGAGAGGCCCAAGAGGCTTTGGCCCCAGTAATTTTGTATTTTCTTCTCTCTATATTTTATGAAATGAATGATTGTTCTTAAAGTTTGGCAACCCTTTGTTGGTAAAAAAATGTGAGCTGTTTTTATATGTGATCAGAGATCAAACCACCAGGAGTCTATCCTAATAAGAGAGAAATTTGTGGGTCCGTGTGCAATTTGCTTTCCTCATCTGTTCATATAATACCAGAAAACTTCCAGAGTGGTGCCCAGATTTCAAGAGTGTTTGTGGTGCCCATCCCTGCCTTTGCTCTCTGTAACACACTGCTGTTTATTTTGATTTATTCGACATTTAAAAGCAGGCTTACATTTTCTGAACGCCTTTGTATAAAATAAAAGACGCAAGCATGCAACAAGCAAGCACCAGCAAATGAATAATACTCTTTCAAAGAAATCATAGCAATAATAACCCAGGCTCCTTGGCCTTCAGCTGCCCACTTCCTGAATTGCTTAATTAAAATAGATAGTCCTGGGCAGACCCTCTGGAGGTTAATAAAGTGGGTCTTTGAATCAGAAAGGATAAAATTCCAAAATTGAGGATTGTCTGTGTGGAATACAAAGCTAAACCAATTCCTGTTGTTTATATGAAAGGGATTCCAAGTGTAGCAGTTCTGCTGATCTTTGTTGATGTGACAATAAGAACAGAGGAGATTTCCGAAGCAGCCAGGTCTTAAGCCACTTATGATCTAATCATGTCCTCTGATTTGCAGGGAGAAATAGCTGGTGGGATCATCTGAGAAGCATTATCCAGATGGACTGATAGTGAAGAATTCTTATGTTTTAAAAATAATGATGAGAAGTTTTAAATTTTGAGCCTTTTCTCTTTTTATAGAAAAATAATTCCAATCATTCCCTGTGTTTGCTTTTGGGAAAAAAACCCCACCACAATCTGGATTAATTTACCTTATTTCAAACACAAAGATGAACACCTTTTAGACAGATTAACTTTCCTTTTGGGTGATTATTCTCAGGTGCAGGTGGTGAATGTGCTTGGCCCCGGGAGCGAGGCAAACCCCAGGAAGCAGCTGATGATGCTGTGATGGTACAAACAGCCCAAATGCAGTTCGGTGTCAGCCGCCTCCAACTGCCCTGGTGTCATCAAAGTCAGTGGAGCTACACTGATTTATACCCAAGGCACTGCACATCCCTGACAGACATTCTGACTGCTTGTCCACATTTAGTTATTATTTATTTTTTTATTTATTTACGGGCACTTGCAGCCACTTCGCCACTGCTGTGCTCTAAAGCTGATCTACCATGCAGGGAAATTTGAGGCCACTTTCCCAGTTTGAGATTTGGTAAATGTAGCACTGATTTGTAAACTGTTTGGAAATATTTAATTAAAAATAACTTCTACAAGAAGCACAATGTCGAGCAGCTTGGAAAGAATCCACAGAATCTAGAAGGTAATTCTAGTACTGTGTACTAGAGCTATTCTGTACTAGTACTATTCTGTACTAGTGAGGTAATTTCAGGTTGGTGCAGGGTGAGTTTTTCATTGCTCTGTCTTGAGCAGTTATTTGTTCTTTGGAAATCTTAGCTTTCATAGGGAGAGGGCAGTTTCCTGTTTAACCCAACAGTTGTGTATTTTTGTGCATTATACAAAGTATTTTAAAACTTAAGGAGCTGATACTGATCTCCCAGCTTTGGCAGGGCAGAACTGTGACCTTGCTCTTCCTGGTGATCTAAAGCACATCTAAGTTCCCTTCTTATCAAACTAGTTGGCAGCTCAAGGCAGCTGGGACAGAGACACCAGCAGTGACTGTATCAGTGGCAGCCAGGATTAGCCAGGGAAGTCAGAAACTCAGTGGCATCCCTTGTCCCCTGACACCTGCAGCTTTACCCACCTTCTCAATCAAACAGGGAGCGAGCGGCATCCTCCAGCCGAGATGTTTAAGAGCTGATTAATCAGAGGTGAAAAGGCCGGACCAGGCTGGGATGAACATCTTTCCTTCCCTGTTGGCCTCTGACCTCAGACTTCCCAGCAGCTGCCTCCTGCAGAAACATGGATGCTGGGGTGTCTGATGGACCCTGCCATGGGCAGGCACAGGTGCAGACCAGGGCCAGTCCTCGCATGTTCTGAGAAGGGAACAGAATCAGGAGTGGCAGAGGCTTCTTACAGCTCTTGGGAGGCAAGGAAGAGGTTTGGTATAACAGGGAAGGACAAAATGGCTCATAGCAAAAGAAACACTGGGTCCCAGGGGCAAGAAGGATGAAGGTGTTAAGCTTTGGTTGCCTCTTTGGGAAACCCTTCTTTGAAATTTTCCACCAAAAGGCCTTGATAGGGATATAATTTGAACCTGTATTTACAATTTTTTGTCCTGTAAAAGAAAGACACAGATAAGAGGGAGAACCTTTTTTGTTGCTCAGCAATCAAGATTGCTTAACAGAAGAATGATCCAATGAGCTTTGTCTTTGTGGAAAGCCACCAGCAGTGTCAGGACCTCAAAAAGAACTCCAGTGAGGGTTGAATCTGCTTAATTTTAAGTATCAAATTCAGATACCTAAATTAGGAATACAGGCCTATTCATTAATAAATATTCAGTGGACAGAGAGAGAGGCTCCTCCAGAGGACAGTTCAGATTTACCTACGTTAAACACCCACTCAGAATTGCCAAGGGGATTTCAGATGTCTTAAATTGGAAATCACTGTGCCAATGATGGACAAGACTCAAAACTGTATATGGGGTGGGCAGCCAAATAGAAAGGGAAAATGCAAAGGGTGCTTTTATCCTTGAATATGAATCTGAATTTTTAAGCTCCATATTTAACTGAAGAGAGCAGGTCTGGGGTGCCAGGAGTCCCCATATTGATTTCCACAGCCCTGCATTCAGTCCTTTCATTTACAGGAATCTTGGCTTCTGGAACATTTAGACATTTGGCCACCTCTGTCCTACTGTAAATTGCCAACTGGGAATGGCATCTGCCCTTCCATACACTGAATCCTAACCCGACCCAGGAACTGCTGGGAGAGCAATAGCTGACCCTGATGCAAGCTGTTGGTAACTTAAGTGCAGGCAGAACTGTCTCAGTACCCAGGAAGACTCCTGACACTACTGAATTTACCAGCAGAGCTGGAGTCAAAGCAGGAGCATTCCTGGCTCCAGAACAGAGCGGTCAGCACTGCTCCCAGCAGCACAGCCTGAGCACAGGCACTGGGTGAGGCATCAGGAGGGCTCTGCTCCCATCTTTCCAATCCACCTGGGACAGTTTTTCCTCCATTTGTATCACAGTGCTGATCTCCTCAGCAGTGGGGTGAGCTCCCAGCACGTGCCTTCTCCAGCGCTGGGATGTGGGATGAGCACAATGAGGCAGCTGATCCATGGATCCTGCACTGCCTGTCACTTCCTAGAAACCACTGGCAAGGAAACATGCACTGGAGACATTTCCTTGTTGCTGGTGAGCCTGGTCTCATCTGGTGTTGCTCTCCAGCTGGGTCTTCAACATGTCACACTAGTCAAATACAGTTCTTTAAATGAGAGAAAAATGTTTCATGCCCACAAATGAATGCAAACAGTAAATCCATGTCCCTGTGCTCCTCTCTCCCCAATTCCTAACTGCTGAATGTATTCATGAAGCTCTGAGCACATCTTTGTCTACCCAGTGGCTGTGTGCTGCTGTTGAAACATAGCTGTGGTACAGTATTTTAACCTGCACACAGAGGTGCAAAGTGCAGTACCTGAAATGGCTTTGGAATAAAGGAAAGGTTGGGGAAAAGCTGCCGAGAGTAACAACCCTCTCAGACAAATCAGTTTGTTTTACAAAGTGCTGTGGAGGTATGAGGCTGAAGTGTGTGTCCTGTTCTCTCCATCTTTACAGGGGAATGGATTCTAGGTGTTTGTAAGAATGGGTGCTGTAAACAGGCTATTAAAATTTAAACTTCTGTCCCCTTGACAGTGCTTTGAGGGGCTCATCCCATGTATTTCTCCCAACAAACCCAAAAGGGACTCTAGGAAAGCTGCTGCTTCATTCAGGGGATGCATCTGTCAGTGTGTGCAATGAATCAGGTGAAGCTTGGCCTGTGGGTAAGATTAATCCCAAAGTGGCAAGGTCAGAGCCACGAGCAAACCTCCAGATTAGCCATTAAAAGGAGTCATCCTACAAGGACAAAAACTGGGGGAATAAAACCAAAGGTTTCACTGAAATCCAAACTGTAAGAGATTAACAAAAGCACAAAGGAGTAACAAAAGGAAAAAGCAGAAGAGAAGCAGTTAATGCTTGACACGCTCTTCCTTACGACCTTCCTCACCTTGTAAACCTTTTGCTGTTCTCTCTTACCCTACAAATGACACTGCTCAGTCTTTTCTTTCTGGAAGAGTGTGTCCATTCTTAAGGAGACTGTGATTGTAACAGCACAATGGGACTGTGCTTGCAGTTGCCAAGCTGGACAAAGAGAACCTGGAGGATTTCACACCAGCTGTTTCCACCACAGCAAGACTGACAAATTCTGTTCCCCATTCACATTATTAGGGGTAATGACAAAGTGGCTAGATGTCCTCCATCCAGAATTAAAGCTCATTTAACTAGGATAAAAGCGTTTGGGAGAAAATACAGAAGTAAATATAGAGAACACAAATTCTGTGTGCCAGATCTGTAGCTGTGTTCAGTGTGGGAACCCTGTTAAGCCCTAATTTCTGTATATTTCTGTGGCAAGCCTGTGTTGTGGCTTATCTCTCAAGACAGCTGATCTCCCCTTTTCTCCTCTGACAGCTTTTAACTATATGATATTCTTTAGATCTGCAATATCTCACCCTGTGTCTTCACTGGAGACTGAATATAGGATCCTTGAAGTCAAGAGCTTCTCTGCTGTGTTTCAAGTGTGTCCTGGGACACTGTGTATGACTTTCCAGCACATGCCACTATCCTCATAATAATGGGAGGATAATAGGAGTTATCCTGCATGTCTGAATAACTAGGTTAGATATCTGTTTTCTTTGATTGTTTCCTGGCATCTCCCTGTCTGTCACATCTACATTTTCCCTTTGTTGTGGGAGGCGATTTCCCCTTCGATAGGTTTGACTTGTGCATTAACATTTCTTAGTAGAGAACTGCAGCTTTCAGCACGCTTATTCTCTTGTTGTCTGCACCTGTTTGTTTCCAGTGTAAAATTTCAGACAACCTCCCACTCTTTCTGTCATCCTCCTTTCAAATCAGAGTGCCATGAATGATCTGAAGGGCACGGGGAAAAAAAGAGCCTTTTGTTGCTTAATAATTTCTTTTTAAGTCTCTTTCCTTCTTTTTAACTTTGATATTTGTGTAAAGATATTTTGAGGTCTCATATCCTATTTTTGTTCTTTGAATATGATATTATCTTTTGCCTTTGATAATCATTGTCATTCTGATTTTCTTTAATTGTCTCCAGACAAAATATCTGGAGAAAGGCAAGCATTGTGGTAGGGAACTTTGTGTTTTCAGCAACATTATGGGGAGGAAGTTAGGAGAGTGGGAAGCTGTAAGGATAAATGTTAATAATGTCTCCATTATTTTATAATAAAACTATTCACTGGATTTGCACAATGTATTTAGGAGGAACACTCTTGCTAAGAAGACTTGAAACCTAAATAAGTAAGACAAGCAGAAGGCAGGCATCATCCAAGCAAAATAGAAAGACTATATGTCATGCTAAGTGCTTTTAAAAGAATCCCCGAACTGTTTCCCTTCCCTATGGCCAAGAGAGCATATTGCAAACAATATGCTGTGGTATTACTTCCCATCTTTGCTTATGTGAAATCAGAGGAAGGAGGGAGAAGGGAGAAGGAAGTTCTTTTCCCGTTGCCTCACTGTTGGCTCTGTCCTTCCCACTGTCCCACTCACATGTGAGAGGGAGAAGCTGTGGTGTGTCCAGGCCAGTGCTGGTGGTGGCTCCATACCAGCATTTCATCTGAACCTACCAATTAGAGGAAAAGGGAAATCAGTGGAAAAACAGCCTTTCCAAGCCAGGTCTAACATTTAAACTCCAGGGGACATGTGGGTGATGCAACACAGACCATAGGACGGCGGTTCAGCCCAGTAAGAACAAGTCTAGGGGGAATTTAGATTTCCTAACCAAAGCATGCAGGGAACTGCAGCGTCTCCGTAGGCACTGAAAATCTCTTTGTTGTCTTAAGAAGAAAGTAAAATGCCAAGCTGCAGTAGTGCTGGCCAGTGTATTTAAATACACTGAAAGGCATTGATATCTCCGAGGAGTCTCTAAGGTGTATTTGATCTATTACTTTGCATGCGCTATGAAATAATAAATAACCCAACAGATACCACACTGCATGACAAATTTGAAAGTATTTTCACTTAATCTCTGCCTTGATGAGACACTAATCTGTCTTTTAAAACATTTTCAAAGGTGTCCTCACAGACCTATCAGAATTAATGGTGTATTCCATTGCACTCTGGATTGTTGAAAACACAATAGCGCATTATCACCTCGTGCTAGAGATACCATCACCTCGTACCATGGACACTTAGCAGGTAAATACAGTGGGCAGCAGGCAGTAGGATAAATATGTCCCTTGCTGCACAGAAATCATGCCTCACAAGGCAGAGGAATGAGACAAGTGTACTTGACTCCATGGTGCAGCAGTACATCCCTTGGAAAAGTAAAGCACAGCTCCGTGCTCCACAACGAGGTGTAAATAACACTCGGGAAGCCAATGTCTGTGTGGTGTTCTGAAAATGTAAAATCACTGCTTCTTCATGGGACACTCTCCAAGGTGGTATTTATTGCCTCAGTCATCAGCAGCTATTATATGAGACACGAAAGAACTAAACCCTGTTGTAATCAGGTTTGGAAGGTACAAAATGCAAAGGCGTAGTGTAAAACTGCTCAAATTCTGTGGCCAATTCTTCTGTACAGTCCTACCCCCTTTATAAACCCTCAACAAGTGTTAAGTGCTTCTGAAAATTAGGATGTGAATGCCGTTCTCAAAATACATTTTGGTTAAAATTTTCCACAATAACTGGTCATTTCAGAATTATTGGGTGCTTTCCTGCTCTTGGATTAATCCTGCATCAAACCCCACCTTTTATTCCCCAATTGATCAAATCCCCATTTGATTCTCAGCATTTAGACAGCTGGTTTCCATTGCTAATATAAGTTGGGAGGTATCAAATGCAAATGAAATATTCGTGTTGATTCAGCTTTAACCAAATTCCCATTGTTGTCCTAGCATGGATCTTTTCCAAATGTTCTCTTCTGGTCAGGCTCTTCAAGCAAATTTCCAAGCGTAAAGTCTTACAAGCATCTTTGGGGGGGGAGTTTCAGCTGACAGTCTGCTTACATAAGCAAAAGCCAGAATTTTGCAAATCATCTTTGAATGTATCCTACTTATGCTTTACTTTTTCAATGGCCGGAAAAAAGGGAAGTTTCTATAAATGTTCCCAGTGACGCTGCCCAAAGTGTACCTTATGTACTGTACAGCAGCTCTCCACAGAAGCTGCAATTTGAATTTGAAAAGAATTTGAAAATTATGTTGACAATTTGCATTCCCCAAAAGCACTTCAGCTGTCTTTCTACATTTTCTTGGCTTTCTAGGGGTTCTAGAAGGAAATTTCCTTCTCCCACCTCAAATCTTTTCGCTGAGTGCTCAGACATATTTCGGTGTTTAGTCCTCCCAACCCAATCCGATTTATGAAGTGCACGGTGCCTTCTTTCATCATTTACCAGTAAAAGCAATGGCACAGGGCGGAGGTGAGAGCTGCACCAGGAATGAGAGAAAAAGGGGCACAAGGCATTATTCTCTTCCATAAGTAGCTCTGTGGATTCTATTACAAGGATTTAGGATATTGGAGAGCTTTGGGTTTAAGTTGTGCAGTGTAATCAGTTGGGGCTGGTTCCGTGGCTGAATCTCTTTGAAATATTACAATGATAATTTTCACTTTTCAGCTTTTTTCCCCCAGATCTTTTGGAACCAGTGCCTTAAGAGCAAATAAGGGCTATGCTTAAAGATGGGAAAACCGAGTCCATTTCCAAATCTGGTCCAAATTTTTTCAGAATTTTCCTCCATTCCAGATACCAGCCATAATCCAGTCCGTTTTTTCCCCATTCTGCATTCCGGCCCTGACCCAGTCCGGGTTTCCCCCCACCCATTCCCGATTCTGGCCAAAATCCAGTCAGGGTTTGCCTCCATTCTGGATCCCAAGCCTGATCCAATTTGGATTTTGCCCCTTACAGATCCTGGTTGTGACCCAATCTGGGGTTTTTCTTGCATTCCAGATCTCAGATTCTAATCCAGTCCAAGTTTTTCCCCATTCTGGATCCCAGCCCAGATCCAGACCTTTTGGCCCCACTACCTTAAAGGCAAAGAAGGGCTGTGCCTAAAGACAGGAGCTGAGCTCCTCCTGTGTTTTCCCTTAGAAACGTTTGTTGGTGTTTCCCTGGGGGCAGCTCATTCTATTCCTGTTTCAGCCGTGCAGGTGAGAGAACTTCACTTTCTCCAGCTAATTACATGGAGATGTGTCTCACCCTGGAGCAGGGGTGGAAAGTGCCGCAGGTGGGACAGTGCCACCCCTTGGGTTGTCACTGATGCAGAGCAGGTGGTGATTACAGCTCTGGCAGGTGACATTTCAGCTCCTGGGCTCCGGATGAGCACAGAGTGTTCTTTCCCTCCCCTTCCTCCTCTCCTTTTGAGAGTGTTGAAATGTGGAACAGCCACAGCCTGTAGGATAAGGGGAAGGTGTCTCTGTGTTTAGCAGCACATGGAAAGCTCTTCCAGCATCATCCTGGAAGGGTTTGTGCTCAGATACAGCTGTGACAAAAGTCCAGCTCATTTCAGTCTGTTGTGTGCCCATTCCTCCTTCAGAAGGGATGAGAAGAATCATTCCCACCTCCCTTAGGTTTTTTGTTCCTACCTTGAGCCAAAGCCAACTTCCCCCCAGGCTTAATTCAACATTTAGTAGTGTTGGAAACACCAAAGAGAGAAAGAAAGATGGGGAAAAAAATGTAGCTGCTTTTTGTGCCTGAAGTGATGCAGATCCTTCTGTGTAAGAAGAGGTGCTACCTGCTTTCTCTAGTTCTGTTTTTATGTTGTACTGCTGATAATAACAAGAAAAGAAGATTATGTGAGCCTGAAAATGATAGGATGTTTTTGCTGTTGGTTCTCGCTTCTGACGCTGCTCCTTCACATCATACTTTTCCTGTTAGAAGTAGGAAATGAGCCCAATTTTGGGTTTGTTTTTTTAATTTTAAATGAGAATTGTAAATGCAAGGTATTTCTGCAGTCCTTAGAATACATCCCTCATTTTCTTCAGTTAGTGCCAAAATGTAAGAGCAATATCTTACAAAAGCTGTCCCCGACTTATCCTGTCTCTTCTGTTCTTTACTAAATGAGGGAAGAAAAAGACAATTTATTTAAACAAAAGATAAGATGGATGTATAATAATAAGGAAACATGAAAAAAACCCTAAAGCTGGTAGTGTTCTTTGTTTTCATAGGCAATCATTTGATAGAAAGTAATTTTAACCAAATATTTTTATTCTTGTTCATTGTTGTTTTTGTAAGCCATAATTCAAGTGTTATGAAATCTAATTATACAAGAAAGATTTGTCTAAATTCAAAGCAAAATCCCAAACATAATAATAAAATTCCTATACATCCCCAGCTCAGCTCCTGTGAATATTAGTTTTCTGTTCAAAGGCTCTCCATAGGATTCAATTTTGACCTAGAAGAAGGTGGCAAAATGTATCATCTCGTAGTGATAAAACAATATGAGTACAAATGGACTCAATCCAGTTCTGATGCAAGTTGTAAACAATTAAAAGTACATGAGCTACAATGCCCAGAGCTGATAGCTGAGGACATTACTGCACGCTTGGGGTAACGCTGGGAACCAGGAAAACAATTGTTTCACAATAGGACATAAAAGCAACAGAAAATATTTGTCTCGGCAGAGCAGCGCAGCCTTGCAGGGCCGTGGTGTGGGGGGATTTTTCAGCAGGCTGGCACAAGCCTGAGTGATGCATAATGGCAGCAGGGAATGGATTTCTGCATAGCTGAGTAGGTGACGTCATGAAAAAAGGACTATTTATCACCATAATTTAACACAAGATGCAACACAATGGCTTGATGGATGCATTTTATGGTTTTCAGCCAATCATAATAATGGATCTATTGACTAAAGTTTTAAATGCCCTTTATATACCCTTCGTGGAGAGAAAAAGAGCAGTGAAAACAGAGAATGAACTGAGAATAAAGCAGGAAATATTTGCCACGAATGTTTTCAAAATTCAGGCCTCCTGTGTAACAGCCTTTTGACCTAAAGCTTCCCGAATTATGCTTTTAAATCCCTAAAAGCTAATGAAGCTCAACAAGAATATTTCAATTGAATACTGGACTAATAGGAACTCGGGAGGCAAATCTGAAATGTTTTGGCTTTGCCTTGGCAGTTCTGCCTGAGATTCTCCTCATTGAGGTGTTGTGTTGGGAACTTCGGCAGGCAGGTGTTGCCCTCAGTTTGGGCACTGAGGTAAGAGCAGGGAAGGAGAAGAATTTTCCTTTGTGCTTTAATGTGAAACTGCTGATCCACAAGAATAAAAAGCCCACAGAACAAACATCCAGCCCTGGCTGCTCCCTTCTCCCAGGAATGCCTCGTCCAGTCAGAACTGCCTCCTTGGTCTCCGCTGGAAACTTTTTTTCCAGGACAGTTTGTTGCTTTGCTGTCACCTGTTTGTCAAATAGGAAGGAAGGCAGGGGTTGTCCCTTCTCAGCTTGATGGTTCCAGCAGTTCCCTGGGAGCTGGGAGATGAAAGATTAAATTCATTTAGGATGAGGAGGGTTTAGCAGGTTCCCAAAGGGAGCTAACTAGCAGAGGATGTCTCCTTAGGGAGGTGCTTTGATTTGGGAGAGAAGAAGGGAACTAAACAGAGGATCCTCTTGGACCAAAAGCTTCATTTCCCCATGCTGGAAAGCCTCCTGGATTTCCCCTCTCACCACAGGCATGTTTGTATCCCTTGCAGGCAAAACACAGGATTAATGGCTGAGGTTGAGTGTTTTGCCCAGCATGGATAGGAAGTGTGGCAGAGCTTCCCAGCAAAGACAGGAACAGCTTTTGGGATTTCATGTAAAGTTTCCAGGCAACTCTGGGAATTGATTTAAGATGTTAAGTGCCAGCCCATCTTTGAAGTATTCCTAGGATGAAAATCCACCTGATTCTCATCCCCAGATGCTGTGCTTCCACAAAAGGATGATCAAAGAAACAAGGAGGCAACAGCTCCATAGCTGCTTCCAAGCTGGATGAATGGAAGGGGGTTTTTGAATATTGTTGTGGTTTTTATTGGGTTCTCTGACTGAACTGTGGGAATTTAATTCAGGTTCTTAATGCTGGCATGTTGAATCTTTCCTTCTTGTTATTTTTTTGTGATTGGACTTCATGAAAAGACCTGACACACCTGAAAGTGTGGGTTCTAAATTAATGATTTACGTTTTGTTGCTTTTTTTACACTAGAAATAAAACTTTTTAGCCACTACGTTTTGGAAGTACACAACAAACAGAGTCAAAAAGAGAAGTGTGTGCTTGTGTATTAGAAGGTGAAAACTGACTTCATAATGACTGGGGTCACTCAACACGAAAAGGTTCTTCTCCCTTCTGGAGTGAATGTGTGACCAGCAGGACTGGGAAAGAGTCCAGGAGTTTTGGTCTCTCCATTTGGAGAACCTGGAGAACAGGCTGAGAAGAAATGCCCACAGAGAGAAATGTGGGGTTTTCCACTTGACAGAACAGCACAAACCACTTGTTCAGCTGAACCTTAAAAGTCTCTCCACTAAGCTGATGGAACGCTGGAAGACTGATCTTCCTATTTAATTTTATATAAACTAGCCTAAAAAATTACTTCAAGCTGACTAGGATTTAATTTTCAGTGCTAACCTTCAATTAATTTGTAACTTTCTTGGCACCCAGTTTGCTGGAAATGGCTGTAATTATGTTGTTTTCTGAACGGTGCATTCATTCAGGCCATATTCTGTAAGACTATTTATACAACTGGGGAAAAAATAATGGTATTTAGGGGAATGGTGGAAATGCTAATAGAAAACTTATTGAAAAAATCAGAATTATCGATTTTGAAAAAGTATCTTATTAACTTGCACTTGATATTTTAAATGGAATGTTTAGTTCTTAAGAGAATTTGGGATAATTTTGTTGTCTTTAACAAGAGATGCGTGGTCAGCTTCCCCATGGCTGCCTTTTATGCATGTTTGAGGCTGGCACAATTACATACTGCAAAACCCCACGTTGCTCTGCTGTGTGGGGTTTTATAATGACAGTGTTGTTTCCTAATTGATCTGCATAGCAGGGTCTGATTGCTGTTAGAGGGGAATTATTCCGAAATCTGAGAGGATGAGAACATACAGAGCAAATTTGTTACCTTCTTTTTCAGAAAAAAAAACCCCTCTTAGAAGACTTTCTAAATGCACAACAAACTGTGTTGGCCTATGTTGTGAAATCCTACATCTTTTCAGATAAACAGATTCACTTTGGGTTTTCCCTCCTCATTTTCTGTAAGTTTAGAAGCTACTGAGGTTTTTGAGCATTTCTTTTATTGAGTTTGGCATTAAAGGTGTTTGCATGTGAGTGTCTCCTCTTGTCTTTGAACCAGAGGATGCTCCTTGCTGGAATTTATCCCTCTTGTTTGAGTGTTTCCTAGTTGAACCTGCGGTTTATAGCAATTCAGTTGGATTCCCAATCATATATTTGACATAGGTTTAAGGGAATATTTGCACGTAGCCTTAACAAGCACAGTTTAGAACCAGGACTATAAGAAAGTAAAACCATCATTAGATTTTGAATTTTTAACTAAATTTTCCAAAAAGAGCCTTTTTTTTAATTAGCTGTGTGTCAATCCTGACATGCCAGGTGATGGACAGGAATGAATCCAGGTGGATATTGGCACTGGTTGTTTCTTATTTCATATTTGGTTTACTTTAGCATCACTCAATCAATCCCAAGTTATTAATGTGTCTGTGGGTAAGCTGATGTCCTAGAAAGCACGTTTGCCTCTTCTTAATCCTTTAAATATTTTATTTTGACTTTCCCAAGTAGCTATTTAAGAGGTGGAAAGGGAAAAGAAAATCCTCATGGGAAGAGTAAACAAATTCTCCTCTTTTTGTGAAGTTCCTACCTGTAGATTTATGGCACAAGTATTGCTTCCCTTGAACATGAAGTTTTTTACTCTTAGGCTGGAGTTTTGTGGGTTCCCATATTTTTGTGGAAGGATAGAGCTGGAATACAGAAGGGTTGCCACGTACTGATGTTCACACTGCTCCTTAAAATTACTCTTTGACTTATTCATGCCATTTGTCCTCAGAAAGGAGTTTCATTGTTTCTAAAACTGCAGCAGTTGGAATGAAAGAGCCTGAAAGATTATATAGGTCTGACACATACCTTTATATGTGGGGGACATAATTACCTCTGGAAGAAACAGAAACATCTCAGGATGGCTCCTGCTACACCAGTACAAAAATACAGAGGTGTTAAATTTATTGTCTGTTTTCCCGATTGAGGAAAGCTGGTTTTGAACAGAAACTGCAGCCCTTGAATAAATATTTGTCACCCAGGAGATTCAGAGAGTAGCTAACAATGCTTTTTGTGCCGTGGATCCCACAGATTCCCACTTTTCCTTTCCTGTGTTGCAGACTCTTTGCCACATTACACGGGTGGCAGGGGGAGGCGGTGGGCCATTGAACACCGATTCTCTGGGTCCCACAATTACAGAGACACCTGTGCTAAATAACATCCTGCTGCTCTACTTGGAAAATTACAGGGCTGGTCCCACTCTAAGACGGCCAGGTGTCCATACCTGAGCTCCCTCCCAGCTTCTCCCCCTTCTGAAGAGCTGCTGCAGCCCCCAGAGCTGCACATCCATGAAATTCCTTCACTGGTGTCACACCAGCTCCTTCAAATACTTCCCTTCTTCACGGCAAGTGTATTTTTAACTGAAAAGTTCTCCCCTTTTTCTGCCCAGGTCTAAGGTTTGACCACTTGCCTTTGCAGTTTGTCTGCTTTAGCACCACTCAACTCTCTGCCTGTTGTTTCAGGCTGCTACTCAAATTACACTTATTCCAGTTATTATTTCCATCATTTAGTATGAATTTTACAGTGATGTTGTTTTTATGCTTCCTTACCCTGCCACATGTGTTAACTATACAGAAACTGTTCTTCTTGTGGAAGAAATTATATACCAAAACTACCCAGTAAAAAGCTTGTTTTATGGTACTTATAAAATTAATGCCAAAAATGTATGGTAAAGCTTGATTTTTTGACATTAATGGCTGGTTATTTAATATCTTGTGCTCCTGTAGTGCCTGGAAAACAGCACTTAGATGTTCAGGTGTGATGTCAAATTCCCACCCAAGGATTCAAAAGTTTAAGAGGTTGTTAAGTGAAGAGTCAGGGTACAAAGCACGCAGTTAAATAACACCTGAAATGAATGAGAAGTGGAATAAATAGTTGGAATTTTAATTTTTTATTCTTTTCTAATGAGCCAAATCCACTCCGTGGAGTACTGTTAGGTGATCTTGCGCATAGCTGGGATACGTTGCATTTTGTTATGTTAATGAGCATTTTCTTTGCATTTTCCTTCTTCCCTGTGGCTGTGCAACAACAGAGCTCACATGCTGATAATCTTGATCCATACTAGCAAGTGAAATGCCTTTAGATGGAGGGGATAGTCTGAGAGAAATCAAGAACTAGAAATCCTGAGGCCTTACAGACATAAATTAACTGGGTTGTGATAACAAAAATGTTTCAATAAATGCATTTTAAGAAAAAGTATTTTGGAAGCCTCTAAGGAAAGGTGAAAATCAAATGAATAGGATTTACTGTTTTATAAATTGGTAGCTCCAGGAACACATCATCATCTAATGCAATTTGTGATATGATATTTAATATGGATTCTGCTTAGGAAAGCCTCAGCTCCCTGTAATTGTGGCTGTTGCTGTCCCTCCGGTGCAGGGCTCTGTGGTTGCTCTGAGAGCCTTGTGAGTGTGAAGTTTGGAAAATCACAGCCTCCAGAAGAAATGCAATGATTTGTTAAATATATCCCACTTAAGCAGTTATCATTTTGAGGGTGTTATCAATGCTGTTTATCATATTCCTGACCCTTTAACTCCTCAGTCCAAAGGCACTGGCTCACCTCGGAGAGAGAGAGAGAGATGCAGAACTTATAATGAATGTATTAGAAAAATTTCTAGGAGGCCTTGACATAGCTTGCAGAGATATATATGAAAGTGTCTCCCTGGAAATAGAGGGAAAGCCTTTTTATGGAGGTCAGAAACCCTATGTCTGGCTTTGCTGGGTGATACAGTATTCATTTTTACTTCTGCCATTGTTCCAGGACTAAATGTTTCTTGTCTTAAACCTCACACTAGCTAATTATGGAATAAAAAAAGCAAGGAACTGTTTGAAGCAGTTCATTTATGTGAAGCTGGAAAAAAACCCAAGTGAACCAGATTAGAGGACAAGTGCACGTATCAAAGTAGCTTCATAAATGCAATTTAATATGGGAAGCTCATCCCTACATAGCAGATCTGTGTGTACACAAGCAGAGGGTTTGTCCTGTGGGCACAGCACATCAATCCTCTCGGTTCAGCCAGGATCAAGGACTGCTCTCACTTCCCACACCAAGAGGTGCAGCATGACTGATGTCCCTCCACTGAAGGGTTTGTGCTGCTGTGCGTTCACGGCCACATCACCCAACACCTGACCCTGGGTGGCTCCCAGCATGGCTGAGCCAGTGTTCCGGGGTAAAACACATGGAATTATGTGCTCCAAGCCACGAGGGCAGCGTTTTTATAGCCTGACCCTGAGGACAGCTCTGATATGTTTTAGGGAATAAAATGAGGCCGTGTGGGCGGATGCTGCAGAGCCTTCTGAGATGGCTTCAAAAGGCCAAGCAAATATTGTATCACCTGCCCTGTGGGACGGCAGTGTCCTGCTCTGAACTCCAACCCAAACCTGCCAGGTTTTGACTGAAAGAAGCACTCTTTAAAAAGAACCCAGGTAGGAAACCTTGGGAGTGACACTCAGTCATGGAATGAATGTATTTAGCACTTGAAAAGTCTTTTCAAGAAAATACCGCTGCTGTGGGTGGCCCTTTCCATGCAGAAAATATTTTAACCCTTCTAGTTGTTCGTGATTTTATTTTCTGGTGCTCATCCTGGCTTTCTCTCATTCACAGAGAATCAGTGGAAGTGTATTTTTCTCTTCTCTGCAATGACGTGCATTTTAAACAAAAGAAAACATAAATACAGGCGAGACTGTCATCAGTTTAAAGTATTGCATAAGTGGTTAAATTTGATCACAAAGAGACAACCAGCTAATGGTTTTAGTGGAATTCATAAAATCCCATAAAACACAAAAGTTAAATTTTGTCATATAATGTGAATCAGTTATAGGAACCAGCAGAGCTTCCTTTTTCCCCCTGAATAAATTCTAAACAGTCCTTAGAAAATGAATTACCAGTCTGCAAATCAGGATGACATATTTCTCAGCTATAAAACTAAAACTACTTTCAAACCACTTAGCTTCCAAAAAAACAAAAAGCTGAAAACAAAAAGACAGCAACTTTGTTGTTGCTGTCAATAGTCCTGGTGCTTGGCTGTGGCTCCATTTTAGCAGCTTGACCTTGTTTAGCTCAGCCCGAGGCCAATCGAAAGCCCTCCCTTCCAATTTCCCCACCCCATCCCACAAAGCCCCTACCCTGCACGAGTGTCTCCAGCTGGAGATGTGCCAATAGAAGTAATTACGTGATGAAACTATTTAACTTTGACTAAAATACTCTCCCCAGGTTCTTTCCAACTGTGTGTCTTATATCTTGTTGAGGCAATTTTATATTGTGCCTTTAAAGTACAGTAATGGCCACTTGCATTGACAGAATCCTCGTAAAAGAAGAAGCCCGAGACCTTGCTCATGAAGTGCTATTGATTTTCCAAGTCCCCGCTCGAGTTGCCAAAGTTACAACACTGTTGTTAGGGAGAGAAGACACTTTGGCCTTCAATATCACAGGAGGGTTCCTGTGTAAGCACAGGCGTCAATGGGTTTCAGTGATAAATAATGCATTTGGGTGATAACTGCCCATATTATTTTGTCAGTTTTATATGACTCAGCACTTGCTCTTGCCAGGAATTTCTTTAATGTCCCCTCTGGCTGCTGAAGTTTGAGCCCGCTGTAAGTGCCGTTTTGTATTTTAAAGGTCCATTTGCATTGTGGTGAAAAGCTGAAGTTTCTGTTTATCTTAGGCAATGGTGGGTTTGGAGCAGTGGAAAAACTGCAGACATCCCACATCGCTCACTGTGGTGTTTCCAAAGGTGGAGCACTGGGAATGAGAGGTAAATTCCCTACTCTCTGTTTTTCCAGCGTTCCTTGATGGGAGGAATCTCTGCCCAACCCCCTGGTCTCACTTGTGTCCTTAGCAATACATCAGAACTAGCAGTACAGTGCTCACCCCAAAATGCCTTTGCAGAGCTTGGGCCCAACACTGCAAATCCCACTGGATCCTCTGAAAGGAGAAACTTTTCCTTGTAGGAATTACAATTAAATCTCACCAGATTGTGCTTTTGTGACTATCACATTATTGTAGCCAATAGATAATTATTATTTATCAGTAGGGAGAAAAAAGGGCTGGGTAGGAAAATTATAGCTATGATAATTAGTTTTTGATGACATTAACCAATTAATATAATTTTATGTTTTCCGTTTTGAGGTTTAGGCAAGGTTGCCTTTATTTTCAATTCTATTCCAGTGTTTGAATCAGTTCAGTCCTTCAGAGAGGGTTGATATTGGATGCCCTGGAGGGTGTCACCACCACCAGGCAGCCGAGGAGACGATGCTGAGAAGAAATTTCACATCATTTCCCTCCACCTTTCCCAAATATGTCCTCATTCTGAATGTCGTGTTTCTATTTATTCTGCTGTCCCCTGGATCCTTCTAAAAAGGAAGGAAGAAGGAGTTTCCTTCGTGCTTAGATGCTGCCTCCACGCCACTCACAGTTTTACAAACTTCCACTACATCCCAGGGCCACAGCCCATGGAAATCCGCTGGATTTGTCTTCCTAATTGTGATTTTAATGTTGCTTTCCCTTGTCTCCAAAGATTTCTTGTTCTTACTTTCCATGTTTAAGGAGCAGAAGGCAGCAGTGCTCTTTACTGGCATGTTCATTCGCCATTTGCCAACCATCTTTAAAGCAAAACTGTAACCAGATTTACTTTTGACAGCAAGGAATATTTTGGCCCATTTTACTGCCTGCAGAATGCCTGGAAAGTTTTGAATTAATGGCAATAAGTGAAAAGGAAATCAAAGAGGCATTTATTGCCTCAGAAACAGACCTATTTCCCCTCACATTTCTGTATTTTCTACTTGCTTTGGCTGAGAAAACATTTTAAAAGGTTACAAGCACCAAGAATTTCCTTCTCCTTTTACAGTGTGCATGTGAATACAATTAACTGGACATTTCTCTTCTATGTGTGCTAAAACTTTGAGTTTCAGTAATTAAACTTGCTGTACAATCTTGGGTCATATTACGCTGTATTATCCTTTTAACTTTATTGTGATTGATTTGTGTCAACTTTAACTATACTCACTAGGAAGTCAATAAATAAAGATCAATGGTTTTTTATTTCTCCTGGTTCTTTATTAGAAAGAATAGATTGCTTAAATAACACAAGTAATAGTGATGACACGGTTTCTCTTGGCATTTTCCACTCTGAAACAGGTGAAATATTTTTCAAAATTTCATTAGAACAACCATAGTTGTGTTTTCTTGTTATTAGCTTTTTCTCTGTAGTTGATGTTTTGAACTCCCCAAACTTACAGAAACACAAAGTACAGATGTTCTCCCTTTGCACTGCTTTGCACTGCAGGATGAATCTCTAGTACCACATCCACTTATCTACTTTTATCTTGTTTTATCTACATACTTCTCAAATGGGATATCTGTTGATTCAGTTGAATGGGAATTGTGCCTCTGGACAACAGGGACGCACCATAACAAGCAGCCATGCTTCTGATCTCCTGATCTTCTCCTGCTGGCTGGATTTAGAGCTCGGAGTCCTTTCTCTGGAACAGAACAAAATGATCCGATGAACTGACACCCTGTGAAATGTCAATATTGGTTTGGTTGTGTCTTGAGTGACCAGAGGAATCTGGGATTGTGCCTTAGCAGGTTTGTGTTGAAGGAGCTACTTCAATAGGAAAAAAAAAAATACAAGGAATGCCAAAAGTAACATCTGGAGCTGCCCAGAAGCTGAGCACCTTGAGGACAATTTAGGATCGCAGCCTCATGCTGTGGGCAGGTCTGGCTGGATCTGTGCTCACACTGCTGACAGCAGGATGAGATCCCTGCGTCTCAGCAGAAAAGCACAGTGAGCCTCAGATCCATCCTGCAGTTCTGAGCAGAAAAGCTTCTCCCCCCTGAGGATGTACAGTAACATACTAATGCAACATTCACTGGGAAGTAGGTCGAAGTGTCAGACCAGTTATTATCAGCAACCTGTTTCTCATAAAAACATAGGGAAGAAAAAGGCATCTTGTTCCCAAGATTTATAACAACTTGACTCCATGTGACAAGTGATGGAAAGCTTCCCTGCCATGCATATTACACTTTGGGTGCTGACCCCTCAGTATATATCTCCCTCTAAGTCCTTCAGCACTGTGCTGAAGAGAAGCAGAGTGGCCAGATGCTGTAAGCTGCTTTTTCATGAAAATCTTTCATCTGGACATTTAGCTCGAAGTGCATTCGTAAGATTACTTGAGAGCCTGTCCTTGGACAGGAATCCAAGCGCTAGGAAGGATCAAAAATCAAGTCTCTGCTAAGAACAGCCAGTACATTCCCAAGGTACCGAATTAGGTGTCCTGAGGAGCGGGGTCGGTTCATTCAGAATTTTAAGTTCTGACATCTAAACTAAGCAGCTTTTGGAAATAACTTGTATCTGTTTGCCAATGGCTTTATGATCCATGTTTATATAGGTTATAAATCCTTTCCAGGAATTATACAGAGGCGCCTTGCTTTGCTTCCCTAACCTGTTTGGTTTTGCTATTACTTTACTTACTGGTTTTTGTGTCCAGAATCTGCGGAGTGCCATGTCCCTGGAACAGGTTCACCTCCTCAGGTGTGTGCGCTGCAAAGCCGGGAGCTGGGAGCTGACACTCGTGTGGTGATGGCGTTCCATCCCAGGGGCATCTGTGTGGCTCTGAGAGCAGTCTCCAGCCTTGGAACAGTTTGTGAGGGGCACAAACAAAGCCTTCCCGGCGGGAATTGCTGTGGCACAAGCTCTGCTGTCAGCACGGTGCAGCTCCTGAGCACGGAGCACGGAGGTGGCTCGGGCCGATGGCTCCCCTCACGGCTCGGGCCAACCTCTCCCCTCAGGGCTCCGACCCATCCTTCCCCTCACGCCTCGGGCCCATCCTTCCCCTCAGGGCTCCGGCCGATGGTTCCCCTCACGGCTCGGGCCCATCCTTCCCCTCACGGCTCGGGCCCATCCTTCCCCTCAGGGCTCCGGCCGATCCTTCCCCTCACGGCTCGGGCGTGTCACTGCCCTCACGGCTCCGGCTCCCGGAGCTGCTACCTCCTCTCGTATCATCCATCACCCACTCCCAGGACACCTTCCTCACGGTTTCTGATGCAAAGGTAACCTCACCCTAAATTAGGTCTGTGATTTTCTTCTGCTCCCATATTGAGCATAATCTTTCCCTTCTTCTTTTCCCCCACTCAAAGCCTCCCGGGAGGCTTCTCCTGGGCCTGCTGCATTAAAATCTCGATTCTGCAGAAGTCGAACTTCTGGACATAATGTTGGCACCACAGAGACTCTTGATCTGAGCATCTCTAAGTTTGAAAAGAAGCCCTCCTGTGCCTGCCTGGCACACAGGGAGCCCTCTCCAGCATATGCCATCTCAGCCTCAGGTGCTGGCAGAGTCTGAATCCTCATCTCCACTTCATGCGCTCGTGGTTAATCTGTAAGGTTTGTAAAAACTTTCCGAGGTTTATTAAAAAGCTCTTGAATTAATTCAGTCTTTGTGTTGTCAGCCCGTGAGGCTGGGGTGCACCTGAACCAAGCAGCAAATTAAGGAAGTTCTTAATCGAGGCATAAAAATGCAAGAGCCAAATCTTAGAGCAACAAAATTACTACTTTTAAAACCTTAATCTATTTTACTTCTGTTATTGAAGCAAAACTGTAAAGACACAATATAGATTAATTCCATGATTTTTACGGCCACAATTTTATTATAAGTTTTTATATTTTAATAGATAAGGAAGTTATTTAAATTCAGTGGTCCTGCTCTTGTAGCCTTCATTCAAGTAGGTCTCCTTTTGCCAGCCTTTCTGTTGAGTAAAAACTACAGAACTGAGCTTTTTAGCTTTTGTTGGGACAAATACATGCTCCTTATTTTTACTTCTGCTCTTATGTAATTTAGAAGAAAAAACTGAGCCACGCAGCCAAGTGATTTGAGAATGAAGATTACAGCAGTGTTTTGGGTAATATATTAAACTAATTTCAATTTGGACAGTCTTGTCTTGGAAAGGTTTGGGAGAGGAATAGCTCTAGGTAAGTCTCTAGCCTGCAATATATACATTTTATCCTGTTTTCAGTATATGAGGTTCTTGCATTCCTGTTGTTCTTTGGTCTAATTGTGGCCACCAAGCTGGTCATCAGTTCCACTTCGTTACCCTGAGAGCTCAATCTGATGAGATTCTTGGGAGTCACACATGTCCTGCTTGGTAGTTTATGAGCAATTATTTTAATTTTAAATACTTTCTACCTGATGCTTGGAAAAGGTGGAATAAAGCAAAAAAAAACCCAGAAACCAAAAAAAAAACTGCAGGATTCCTAAGGGGAATAATTTTTTCTTATTTTTTGAGCTATGTAGGCTTCCTTTATTTCTCTAGTGGTGCCCATTCCCTTCTCAAAACTCACAAGTCCATCTCCTGACATGAACTTCTTATCTCATTTGCTTAGCAAGTTAAACTTTAAAGAAAATTGAAATGCACATTCAAATATACTAAAGGTTTTTTAATTGGTCTTAAGTCTTTATTTTTGTTTTCGAAAGTTGATACTGCTACTTGTAGTTTCAGGCAAAGGCTTTGGCCAAAATCCTGATTTCTTGTCCTCAAAAATGACCACTTCTGTTTATTTATAAATTGGAACCTGTTATTTATTTTCATGATCCATCACATACATCAGCAGTGGGAAGACTTTTAAAATGGTAAAGGCATCATTGCCTGTGGCCAAGTCTTACTAATTTTAATTTTGATATAACTTAACAAACTCTCTTGATTATAGCACATTAAATAAAAAAATCTCCAAAGTTTCCTGAGCATTTTTCACTCCCTGTATTTTCAGTATTTTCACTGGTGCACAGGTACAGGACTCTTAAGTTCTGAATTTCACCTGTTTTGTAATTTGTGTTGATAACAATGGAAAACACTTTCTGTCCTACTCTTGCTTGTTATTATATTTTTTGTTACACTTATAGATTGGCAAGAGAAGGTTCTCTTTGCATCCCTTTGCCCCAAGTTTTGCCTATTTCCTTCTTAAGATTATTTTAATAATTGCCTTTTTGTTTTCTATTTAAAGACTATGTAGTGAGGTGTTTTTTCCCAGAGCAGGAGAGAATTACTGATTTTGTATCTTTCCCAGAGTCAACGAAAATTTCCTGTAAGAAAAAAATGCGTTGTCTAGGGGAAAAAAATCTTGCTAAGCAGAATCCTGCCCCTCTCCTTCCTCCACTAGGTATTCTGTATTAAACTGCACGTGGAATGCTTTTTCAACTAATTTCTGTTATTTTTCATCCTATGGAGAGACTTATATCTTCCAGCATTCAGCCTGAGTTTATAGGAATGCTGAGTTGTCATGCAGGAGTTTTACCTCACACTGGGGAGATATTAGTTGATAACATCTACCTTGTTTAGATTTATTGCTTTAGCATATTTCATGCTAAAAATATTTTTTTACCATCTGCTAAGATTAGCACTGGAGTGGTAATAAATTTCCTTGCCCTGTTACTGTGGTGTAGTTTGGAACCATCTTACACCAAGCTCGGCCTAATTGAAAACGGGATAAGATAAATGATGCACTTTGAATCCCTCTCTCAGATGTACCATTGTTCATTACTTCAAGAAAGGATGAGCACATCTGATTGTAATTTCAATTGTTAACTAAAACAAAAGTTTCCATGGTGAAAATATGGTACCAACAGCTGTAATTGTCTCAGGGTTACTTGTGAAAAATCTCAATATTGTTTGAGTCATAAATGCAGGATTGTTTTGCATTTACACACTTGTTTATCCTCCAACCCTGATGGGAAAGGGGTGAAGTCAGAAAACATGCTCAGGAATCCAGGCACTGCATGGAATACAGAGCTGAGCTTAAAATGTCCATGCTTAAAGAAACATCTGCATATTAAAATGAGGAATATTTCAATAGTGATTACTATTGCAAAACAATCCACCCAATCAAACAGTTTGAGCCACCACTTTACTAATTGTGGTTGGGTTAGGTGGTGTTTATAATAAAATAGTACAGTTTAGTCTTGTTTCCAGACTCCCACAGGATATGCCCAGTGCTGATGTATCTGACATTTACCTTGCAAATTCTTCAAACAGCAGCATCTTGGTAAAAGTGGTTTTTCTCCCTATTTTTTTCTATTAATATAAAACCTGAATAGTAAAGTACTAAAGAAAACTACATGAGCTGAAGGTCCTGACTGCTGATCCCAGGAAAATGGGGTGGGAAGAAAAAAGAGTAGATCCAAGCCACTCTATCTGCCTGCTCTTTCTGCCAATTTAATTCGTGGTCTCATAATACCCTTTTTCAAAGTTTAAAAATATTTCTACTTTCTGTTCCATGGGCCGTTCACATACCTTCCTTTACAGTATCTGAAAACATAGTCTGTAAATTATATTCTTTGCTTCAGATTTTGCCGTAAGTTTGGGATAAATAAGTATATTAGTACATAAAATATTTACAGTAGGAAATACTGGTTATGCAAGGGAAATCAGTGAAAACATGAGAGAAATTATGTAATGCTGGGTCTTTTTCTTTAGACACAAGTGCGATTTTTGTGTTGGCAACTTAAGGCCCCATCCTATTTAATTCATTCATTAAGCTAATTCCATTGGCTTGCTTGAAAAAATGAGGTCAGGAATTTTCTATCCAAAAGTACTCCACAAACGTGGCTTTTTCTTTCAAAGTCTTAGACAAACTTTAGGGCTGCTCAAAAGTGGGGATGTCTCTGGGAATATCCTTGTTTGGCACACGGTTACAGGACAAGGGGGAGTGGTTTCAAACTGAGAGTAGGTTTAGATGGATATTGGGAAAAAATTCTTCCCTGTGAGTCTGGTGAGACTCTGGAACAAGTTGTCCAGAGAAGCTGTGGCTGCCTCATCCCTGGAAGCATCCAGGCTTGGAGCAGCCTGGATAGTGGAAGGTGTCCTGTGGCAGGGGGTGTGACAAGATGGGCTTTAAGGTCACATCCAACCCAAATAATTCTATGGTTCTACTTGCAAGGGCTTTTTCATCCTTTGAGTGAAATCTCTAAGAAATATGTAGCTCTGGTATTTTCATATCTTCCTTGATAATAAATTCTGTGATGCCCAAGTTCTGACTGTGCTTACGCTTTCTCAGGGAAAGCCCCCTTGGCTTCAGCCAGCGTTTCACCCATCTCCAGCCTCTCAGCCCTGGCTGGTATTTCCTCAGCTGCGTTTGAAAGCCCAGAACCACGGGGTTTGTGGTGGAAACACAACCGAGAGGAATGCGAGTGGCTGTGCTCTAACACCACTGTATCCCATGGCCTGTTCCCAGTGTCTGTTACTGAAATTGGTATTGTATCTAAAACAATTGCTGTTATTAACAGGTTAAGCTGCTGGGATGTTAAAATAAAGGCTGCCCAGCTTTAGTGCATTTTGTTGTAATCATCTCCCAGATGCCTTGTCGGAAATCAATTCAAGTTCAAAACTGGCTGGAATTGGGAGGTCAAGGCTTCTGCAGACTAAATATTTTATCTTCTGCTCATGTCTGGAGCTTTTAAAGCTGTGTGTTGGGGGCTCTTTTCTCCTATCCCATCTGGACAAAGATGATTGGCTTTGCCATTTTGCCCAGGTTAGGACAAGGTTAAAATCAATTATAATCAATTATTAAGAGTCTTCTGTGGCTGCAAAGCTTAAAAGGGGATTTTAAAAGTTGCTCAGTTCTGAAACAAGAATATCTTAGTTGCCAGTGTAGAAGTCATTATTCTGGGATGTCAGATGTAAATCTTATCTGCGCCAGTAATAAAGACACAGAATTCCTTCATCTTCTTCTTGTCCTGCGTGCTTTGGAACAAGCAGCAACACCTAAAAATGAAGCTAGAGGTGTAGGGAGGATCCAGGTGTCATTTCCATACAGCTAAATGAGAGGGGGCTTTTTATAATTGAGTGAACCAGGTGGTTTTTCTCTCCAGAAATGTATTAAGCTTACTCAGGTCTTCCGATCTCAAATGCTAATTTTCTCCTATGTTTTGGGAACTCCGTGCTTTTATCTTAAAATACAATAGTGTTTATGTATTATAATTCACTCTGCCTGATGTGCTTGAATATACAAGATCGTTGCCTCTCCCTGGGAATGAATCAGTCGTTTTGTTTGGAATAACTTTTGATGTTGGTACCATTCTTCCCATGCAAATCACATCCTGCATTCTCCTCGCAGCTTTTGAGTGAATGAGTGAACAAGTCTCTTTGTCCCTCAGCACCATTGTTTTGGTGCTTTTGAACATAATATTTGTACTTTCAATTTACATTTAAGAAAATTAGGAATTAAGAATTAGAGCTTGAATTTCTGAGGAAGATAGGGCATCTTGAAAAATCAAGGAGAGAGGAAGAATGTGCTGGCGAATGTAAGACCATGCAGGAAGTGTGGGTTTACCTGTTTAATTATTAATTAATTGATTATGTATTCTTAAGAAAACTGTCAGGGTGATGCTATTCAGCTCAGTAGCCTCAGCTGCCTGTTTTTAATTTGACGGTGATTTTGCTCCTTTTTGTTTTGGGGAATAAAGTGGTTGTAGGAGTGTTTATGTTTTGTTTTGAGGAATGAAGTGTTTTATGACTGTGCATTTCATCCACCATCCTATATTGTAAAGTACAGGACAGCCTGAAACTCAGTTATCTGGGTGGAAGCCACAGAGTTAGAGGTGTTATCTTATCCCTGGATTTAGCCTTGCTTGTCATTTCCAACTCCACAGGGTAAGGGAACATCTGAGCTGTGTGTGGAAGACTTTGGCTCTGAGTTGGTCACTGGTCCAGCAGAATTGACTGGGATTTCTAAGGCTGACTGGGACCTTCAAAACATAAATCTTTAAAACTTTCCAGAGCTTCAGACATCTTCTCTGCTCCTTTGCTTTCCCTGTGCTCAGAGGCAAGTGATGGTTTATAGGAGGACTTGTTGGAAAACTTCAGCGAAGATGTTTTTGCACAGCCCCTGTCATGAGGTCCCAAGAGGGCTCCAGTTCCTATGGAATTCCCAGATTGCTGCCAGAAGCACAGCTGACCTGGTTCTCCTCTCTGTGCGGTTTGAAAAATGTCATTTATTTCAGTTGTCATTGGTGCACGTGTTCCTGAATCTGGAATATTTTAAGGGGAATCAGAATCTGGCATAAAGATCAGCTCTTACAATAACACTGGATTAGCCCCTTGGTGCCATGAAATACAATACTTCAGATTTTAAACATGGGCTTGAGATTCTTAATGTGAGGAAGATACCAAATAACTGTAGGGTTATTAAAATGTTCAGATGTTCAAAAGTTTGTAAATATTTTCATGACCATTTAGAAATACTTCTGTCAAATGCTCATTTTCATGGTGATACTGTAGTTGCCCTCAGCTTCTCGAGGATTTTGTAGTGAACATGAGGTTTGAAAAACATGTGTAGGGACACTGTCCTGAAAAACAGCTACCTAATGAAAACCAGGGAAAGCAGAATAAATTACCATTGATTTGCTTTCTTTATACCTCATCTCCACATGAAATCATGGAGTATTTCACAGGTTTGAAGAAAATTGTGACTTTTCTGTGTCTGTAACGTTCAGAATCTCTTGTCACCCAGGAATATCTTGTCACCCCCATCCAAGCATTGGTATGTTTATTATCAAAACAGACAAGCTTGCTCTTGAGCTACCATAAAAAGTCATTAAGTTTAAATATTATGCACACTGTGCACACTTATGGCCAGAATATTTTTTTTAGATATGATTATTTTATTTATTTCACTGGAAGATGTCTTGGGAAGAAGGCATTGCCATTGCCTGTTGGGAGATCACTGTTCAGCTCAGAGATGGACCTGTAGTAAAAAGACTGGAATTAGGGGCCTTTGCTCCAAGCTCACTTTACTCCTTGTGATTCCATAACTGATGGAAAAAAATGTGTTAATAAGGCATCAAGGACCAGCAGAGATACTGAACTCACCACTCTCCTGGGGCAGCCCATATTTATGTTTTTAAATGGGTACATGAAAGACTCAGAATTCAAGGTTTATCTTAATACTTTTACATTGAGATTCATAAGAGTACGGAAAGCACTATAATAGGAGTTTACCTACTAATGATATTTGCAAAAGCCAGTTATTAATAGCTTATGAAGGGAATCAGGCTCCTTTTTTTATCCCAGTAATTTATTTCACATCCAGGATTATATCCCTCCTCAATTTCATTTTCATTTGATAAAACAAGAAGTATAAAATACAATTTGCAGTGAGTCTGTGCCTGGCTGCATAACAACTGTGTGCTAAAATGCATCAAAAGGCCCTTCCTTCTCAGGGAGCACCCCTGAGCTGACATCTCAGTGGCCTTCTGGGCTGGTGGTACTTAGGAAAGGAGAGGCACAAGACAAACGTTCCTGGCCGGTCTTTGAAAGTCCAGTGTTTTTATTGGAGGCAGGAACCCTGTTTTCCTCTCCTTAGGAGGTTCAGGGGAACCTCTCATTTGGCTAACGAGACACACGGCACCGAATGCCTGAATGGTTTGGGGAGAGATGAAAAGTTCCTCTTTATCCTGCCCAGATCTGGAGACCCACATGTGTTTCTCATTTCCAGGTGCTTTTATTCCAGTTATTTAGATGGATAGAGGCATCAAGCCAGAGTTTCCCCAACAACTACAAAGGTCTTACACTGTCCAAACACACGGCATTCCTGAGCCCACTGGTCATGCCACCAAAAAAAAGGTTGAAAGATTCAGCGGGGTCTGTTTAAACAAAATAGCTGTGTTATTCATTTCAGCCCTGCACCAGTGTTTATATGGCTGCAGTTCAGTTTTAAAGTGAGCAGAAAATGTTGGTGGAGAGCTCAGGCCCTGCACTTCCTTAGAAAAGAAAGGATGTTTGCCATGCTGGGGGCTGAGAAAGTGAACCCAGTTCCTTGTAAAAGCATTTTAGTTGCCATGGTTGGGAAATCAGCATTTTCTCTTGCAGTTTTTCCTTTCCTTTTCTTTTTCCCTCTTGCACTTCACTGAGCACTGCTGATTTTGGTTATTCCACTCTCATTTCCAGGCCCAGCCAAGCCTGATGCTTTCCTTGCTGACCCAAACCAGAACCTTGGGTTCATGAACTCTCCAAGCAGGGAGAGTTTTGGGAAGCCTGGAACTGCAGCCCTGTTTGTGCTGTGTTCTGCCATGAATCCAGGTAGTATTTAGCAGAGAACAACTGGATGAAATGCCAGCATTTGTGATTCATGTGGATTTTGCAAACTGCTGCGAAGGAGCTGCTGCAAAGCCTTTGTAATCACAGATAACATTCCTTGGCCTTTCGTTCTGGCACTCGGAGATTTACTCCTGATTCAGCCCTGCCTGAGCATCCACGGTCAGAGGAGCTCTTGCAGGTGGGAATTTTCTTCATGATCTGAAGGGCAGGGTTTGAACAGGGCAGTGGACAATGAAAAATGTCAAGGAGAAGCTGCTTGGCTGCAAGCCCCACAATAACTTTGTATCTCTCTTCTTTGGGCAAACTGAGTGCCTGCCTTTAGTTTTCAATACAAAAAATTCGTAGAAACTTAAACCTGAAATCTGTTTTCCTTCCTTTCCACTCCCTCTCATGTGGGCTTGCTGGTTTATTATTACTGGGTTACTCATGCATGCTGGCATGTTGGCATTGAATATTTAGTAGAGACAAAAAGGAGCTAAGTCTTCTTTCTTTGTGAAAACAACTCTGACTTTATAGAGATTTGCATAGATTTTGTAAATACATATTAGATTAAGAGGATATATCATCATCCCAGTTGCTTAGATTTTGAGCTTGTGAACCTTAACACAAAAATATTTTATGAACAATTTCATCTCTTTCCTGTAGAAGTGCTATTAATGAATGTTGGGATCCATGTCGCTCTCCAACTTTCCCTGTCTGCAGTTCTGTTGCTTCCCTCCCCAAAAGTACTTTTGTGACACCTAAGTGGTTAAATTAAGAGCAAGATCAAAGATTTTGTTTTGAAGGTATTTTGGTATCTGCAAATGCAGGTAGTTGTGTGTTAGGTATTAAAAAAGAAAATGAGCACCTAATTACTGTTGATTTCAGAGTTTTGAAACCACAATAGGCCCCAGGAGGCTCCTTTCTCCTAAGCCCCAGTGCAGAGCATTTCCTATTGTTTTGGTGTCTCTCAAGACAAAGCCAATCAGACAGGAAAAACAGCAGAAGGTCTGAGAGGAGCCCAGGCTACCTGAATCTGGCTGATTCAGATCTGGCATGTAAATCTGCTCCCAAGTGACTTCTCCAGGTTCAGTCACACTTTGATCTTTAACTCTCATCTTCTTTGTGTTGTAGCTATTTCAGTTCCATTAATTAGACCAATAGTAATTGCTCCTCCTGAACTAAAATAAATAAGCAAAAATAAACCATCACACCTTCTGCTGGATTCACACCTGGCTGTTTAAAATGCTCACAAAATCACACAGGGTGGAAAGTAACTGCATTACATTAAACTGATACCCACAGTCTTTCAACAAATTTCTTTGTTTCCATGTAAAATGGTTTTTATAAATGTATTGAAACTGCTTTCCCTCTACTCAAAGGTTTCTCCCACGTCTGTTAGTTCTATGTGAACACCTCCCTTCATCATATCTGTTATATTTTATATCCACAACCTTTTATGGAAGCTTTTCTTTACCTGGGGCCTTGAGACAAACGAAGCTTTAGTTTTCTGGAATGAGCTCACAATGGAAGTTTTGCTGTGTTTAGTGTTTCTGTATTTCATACATTTGAGGGCATGAAAGGTCTAAGCAAAGAAAGTGGTTTCACTTGAATTTATCATCATATTCCTATTGAAACTTAGGCTGCAATGTGGAAACCTAAAACAACATCATCTTTAATTACAAGTCCATGAACTGCATTTCCATTCTGTTTCTGTGTTTCCAAAGCTTCGCATGAATGTGGGAGAACAAATTGTCTGGCACGAGCAGAAGCAGAGGGATTTGGAATAATGATGTGTTGGGCAGAGAGGGAGCAGCAGTGAAAGAGCCACATAACCTGTGTGGGCAGCAGAAGTGAGAGTGGGGCATCTCAGGGGCAAGGCAGGGTCCCACAGCAGGACTGGCAGCTCTGTGTGGGGTCAGTGGGGATGCCTAGTAGAGACTTGGGGAAAACAAAACCAGGATTTGTCTAAAATCATAACCACCCATATTATGGGTGCATGGGATGGATTTCATCACCGTGTAGATAAGAATAGGGTGCCGAGTTGTTGTCCAAGCTCATTGTTCCTGACTGAACGTGTTATTGTTCATGGAGATGTGGAGTGTGGGCAATGGATGTGCCCATGGCTGCAGCAGCTGCTGAGCCCAATCTCTCTTTCGTATCCTACAGATTAATAAAGCTGGGCCTAAATGACCTTGGCTTGAGAGTGATGTGAACCACGAGCGTCTGGTGGCACACCTGAGACAGCTGGGCTGGGCCAGAGCTGTGCACATCCCTTCAGCCATATCCTCTGGCATCGTGCTCATCACCAGACAGAGCACTCGGAGCCACTGCAGCTTTCTCCCACCATCTGTAGGGCCTCCTGTGGGAGAAACAGATCCCTCACTCTGCCCTAAATATTCCCCAGCAATGCCTTCAGTCAGTGCCTCCTGAGGACTCAGAAGTCAGGCTCTGTCACTCAGTCTCTGTCCATCAAAGAAATTACTATGTTCATAATTTTCCTTCCCAGGCCTCTTCTCATGGAGGTGCTTGAGTCCTCCCGTATCTGGGCTTGGTTTGAGCCAACAACAGCAGGACAATGATAATGAGGTTTGGTTGTTCTGTGGCATTTTATGTTTTCTAGGCACCATATCTCCTCTGCAATTACTGATTTGTCAGAAACAAAACTGAACAATGTAACTGCAATTAATATCTCCTCACTATTCTTCTTTAAATAAAGCCATTGGAAGTGTGGGTGAATCTAAGGATATTGTGTCTGTTCTTCTCATAAAATCTAGTGCTGGCATGGCCACTAAATAAGGATTTTTTATATTTATATTTACATGTTATTATTCATAGAAGTGTTACAGACATAAGTAATGGACAATAGGGTTTCCCTGGTAAATCCCCATAAATTTTTATTGCTTTTATGTTTGGGGTGTTTTTTTATTGGCACATTCCTAGTGGCATTTTTCCGTCTCAGGAGGAGCAACAAATGTCCAATTTTTTTTTTTTTTTAATAGTTTTCAAGAACAGGACTGTGTGCTTGGTGACAGGAGGGTATCTTCCTGTGAATTTTTAGTGATGTTGATGCCAGTAATAGCAGGCAGGTGTTTCAAGATTAGTGTCTTTGTACTGACCCTTGGAAATATCCTTAAAATCTGTAACATTTTTAGCAGCTGCTGACTTTCCTTGCCACCTCTTAGTGGTTGGTTTGGTACATCTTCACCCAGGACAAACATTCAGTGTCACCTTTCTGTGCCTGTCAGCGCTGTCCCAGCCTGCCCTGATCACATCTACATTGATTAATATGTTGTGCTGAATAATGAACCCTCCCCAAACTTTGTGTAACTGCAAGTGACGATGGCTCACTTCCATTTCAGACCCAGTTCTTTCAGAGATGCACCAAGGTCTTCCTCCCTTTACACTCACAAGAGTAAAGTCACGGATGTGAAACCAACAACTTGTGAAACACAGCCCAGATTTTGGCTTCAAATCAGTGTTTGTGCTGGAGGAAAGTTTAAAATTGGGCATATTGCCTCAGGGAAGTTACTGTAGCCAAGGCCCAGGTTGTTGTAGTTACTTCCTTTCCTGTGATCAGAATCCCTGTCCTCCGCTGAACATGAGGAGGGCCATGTCCCTCTCCCTTTTATATCAGAAGTTACCAGCAGCAAAGGACCACCCTTCCAAGAATTATGGTTCTTCATCCTGGTGTTTAAACTGTATTTTAGTGAGAAGGTGCCTATAGAAAACAAGGACATTTTTCATATTCTAACGCTTACGCTGCAAAAGGGAATTGCATCCCATTTGCGAAGCTCTGTTCCTCGATGCATATTCTGATAAAAATCCTTTCTCATCATGCCTTCCCCATGTTTTCAGAGCACTTCAGAAGTGTTGTGGGATCTGCTGGAATGAGGTGTTGTTATTAAAGGTGTGCAGGTGAAACCATCCATCTTGATTTTTCTCCTTATCCACTGGGGTGGACAAATCAAATCTTTTGTCTCTTTGGGGGGTGGAGAGGAGTAATTTTTACTAAATTTCACAACAGCAGGCTGAGGAAATTATCTTCCTATTTCTGCTATGTCTGGCATTCGGCTTTAGTTGGTCTCAGGTAAAGATTTCAGCTCTGCACTCCTGCATTGCCTTCCTTCCCCAGAAAAATGAATTCCTGGCAGAAATTTGTGTGCTGTTTGAATTTTTGCATGTTTATATGTTCTGTGTGAAGCTGTAGCAATGCCTTAGCCACATAAATTTGAAGAAAACTTAAAAAAAACCCCAAATCCCCAAACTTCAATACCTGTGCAAAGGATCTGGTGCCATGGAGCTGCTCCACCCCCTTAGTCTGAGTCTGCTGTGAACAGGAATTGAAGGCATTAAAAATCTTGGGGCAAAATCCATCCTTTCTTGCCAGCTGATGTGTTTTTTTCAAATTATTTTTTGAACCCAGGACACCTTGCAAACTTCTCCACAGAGATGTCATTACATTTTTGACCATTTCACGTGGTACATGACAAAGGATTTGTGCTGGTAAAGCAGCCTCTGAATTCCAGCTAATAATTCCAGGAGGTCTGGCAAAGCAGCAGTGCCCTGATGGTCCTAATGATGCTGGGTGGTGGTGCTGTCCCTCTGCATTCCTGCATGGCCATGAAACCTGGAGCAATTAGCATTTCCTCCTACTGTAGCTTTGAAAGTATTTTTACTTTGCTGCTGTCTACTTTGTTAAAAAGGGTTTTCAAGCTCCCGCTAACAGAATCACTATTGACAATTTCAGTAGAACCATAATTCCAGCACTTTCCAGAAGATGCAGCGTGATCCATGGTCACAGCCTGCTCATCTCCAGTATATTTACAGCTCCTTGGATTCATCCCCCTCATATTCTGAAAAGCCAAACCCCCAGTTTTTGTGGCTTTTAGCCCTGAGTTCCAGCAGCCTCAAAAGTTCTTGGAGAATTACAGAGCTGCCAGCTTCTGTCTGACTGTTCCGATGGCTGGAGAGATGCTTCATGTGCAGGTGTGCTAAATTTATAACTGCAATTTATAGCCAGCAGTGCAGGGCCCAGGCTGGCAGGTAACCATCAGCGAGCAGCACAGCCTGGGTGGGAGGTGTAAACACACAGGGAACAGTTCCTGAGGGATCAGCAGCTGTTTGGGGTCCAGCTCTGGGCTCTCCTGTCTCAGCTCCCTCTGCCCACACAGGCATTGCAGTGTTGGGATGAAGTTCTGCCCTCTGACACGCCAGGTGTTCACGTTCTCCTCTGCTTACCATAACTATCCTCGATAATAAATACAACTCAGATAAGGTATTCTGTTTTTAAGTTATTGTTGGTATAATTGTTGGATTTACAGGCTCTGATTGCCAGGAGGCCTCTACTCTAGGACAAGAATAACAGTAGAAAACCAGAAAAGGAATAAATCCTCCCCCTCTGATCCCAAAGTCATCCCTGTGTGGTAACGTTTTGTTCAGGGAGACTTTCAAACTTGGATGAGGACACAGCAGTAGGAGAGTTATGCTTTTCCTTAAAGGCAGTTTGTATGTGAACTTTTGAAAGTTTGGTTCTTTGCAAAGAAGTTTTCTGAGTTATTCGGCTGCACTTTTTTGGGTTGGTTTAGATGGGAAATATTTCAAGAGTATTATGTAAAGCAGGAACAATCCAGAAAAGGATATGAGAAACAGGGGTGAAATCCTGGCCCCAGTGATGGGGAAAGCAGAGTCTGGAATCAAATCAGGTCCCTTCAGACCCAAAAGTGTATTTATTTGATGTTTGGCGATAACATCAATGTGCTGTTTGTACTTGCTGGCAGGGTGACATTGGCATAGAAAGGAAGATCTTTCAGAAAGAAGTTGACAGCTCATGCAATACTTGTATTTAACACAGGGTAAAGGAGATGAGAATTAATTTGGTGTTCTGTCAACTTCCACAAACACTCCCTAGCTGAAGTAGGGTATGTTTTCATTTAGGGTGGATTTGCACAAGAGTTAAACAGGATGTTGGGATCTACCAGAGAGCGTCTGGGAGAGAAGCATTTATTTCCAATTTTGTTTTTCAGGGTTTTGAACTGAATGGTTTCTAGCTCCAGCTCCCACATGAAGACTGATTTTGTTCCAGGTTGATACTCTAGAAAGAGTTCTGTGGAACCACTTTTGAAAAATTGATGTATTTGACCAAGAAGGGGAAAAAAAACCAAACAAAAAAACCAACAAACTAACACCCCACCTGAAAATCAGTCGTTATCATTTGAGTGTAATTTGAGTCAGGTGCTTTCAACAGGTGCCCCTCATTAGAGAGAAACCAATCCTGGGCTCTGGGAACAAAGAAAAGCCCGGGGCAGGGCAGGGCCAGGCCAGTGCAATCCTGGTTTCCAGCCTTTCTCAACTGGGGTGCGTTATTTAATTGGGCAGCTAAACTTAGTTGGTGAGTTTGTAATGAATCAGGATTTATTTAAAGCCACTCTGTAGAGTTTTGTTCCTCTGTTTTCTATAAATGAAGTTAAGGGAGGCTGGGTTTGATTTTTAAACTTTCTCCTTTTGATGAAGGAAATAAATGTGTTGATAAGACATTAAGAAACAATTTAATGCTAAGGTGAAAAGGAGTTCTCTATTTCCAAAGCCAACTAAGGATATTACTTTGGTTTTCAACATTTTGAGAAGCTGTGTGTTTGTGTTTTAGCATTGGGATTGGGAAGTGCTAGAAAGCAATTCCTTACCCAAGTTCATCTCTAGTTTTTTTTTAATGTAAATTGCTAAATGGTGCTTTGAGATGAGTGCCCTGTGTTACTGAAGTCCTGTAGGGCTGAGCAGAGAAGTTTGGTGTTTCTGCTTTAGGATTGTGGCTGAGGGAATCCACAGAAAAGAGAAAATGACCATAATGTGAGTGTGGAGAAGGACAAGGGTGTGGCTGAGTCCAAGTTCTAATGTGGTCCCAGTTTTGAAGCTGCAAACTGGGGGCAAATTGATGCTTTCTTTTGACTCTACAGATTGAGGTGAATCTTGTGGTTGTTTTTAGCTGGAATATGTTGGAAGTAGAAAATCTCCTGGTCAAAATAATTGTGGGTGTTTAGTTTAGAAGGAATTAGTTTGTGAGAGGCACTTGAGTAGTGTTAAAGAATAAAAGGTCACGAGGCAATCATTCTTCTCCATGTTCACCAAGTGTTGAACAAGAAATAATTGACTTGATTATTAGCAAGGATGATTTTTTTTTTTTTTTTGGTAATTATTTTTAGTGCAGATGTAAACTCTCTAACCACAGGGATGAGCTGCTGAGAGCAATTGTATAACCTTGCAATTAGAGGTGTTAAATAACAAGCTGGAAAAACACCTGTTTAAAAATCATGCAGATACACCTGAACCTGATTCACGGCCTGAGGGTGGACTCTCCAGTCTCTCAGGATCCCTTCCAGCTTTGTGTTCCTGTGGTTTTGCAAATAGCCTTCAGTTTTGTGGTAAAGAAGTTAAAATGGTGGCTGTTTTCAGAAGCATTATTTTATTTGTTCACGTAGTCTTTAATCCCTGGATTTATGGAAAGAAAATCCAAACCTAACAGGAAGGTTTAAGGAAGGATGGTACTTCAGTTTGGGTTGAACTCTGGCAGACTTTCTGGGCTGACTGAGTGAAGGCAAAGAGAGAAAATCCAAATCAATAAATGGGTAACACCTGTGGGTGGCTGCAGGTGGAAGTGAAGACCCACAATCCCAGGCACCGTTATTTTGGGCCCTGTTCTTGAATGCAAAAATGGGAGACTCTGAGGTGTGTAATCCTAGGAATTGCTTGCACATCCCTGCTTTTCTGTGCTGTTTGAGGTAATGTTTGCTGTTCTTTACATAATGAGAGTCTGGATCCCTGTGTTCCCAGTTTAATGTGCCACTCTCAGATCTTGGAAGCCTGAAGGGAAGTTGACTTTAACTTATCTCATGCTGTCCCTTATTGAGCCACCACAAAGCAAAAATATGGTTGAAAATTAGAGAAATCAGGGCTGCACGTTGCAGTTTATTTGGTTTTTTTCAGGTGTTATCTTTTCCCAAAAACCCTTTATATCTGTATCTGGAAGCTTTGCTCACTGCTTAAAACAATGGTACAGAATATTTCTAAAACAATTGGGTGGTGAATGTGCTGAAGTTGTCTCAGTCTGATTCAAAAAATCACTTTATGGAGGCTATTTCTGCTTCTTGATTTGTTTTATTTTCCTACCTATAAAAATAGAGTTCAGGCTTCAGGTCAAATGAGTTGAGAAGTTGTGTATCGTGTTTTGATCACTGTTATTTGTAAATCAACACAATCTTTAAGATTCAGAAGGTAATTAATTAATGTTAAACGTTGGGGATGAGGAGGTTGGTTGGCTCTGCAAGCTTGTGTATGTGTCTTAAGTATTAGAAATATTTATTATTAAAAAAGGAGTGTTAAGGAATTTATTCACTGCACAAACTTTTGCTTTACTATATTTTAATGCCAATGATATATCACTAATGGTTGATTAATTGTGCTTGATACAGAAAAAAAGCAGACTTAAGGACTTCATGTGTTTTCTAGCTTTATTAGTTTTTTTATTCCATGAATGAAATCTTGCTCTAAATGCAGTTTGTCACCTTTTTAATTATAGGGAGGAAAACCACCTGACAAATCTTTTAATTTATGACTATGAAAACAAATATCTTGCTTGAAACTGATGAACTCTGTTTATATTTTCTCACTGGAAAATTTGTCTGAGGCTATTCTGTTCCTGCAAAAATAAATAGTAAGGTACAAATTTTGTAACAAAGCTGGGAAAAGTTTCATCCCAAGTCCTCTGACCATTACTAATGAAAAAAGCACAGTCTGTGTTTGCTCTTGTTTGTGGAGAAATTCTGCTGTATTTTGACCTCATTCCCATCTCTCAGCCAAAACTCTTGGCAAAAGGCACCTACTGCTTTTGGAACTGCATTGTGAAGAGGGATCAACATCTCCATAGGAAGTTCTCCATCAGTACAACATGAAAATCATTTTTAATAGTCCATTTTATCACTGGTTTTATTTGCAGCCCCACTGTGCCATAATTAGGGATGATCTGTGCTGCAGTAATTTAGACTCCCAATTTTACCTCATCCTTGGCCCAGCATTCTTCCTTGCTTGTCCTATGTGTGCTGGGAGCTCTAGTGAGGAAAGTCAGGAAAGAAAAGGAGATATCCAAGGAATTCACAGTCAGCCGTGGATTTAATGGATTTACACAGTTGCTTCATCTAAGTGGGTTTTTCCTGCCTTTCACTCCCAGAGCTGACTCTTCCCAAGCTTTCCCTGTCCCACAGCACCTCGGGGCCTGGTCTCTGCTGGGATCAGGTGGGATCAGTGAGCTCTGTACCATCTCTCCATTTCCATGCTCTCAGATCTGTTCCCATACCTGTATCAGCTGATCTTTGATCTGGCAAACAATTCCCCGTTCCAGTTGTTGTTTGCTGCTTGTGTTGGGCTGTGATAGGAGCACTCTTACATCTGTACATGTTAATCTGCCCATGCTGAGCTGTGCCCCTGGGTGGCCTTGTCATGCACAATCAGTGTCAGCTTCCCTGTGCTTAGTGTTTGGGCTTAAATAATAATATTTTATTTCTTGGAGACATTGCTTTGCAGCAGACTGTGGAATGGCAAGTGGACGTTATCATTTGTTTGGCCCTGCTCCTGGGGCGCCTTAAAAGTTTGGCTGTTTATTGAAAAATCCTCTTCCTCTAGGTGAGGAGATAAATTAGATTTTTTATTACTATCAGAAAATGTGTAAGAGGCTTCTTGCATATTGCAGTGACTGGAAAAATGTAGCACTTTGGTAGCTCATGTTTACAGCACATGAATTTAGTTTGGATACAAATAGCAATTCTTTGCTTTGGAGGTGATTGAAAATCTTGGGGGTTTCTTGTAGTCCCACATTTCAGGGAGGAGGGATATAAAAGGGAACAGTTGCTCTCATAATGTTTGGTTATATCCATGTTTTTTCTGTGTTGAAAGATGGAAAAGATAAAAGGGAAGGCACTATTTATGAAATCTAGACTTTCTATATACCAGGAGTTATGGATTTGGCATAAGCAACAGGTGAGGGCTCAGTAATTCTCATTTTATGGGCATGGTTTACACATATTAACTTGTTTTCTAGAGCAGAAGTGTTCTAGGTGTCCAATTTCTGCTGTGGTTTCTAGAGCTTGGAGTTGCTTACAGCAATTCATTGTCCCTAGATTTGAGTAGGAGAGTCTTATTTGTTTTGTAGAGCAAAATAATTTAAAGAAAAAAATGAGCTTTTATTTGAAAATCTGTTTTTTTCCTTGGTTAACTTTGTCATAGGCTCATGACTGACCTATATGTAGTTGTTTGTCCTAGAAACCATCATAGTTACTAAATGTATGGAATTAAAAAAAAATCAAGGTTGTGCTGAAATGAATGTAGTTAAAATTCAGAAAGAGAGATTCCTTAATTAACTTAATAAAATTACTAATGGAAGCATTTTAACTGCTAAATTTAATTTACTTGTCAAGATATCAGGCTACAAAGAGGAGGGAAGAGTGGAAACTCTGCTTTCCATTATGATGTGCTCTATTATAGAATAAATTTGCTTAAAATGAAATATATCGCAAGAAGCCATCAATGACATCTTAATTTGGAACAGCCAGTTGAAAAGTAATTAGACTGTGAAGCAATCAGTTCTAGTAAATCAGTGTTTCCCTTTACATAAACATACGTTTTTGCTATTTATAAATAGGAGAGACTTCCAGAGTCTCAAGTAGCAAGGACTTTGATTGTGTTTCTACTGTATGTGTGTTCTATTTTACATCACCAAACTGTCAAAACAAAAGGAATTGGGGCTTGATTGGGAATTGATCCAGGGAAATGCTGGAGCAGAGGTTTCATTTTAACTGTTCCCTTTAAGAATGTGGCTCTGTGGGGCCTCCTCTTCCCACTGACAGAACTTCATTGGTGAAGGCAGATTTCCTTTTAAAATTAGCCTGAACCCACTTCTAGGAAAGGAAGGGAAAATTTCACCCTAAAGATTCAAGCTTTCTATTCTTGCATTTCTCCTTCTAAGACCCTAGAGTTTGGATGGCTATGAGTGAATCCCACTTTCCAGGGACAGAGTGTTTCCCTAAGAAAAGGCAGCTCAGCACCCCTGTTTGCCTGGAGTTTAAAGCTGGTGTTGTAGGATCTGTGCAATGCCAGGAACTTCATTCTCAAAAGGAGCTGTGTGAATGGAAATTATTAATTTTACTTTTCTGAAGGGGGATGCTTGTGGCAAGGGAGGAAGGAGGAATTCTGCTTCTACTTCAGAATAATAGAAACTTTGGAGATAAGGTGGGAAACTTCTGTGCTTTAATTTTTACCAAGAAGTTACTAACTTTTTAAACCAGAACAACAGAGCGTTAAGTGAAATTTGAAATTGAGCAAAAGAAATTACTTCTAACATGACACAGGATTCATGGGACAGCTCAGATCCTCATTGGTTTTGAACTATTTTGGTGTTTTCCTTACAGTAAAGTCTTTGAGCTCTGCAGAGGTGCTGCAGCTCTGGTCTGGGTGCCAACACTGAGGTGGGAAAACAGCTGCTTCCATTTGGATTAGTGCTTGGGACAGGGGTCTGTGAATGTTAGAGAAACTTGTGGGGTGCTCTGGGAATTGAATTAGACCAGCAGTAAATTATATTAGTGAATGTGCCAAGAGGGGATACCTGAGGAATTAAAGCAGGAAAGAGACACCTATAGTGAAAACTTAATCCATCGAAGTCCTTCTCACTGAGAGTTTCTCCCTCTCTCTCTGCCTGGCAGCACAGGAGTTGAAAGTTTTTGTTTTTCATCATTTAAGAGCCATTTACCTGAGAAATCATAACTGCCATGCTTTTCAGAGGAAGATTTTGGCTTTCCCAATCAGGCAAAGTAAAGCTCTGTTTGTCTTTGAAGTTGAATTTGACTGGACGTGATCCCCTCTGCTGTCCCTCACCAAGGCAGTACCTTGAAAGAAATGCCAGTGGTGTAACTTGGAGCCGCTTCATGTGCTGTGCCTGCACACACAGCCTGGGTGAAACAAAGTGTGCAAGCTCTTTAAGCCCAAACTTATTATTCAGAGTGTACAATTGTAAAGGAAAGTGTTACAGTTTAACACAGGACTCTTGGGAGCAGGCTTTCAGTAAATATGCTGTTTATAAAGCGGCTTTTTTGCAAGCAGCGAGTTTATTATTAATTCCAAATTCATCTCTTTGCTTTTAAAGTAATAGATTTTTACTGGTTATTTCAAGAGTTCAGCTGGAGACATTAGAAAATGAAGCTGCAGCATGTTCTGTTAATTGTTGTGAACATTCTTTTGAGAACTTTTGTCATTGGTTGCGCTTTGGCTTTTCATGTCATTGGGAAGTAATTCTTGGATGTGCGTCTCTGTATATTTGATAGTGATGGTCTGAACCTGGTGGTAGTGCACAGGTTTTTGCCTTTAACCCGTTTTGATCACAAACCCATTAGCTTGGGATCACAAAAATCAAGTTGTTCCTTCAGTTTGAGAAAGCTCTGTTGGTGTCCTTAGTCAGCAGCTGAGCTGCATCCACAGCAGGTTTCACATTTTGGGGGCAATAGCGATGAGTTGCTCCAACTCCTGGAGCAGGAGAGGCTTTACTGAGCAGAGGGGGTGTGCAGGCAGGGGTGCCATCCCCAATTAATGCCTGCTACAGGGCTGTGCTCTCCACATTCTCTACCACGTGAGAAAGCTCCAGCTTTAAAGATCAATTGGCGACTGTTCAGTACAGAATCCGCTGTTTCTGGATTGTGCCCCCTTTGGGAGTTCCCACCTCCTTTTTTTTCCTTAATAAACTTGCAGCATATGGTCATTTTCATTGTCTTCATGGTGCTGTTATGGGGGCAAAAGGCAGCTGAAAATTCTGTTACCACAGTTGTCTGTCTTGTTTCTCTTCTCTGCTGCCTTTCATTCTTCACAGAGTATTAGGAGAAAAATAAACAGAAGAAAACCCAGTTATATTTTGATGTGAGCACAGTGTGCATCATGACCATGACTTGTGTATCAGAGAGCTTCAGTTTCCTGTTGACTTGGTGGCATGATATTTAACATTCTCTTTTATAAGTTTGTTGTTTACAGCATTTTTGTATTTCTGCTTAGCCTAATGATTACAGCAGAGTCCACCCGGGAGAGTTCAGCCTCCAGCCTTTGAAGGCCTCATTTGAACATCTTTGCAGCTGTAAGGAATGGCTTGAGGCTGTGCTATTTAACACAAAAGAGAAGAGGAAAAAAACCAATGAAAAAAAGAAAACCTCTTCTTATTTTTGTTTGTCCTTATTCTGGATTGTTAATGGCCCTCAGAATATAGGTCAGCTATGTGAATATGTAGTAAATAAAGGCTGGGGCTGTGCACTTGTTACTGGAGGGTATGAGGCACTTTGTCTGAAGGCACTGAGTGTTTAACACAACCTCAGCCCTTCCTACCATTCCCATTCCTGCTCCTGCTTGTTCTTTGCTCTATTGGTTCATATGACAGCAGCCACTCTTCCTCCCCAGCTTTTTAGGATCCCCTTCTGAGGGGCAGAGAGGATGTGCAGCACAAACACATTTTGCACTCACCTCAAGCAGTTTCCCCTCAGCAATTTGCATTCCATGATGTGCTTTGCCTTCCTAGATTCTTCATTCCCATTGAGTAGTTGGTTACTTGGAAAGAAAATACCATGTATGGGCAGGGGCCTGAATTCAACTTGTGGGGTAGAGTCCAGCCCGGTTTTTGTGTGTCCCACTGATGTCACCCAATGTGCTGGGTGTTGAATGACCTGTCCCCACCTGTGTGGTGGAAGATAACTTTTTACTTACAAGGGTAGTCTTATCAAGCTGTGATTTGTATCCTGATACTTATTTATTTATTAATTTCTTTTCACTTTTGTCTGTGCTTGGCATCACTGAGGGTTTAACAGAGATGATCCCAATTGGAGCCCTCTGTATTTGCATAATGTGGCTGCCACAGTGACCCCTTGCTGAGGCACCCATTTGAGAAGTGAAAAATATGAAAAACAGTATTTTGTTTTTAATACACAGTATCATAGATGAATTAAGTAACTTTTCCCGGATACATTACAACAGTTCAGAAATATTGTCATTTAGTGTTGACTTTGTTGTTTTCATTCTTTCCTTCCAACCCACCCCCCATTCCTTCATCTTCCTTAGCATAGGAAAGCACAGGTTATAGGCTTTATTAATTTGGATATAATGGAAGAACAGGCCAAGGGGAAGCAGCTGCAAGGCAACTTTTAAATGTAAATTATAGCATGGTACATGAACTTGATGGTATAAATCTTATAGCACTTAATAGGTTTAGGACACTAAAATATTGTGCAGGACACACTCTGTGTTAGGAAGTCTCATTTCCCATTGATCTGGATGTAAATATCTTCCTGATTGGAGTTGTTTCCCCAGAACCTCAGGTTAATGAGGAAAAAGTTTCCAGAGAACCTCAGTCCTTGGTGCTGCAGTTTGAGTTTTTCAGAGTGTGCTGAGTTGGTAGGGTACAGGGTCCAAACTGGATGTGTGTCTGTCCCAGGGATTTTTCTAGGAAATTTCTAGGAATTTCTGCCCTTTGGAAGGAAATACACCATCAGTGTCTTTCTCCTTACGTACTAAATCATGTCCTTGCTTTTTGGACATGATTTAGGCTTCTTTTTTTTTCCCCTCAATGAGTATGAATACTTAAAATAGCTTTTAATATATCCAAGGAAGGAATTGTATAAATAGACTTTTGCAATATAATTTGTTGGAATTTTCTAACTAAATATAGTTATTATCTCGTGGTTCCAGCACCTTCCTAACCAGCTTATTACATCATTGGCTGATGACCTTAACTCTGCTGTCTAGAAAGGGAAAATGAAATTAAAAAGGGAAATGAGGTTCCACAGGAAGCAAAGCTGGGGGAAAACAGACTTATTAAACTGCACATGGGCAGCATCTCAGTTTCAGGCACGGCCTGCAGAGGTGGGTTCCACTGCCATTCCACAATGGTCCCATTGACAACCAGCTGGAGCAGCTTCTTGGGGGACAAGGTAGAGTGAGACCACGACAAACAAATCTTTCAGGCAAGCAGATGATGTAAACAACTATACATTTTTTAAGCCCTTGTTTTTCTTAAGTAAATCAGAGATTTGGTGCTTTTTCTACTCTTTTGCTTGTTGTTCTTAATGTCTTAAGTAACTCTTGGAGCAGCTGCCTTCGTGTGTCTGTGGTCCCCAGGACAGCGCTGATGATAATGGCAATAATACTTCTCACTTAAATGACATTTTACAAATTCCAAGTGTTGTGCAACAAACATTAATTAGTTCTCACAAGAGCCTGGCTGTGAAGTAGGTAAGTGCTGTTATTCCCCGGTGGCACACAGGGAATCAAAAGCAGAGAGGTAAATCCTTCAGGGAGTCGCCAGCACTCGGGCAGGAACTGAGGCTGGGGACTTTCTGCTTCCCAGCTTGTGCCAGGGGATGCACTGCCAGCATCACAGCTTTAAAATGTGCTCGTGGATTCACAGAAAATAACCTGGCACATCAGTTCTGCCCTACTTGCACCTTCAGTTGGAGATTACAGGGTTGTGGCAGAGATTCACAGGGAAACTGTTCCCGTGCCCCAGTCACAAACACAAATTTTGCTGTTAAACCATTTTTTAACACTTTTCTTTGGGCATGCCCAGAGGTGTGGTAGGCAGAAGAATGCACAGAAAAAGCTGAGGTGTCAGTGTGGTGAAATTATCCACACACAGGTCAAAATGGACTTTTTTTTTAATGCAGAGATGCTGTACCAGGAGTTCAGAGTGATATACCAGCAATGTCTGCTGGTAGTGCTGGGAAGAAGAGCAAAATCCTAAAATCAAAACCACAGCAGAAGGGTTTGGGTTGGAAGGGACCTTAAGGCCCATCTCATTCTACCCTCTGCCATGGGCAGGGACACCTTGCACTGTCCCAGGGTGCTCCAAGCCCAACCTGGCCTTGGACACTTCCAGGGATGGGGCAGCCACAGCTTCTCTGGGCACCCTGTGCCAGGGCCTTCCCACCCTCACGGGGAAGACTTTTTTCCTAAACCTGTCCTCTGTCAGTTTGAATCCATTCCCCCTTGTCCTGTCACTCCATCTCTTGTGAACTGTCCCTCTCCATGTTTCTTGTAGACTCCCTTCAGGTACTGGAATGGAAGGTCACAATTAGCTCACCCCTAAGCCTTCACTTTTCCAGACTGAACAAAATGCAGGGATCTTTCCTACCTGTCCTAGACTGTCATGAAGACACTTCTAAAGCTGTTTTGATCGCTATATGCCCCTGATTGCTGTGCTTGGATCAAGTGAATTACTGGAACACACTATTCACAAGTCCCTCCTCTTCCCAAATTTCTAGCTTGTGAGCTTCTCTCAGAAGTCACCAGGAATTTTTTTCCAAGGAAGTTAGCACAGCAGGACAGAGATGGTGATCTGTGCTCCTGAGTACTGTGACAGCCATTCCTGTATCTTGGTAACTGCCAGGGAGAGCCAGGGCTCCAGTGTGTGGTAGGCTCTGGGTCCATTTATATAATGAGTTCCCCGCCATGAAAATTTTGCAGTCTGTAATAAAATAATGTTTAATAAATGGTTTCTAACTGTCTTTCACTGCTGTTGTATCTTAAAATAGTTTTTATTGATCAGCAGATGCAGTATCTCTGAACCTTCTTGGGTGCAGTAAATGTCCCTTCTGTCTTCTGGTGACCCTGTGGATCAGATATTAGCAGCTCAGGTTCTGTGTTTCTGCCAAAAAATGTATTTCTGTTGTGCATGTCTGGAAGCCAGAGCTTGGATGGCACTATGGTTCCACAGTGACAAGTGGGAGGTGTCCCTGCCCATGGCAGAGGGTTGAAACTGGATGAACTTTAAGGTCCCTCCCAACCTAAACCATTCCGTGACTGATCCAAAATCACCTTTCCAGGACACTGCCCATATCTGCATTTAAGATGTCATGGATCAGATCAGTGGAGCCCAGCTGATACTGCTTTGAATGTCTCTGGCTTTCCCAGGTTCTGTGCAATTATTCCTTTGTATTTGTGCCGTGAGTATCGGCAGCTACTTTGACTGGAAGCTGAAAATAGCAGTTACTCACAGGTGTTTTAAAGTTTGATACCTTGAAAATATACAGTAAATTAATTAACTTTGAATGCCATCCCTTTTTTTATGTTCCATCCATTCTCAGTTAACTTCTGCAAAGCCAGAAGAGGAAACTCTTAGGCAGCTTCCTGGCTATTTGGAACAATTTTAGGGACAAAGGTAGTGGGTTAAAGCCTTATGTGAATGCTGCTCACAATAAAGGCATTTGTGGAGATATTTGACTCTGTTTTTATGAGTAGCCAAAGGATCATCAGTAAACATGATTAAATTCAAAAAGCTGTGAAGAAGAGGCATTCATGTGTGTGTGAAGTCAATAATTGCAACAAACCCATATTGTCTTGCAATTACAAAGGTGCCTGTACAGTCCATGGTGGTATTTGATTAAGGAGAGAGGAAAAAGCTCAGTGCAAGCCAAATACCTTCAAAAAACTCAGCAGAATCTGTGTTCTGAATGTACTTCAGCGAATCTAAATACTGAAACACACATGACAAATAGAAATCATGTAGTGCTTGGAGACCTCTACAACCTCAAATCATTACTCACAATTTATTTGCTTTTCTCTCTGTAAATCAAAACTTTATTGTTTGAAGATATTTACGGCATTCAATTTCCTCTTTTTTTTTTTTTTTTTTTTTTAGTGGGGCTATAGGAAAAAAGTGAGCAATTTCAGTGCTTTGCTTTTCATTTTAGTGCATGCTGTAGCACATGGAAATATGTGCAGGTGTATAAGGAAAATAATTTCATGTAATTCTTAATCTTTCATCCATCCAAATTTTGCCTTTTCCTGTTTTAGTTATTTCCCCGTTTTCATCCTCTTTGCTCATCTTTTCTTCCTGTCTGTGTCCCTGTTTTTCTCTTTATTTAAATTTTTGCTTCTTGGGTTTCTCTTTCCTCTTTCACAGTCCTGTATTCCTGGAGGTGAAACTCTGACACACTAAACCAATGTGCCATTTCATTCCCTGATTTTTATGAATCTCTTAATTTTGTGCTCTGAGTGCAGGTCCTGTTTTCTGATGAGGTGAAGAATTGGTAGGGGAAAATACAGTTAACAGTGATTAATACCCAGTGAAAAATAAAATGTGAGAGAGAGGTGAAAAATGCCAATAACGAGCAGGATCACAAAACCAGGGGATGAAGTGGGCCATTGATTTTAGTGTGTCGCCCTTTTGTTTCCAGAAATGCAGGTTATAACTCCCAGTGCAGGTTGCTGGTAAAATGGGATTTGATCTCATCCCAGTGCCTGGATTAGTCTCTGGTTTATGGCTGGGACACAGTCAGGTATGGGTGACATTTCTTTTTCACCAGAGCTCAGGAAACAGAATCATGGGACAGCTTGAGGATGGGATGTAGAGGTGCATCTGCTGCCTCATCCAGGGAAATACCTTGTAGAATTCTGCAGGAGTTGGACTTAGGACATGCACAGACCCTGCATTTTCCTCCCAGTGTTTCACATTTTAAATAAAATCAGTTGTGTTCTGCTCTTGCATTAAACAGAATTCTGGAGACCAAGCTTCAGGATTCACAGCAATAAGAATTCCTGAGAAGCCAATCAAATGTTAATCTATATTAAAGGTGAGACAGCCACCATTTCACACCATATTCATCATTGCTCTGTGCACAATCTCTGAGACAAAAGTGAATCAAATCAGTCCAGCTCCTAAATGACAAAATAGGACCAAATCAGTAAAAAGTAAAAGAAAACACAGTTATCACCATCACCCCATAAGTCACTGATATCTGTGTCATCTCAATTAGAATCTAAACTGAATTTTGGAGAGGGTATGGCCAGCAATGCTCCCCATGAAAGAACAGCAGTGTTTCCAATCATTCAAAAGCTGCAGATGAGCTGCACTGCTTGTTTGTTGCCTTGAAGTTTTGAAAAATCCCCCTTCCTTGGCTCTGCAGTGTCACACTTGAAAATATTCAGGTTGGGTTTGTTGTTCATTACATAAAAAATTAATGATCTTGAAAGTATTAGCATGTTTGTTTTAAAGAAACTATTTTCTATGCTTTAATTAAAAGTTATAATTCACCATCTTTTGACCGAGTTATCTTAAATCTTAATCTTATTGGTAATGGGTACTGGGTCAGATTCAGAGAGAAATACAATCCTTACTTAATGCAAACAGTAAAAATATCAGCATTTCTAGAGATATGGTTGAGTTCAATTCATGTGCTGTACTAACTCTGCCTGTTAATTAGAAATATTCTCCTACTTATGCAAGAATACTGGGGGAAAAGGGCATTGTCTTCCTCATTAGATATTCCATGTGAATCACAAATGGACAAAACCAGGCATAATATGATGACTGTTTTGTTATTAAAGCACTTTAATAAGGTTAATGCATCCATATGAATGGTTTTCAAAATAAGTTTCTGTAGTTTTGAAGGTATGCTCTGGTCTAGTACAGTAATAAAGAATTTCCATGTGGGGAAATAGTCAACCTTTTAATTTTGGTGTGCAGAGCTCTCCTTTATTTTCCATTTATAAAAAGCCAATGAAATGTACAGTTCGAGATGCCTGTGGAATTAATTCTACTTTTTCTCCTTGCTTTCTGGTTAAAAGCTGTCTTATTGTGCTGTATCTGAGGAAAAAGTGAGAAAATACTGACTTTGTATGCAAAACAAGGAGTGAAAAGTAAAAATAAAATATGGACCGTAAAGGACAATTTATGCCTTGCTAAAATGTAGAGTTGAGCACTTTTTTCCTGCTCTGACTTTTCATAAAGGAGAGCTGAAGCTGCACTGCAAGTCGAAAGGTTTCTAAAAGAAAAGAGAAAATCTTTCTGCATTGAAAACTGCAGCAAGTGGGACCTTATCTATATGCATTACTTTGATTTCAAATTATTTTTAGCATGGCTTTTATTGTACTCATTGTTACATACATAAATCTTTAAAGTAATACGTTTTGTAAGAAATGGTCATAAAAATTTACAGCCAGTAACTTTCCCCCTGTCCCTTACAATGATATTCTACTAAAACCATTAAATGGTTCTCATTAATGCCCTTTAAATGATTGTGTAATGACCCACAATCGCTTGTAAGTGAACAACCATTAAAGAATTACCAGTTCTTAGCATGCTTTTAAGTACAGTTTAAATACATGGGAGGTAACGTATAATATATTAGAAAAAGTATTAAATTTGAAATTGTAAAAACAGGATGGCTACAAAAGGAAGGAGTGGGTGGAAAAGCTCTCCTGTGCTGACCGCAGCCCTGGGAGAGCAGTCCAGCAGCATTCCTTGTTGCACATTTCCAGCAACGCATCCGTATTTATTTGTTCTCTACAATCACTTTGGTTTATGAGCCTGATATTGCAGTGATTTATAAGGAGCAAAATGACACCACAAGGGTGATTTCCATACAAATATGCTGAAATCCAGATCCCAGCCATACCTGCTAATGGCTGTTATTGGGGAGTGTGACCCACCTGGTGCCTGCAAAGGGCAGCTCTGCTCTGAGCCCAGAGACAGAAGGAGAAATCATCACTGTGAGAGAGGGACATCCTTGTGCATAGCTGACCTTGAGAAAACCCAGGAATGTTCAGATCTGGGTGCAAAGAAACGCGAGTGATTGAAAAGACATTTTTAATAAAGAGCATTAATTTAATGGGGAGTCAGAGGTGCTTTGTAGGATCTCACCACTGGAATTCCAGCCTGCCCTGTTGATGGGATCCCACCTGGGATGAGGGAGCTGCACTGGCAGCTCTGTGGGTTGAAGGGGGCTCTTTGCAAATGGACCCTCTTCCCTGTAATCACAGCAGCTGCCTAAGTTTAAGTGCCTTTCATAGCTTGGGAATGGCCCTTGAGGCTTGGAGGCTGTGGGGACAGCCCACACCCAATGGATGCTCTCACTTCCAGGGTGCTGGCTGCACAAAAGCAGTATCTGGCACCAAAGTTGCTTTCTGAACTCCAGTCCTTGTGCTGCAGAGGTGGGACACATGGAAATCCACCTCATGATCCAAATACATTTTCTCTTGCGAGTTTAATTCTCTTATTCCTGCAACAACAGGACTCTGTTCAGCCTCATAACATTAAAATGGCATCTGAGGAAACGGGATTTCTGTTTCTCCAAAGCAAGATTATTAGGAAGTGGAGCCCTCATTACCTGATGTTTTGGTAGTTTTTAGCTCTGTACTAAGTAACCTCTGTAATCCAAGTGCTTTGCTTTGGGCAAGTGGACAAATTGTACTTGAGTTCTCAAAGCTTCAGGGTTGCAATGCAGAGAGTCAAACAACATGGAAAATAAGCATGTGTTTGGGTTTATTTCTTTCTCTTCTATATCTGAGAGTTACATCTCTTGACTTTCTCTGTTAGCAGCCTGGCTGGCCTGTTGTTGGCTTCAAGTGCAATTGATTTAATTCCAGATCACTTGGTCCAACAGGGATTTGAGTCTAGAGCTTCAGCATCCCTGTGTCCAAACCACCAGGATGTGGGGTTGTTATTTTCAAGGAGTGCTCTCTCTCTCTCTTTCAGTCCTTGACAGAAATTCACTGAAGCTAGTGTGTGAAATATTTCAGTTCCATGAAATTTCATCTAATCAAAATGTTCTAGCTGGTTATGCCCACTGCTGAGAGTATCTGACCAGTAGTTTCCAAGGCAGCAGGCAGCCTAAGATCACATTAGACTTCACAGAATGCTTAGATACACAAATTTCAGCAGCAGCAACAAATGCTCTCTGTCATGTTGTGTTTGCTAAGAACTGGATTCCTTCTCCTTACCATTGCAATCTGCATATTTGTCATCTCCTCGAGTACAGAATGGGACCCCATAGAGTTGCCAGAGCAGAAAGAGAGAAAATGTAAAAAAACAAGCCTTTTTAACATGTGAGACCAGTAGAGTTTCATAACACTGGGTTTATAGATGCTTTAGTGTGCATTTTTCTTTAAACTTCCCAAACTGAAGTGCACTCGCTGGTCCTTATCTGCATGCTCATGCTGACAGATTGTGATCCAGGTATAGTGCAGCCATACATTTAACCCATCTGTCAGTACAGCTGAGGTGGGTATTTTTAGAACATCAATCACCATGGTAGCTGGGTCTAATATCTTATCTGTGCATCCTGCATCAGACCAGCTACTTTGGGTACTGCCAAATAGGTCCTGGCTAAGAGACTAAGATCAAGAGATCTCCAAAAGTTTTCAGAAAAAGAATTGAGTGCTGCAAACTTTCTGTCATAGCCCAGGTTGGACTGTAGAAGGGTCTGAGTGAAGAAAAGGCTGGCAAACCTGCAAATTCATGTGCTTGTATGGGCAAGGATGGAGTCTGGAAAAATATCTAGGTTCTCCAACCTTGGGCAGTGAGCAGTTCATATTCCTAAGGGCTCCAGGCATGGGGAGGGAAGTTTTTCAACAGCAAGAGAGGACAAAATGCACCTGGAACATGCCATGGGAAAGAAGTTCTGTGGAAGGTTGTGCAAGAGACGAGACTGCTCCGAAACAGGGGCAGAGGGTTTTGGTGGGAAAGGGAGAGAATAACGTGCATTCCCAGAAAGCTGACAAGGCTGCATAATGTCATGGCATGTCAGGGTTTCTGTTGCAACACTTCACCTGGCAGGTCACACACATCACACAGGAGCAGAGCCTGATCAGTGCACAGTGAATCTGTGCTTGTGGAGCAGCGTCTCCCAAGCATTGTGGGAGTGACAGGGGCATGGGGAGATGGAGGTATTTGTGTCTGAGCCAAGGCACGGAGACAGAGTGCTCAGACTTTGGGTTTGGAATGCTGTGTGTTTGCTCTCCTGTCCTTTCCCAGGCAATGAGTTAATCAGGAGTGCTGCATGGCTGGCTCAGTCCCAAAATAAAGTAATTTGTCCATGTGGCACAAGTGGGCAGTGTCTGTGGTCCTGCTTGACAGAGGAGTTTGGATGCTGGGATAACCCTGCTGGAGGGGTTTCCTGGACTAATTAAATATTAAACAAAGAGCTTTGCTTCTAATCTGGCTATCTGGACTGGGTGAGAATACTGATGGTTTGAAATATATATATATATATATATATATTTTACTAGACCACAGCGAATTGGTACCCGAAGGAAGATTTTATTTGTTTAAGTGTGTCTGTGATGAATGCAGTTCTGGTATTCCAAAAGTCTATGTACTGCAGACTGAAAATAGGCTTTTTGCCAAATGGGAATTGAAACGCACATATGTATTACACTATTTGCCTTAGAAGAAATTAATTTTCAGCCAGAAGCAGATAGGATTATTTAATATTTATCTTTAGCTGCAGGAAGATGAATCTATTATTTTATTTTGTTATTTTACGTGTGGTGTTCATCCGAATTTTCCTATAGGAGGTGCTGACGTATTCTTGTCTGTGCTACATCAAGGTTAAAGAGTCTCCAGCTGTAAAATTTCTCCAGTGATCCCCAGCAGAGACCATCCTTTTTCTTAGGACTGCGAGACAAATGCCAGGGTTTATCATGAGGGTGTGCACATATCCAAGAAATGCAGGGAGAATTGGGAAGGGAGGAGATTCCTTCCTCAGTTACTTTCCAAGTTAATAATATTGGGAAGTTAAAATATCTCCAGCATTAAAATTGAGCAAAGGGGCCGGAGCAGTGTCGTGTGTCAGAGCTGGCTGATTTAGCGCCAGAGAAAGTATGGACTGCAGTGGACAAAGTTGCACTCTCACAAAGGCCCACGGAGCTGGGGGCTGTTAAATATCAATGGAGCATCACCCTGCCCTGTCAGCAAACTTCCATGTGACCAGAGTGAGAGATGCTAAGATGTCATTTCATGGACCACATTATGTGCTGCTTACAAAGAATGTTTCATCCATGGTGTATTACATTTTTGATAAATTGTAACTTCCTGGACAAAAGTTTGGTTAGCTTATCTCTAGTGTCTTTTAAAGATCTTTAAGGAGGTGATTTTGCCCCAAATCCACCAGTTAGCAGGAGTCTGTAGCCATGTGGTAACAATTTAAATTACTGTAACAATGGCAAGTCCCCGTCCTGCAGCTAATAAATGCAATTTATAAGGAATGTTAAGTAGCAACTAACAACTTACTACTTTGAATTTCAACCAAACTGATTAAATAATTAAAGTAAATTTGTAGAGTTGAGGAGGAAGGGAGGAATGCTGGGAATTGTGTGCATTTATTCAGACACATAGATACGTTTGACACCACCCTTTAGCTATGCCAACAAGAGAATTTCAGAGTCCATTCCCAACCTGCTTCAAATAAATATTTTGAGGTTGTTTACAGTGTAGGACCGGAGTAAATCTATTCCAGAGAGGTGTTGATAGATCCAGAAGGTGTCCAACAGAGGAGTTGGTGGGGCAATGGCTGGGACAGAGTGTCCTGGAACACCTGGGACTGATGGTTGGCAAAGGGGTGCTCCTGGATTTACAATCAGAGAATATGATTTACAGTCAGAGTGGGAATGCACCCACAAGGATCATCATGGAGTCATCCTGACCTAGAGGAAGATTTTAAAGCAAGCATCACTTGGCTCTGCACAGCACAGAGCAGTGTGGAGTGAGGGAGAGACTTGTGCACTCTTGGAATTCACTTCCCATCTCAGGATTGTGGAATTTGGAAGGTGATTTTCCTTTTACAAACCCCGAGGATTAACTTTATCCAGCTTTTGTATATCCATCTAGCATAAAAACATTCATGTTTTTCCCCAGATCTTGTTGTGACTCCCAGTTCATCTGCCTCAGTTTTCCACCCAGGGCACAAACAGCAGCGGCTGAATTTTGAGAAAATAACATGGGATTATATTTTTGGTAGAGATTTTGCAGATCTTCTGTTCAGGAAGTTGCATAAATACTCGGTTATGAATATTACCTGAATTTCCTGCTGGATTCCACAGGGCTGAGTCCTGTGCATGGGGAATTCTGTTTTTTTGTTGTCTGAGCTGTAGCCTAAAAGTTCTCCAGGTTGTACTTTGTGCTGCATTGAGAAAGTAAAAAACAAAGTGAGAAGGAAAAGCAGAAAAGTTGTGAGTCAGAGGCTTGTTCTGTCAGATTTTTTACAACCAGCCCCGTTCTTCAGTCCTATAAATGGAATAGGAGACTCAGAAACACTAATGAAAAACATCAAATATTTAAGGTTGCAGGATTTAATAATAGAAATCTCCAGCGTGATTCACCAGGCCACATGGTGTGTGCTGTTATCCATTCAAAATAAAACTCATAATTGTGGCACTGCAAAGACTTTGAAATACACCCATCTTTGACAATTTACCCATTTTGCTGCTACTGAGGTCTTTAAAGAGTTTTAAAACCAAATAGAACTGTATATTGAATTCAGGTATCTTTCCAAAAACCTTTCCTGCAATTAAATCATTTACATGACTTTCCTAGGTCAGTATTATGCTGTTGGTAGAGTGCATTTCATGTTGCAGACTGAAGGAACAAAAACCACAAGGCCCTTCACTTTATGAGGAAACAGTGACCAAAATATAACTAATAATCAAATACTACCTGTTTTTTATTTTTTTAAAAGAAATTTTACTGGAAGTTCACCACATTCAATAAAAAGATAGAAATCTAGGTAAAATATTTATAAAATGGCAGATCCATACATGATCATTTGTCTTAAATTGAAAAGCCTTGTGCTCAGTCCTTTGATACATACTCAAAGGGACTTCAGGTGACCCTGTTGTCTGTTGTGATGCGTTTTGGGATTAGTTTCTCCTGTAGATGAAAGAAGGTTGTTGGAATGTGTCTGGGGGACAACTGAGGCTCCTCCATGCTTTGGGATTTACCTGGGACAGCGTCACTTTTACAGCAGAGACTGCAATTCCCCAGTACAGCTTGATTCATTGCCATTAACAAAGGGTGTCTGCAATAAAATATAATTGGTGCCATCCCTTTGTCACACTGAAATGATATTTTTGTGGGGAAAATGGAAAATTTCAGCGTTTGCACTTCACAAATTGTCACCCTCCATGTATTGGTGTTTGAGTTATGGCCGTGCAAGCAGCAAAACGCCTCTGTCTTGCCAAGTATGTGTTAAATTAGTGTATGAATATGGAGACTCTAGTTTGTTACTTAATTGATCTGCAGGGCTGTCAGATGGCACATGAATCTGAAAGTGGAGGTAGTGACAAGAAGGTTTGGAGTTTATTTTAGGATAATGGAGTAAAAATGCTCCCACAGATGACGCTGCTGCTGTGGGTTCCCCAGGCTCAGGGGATCCTCTCCTTCTTCCTCAGGCAGGCCCAGGCCCAAACACCTGGGACTGGCCCCTGATGTCATAAAGCAGCCACATGTCTTTCATCTTATCTGAAATAAGGTTTCGTTTTCTGTAGTTTCTATATTTCACTTCAAACCCTTTTTCTGTGTCAGTGCTAGGAGCTGATTTTGTTTTTCTCCTCAGTCAGGTGGCTTCCTGCATGGGCACAGTGTGCTGAGGCCTCTTGTGCTTGATATTTTGAATTTGATGTCTATGTAAGAGCTTATCCGATTCTTAGAAGGCTGAAACTCCACTGAAAATTTGTGGCCCTTGATTTTCAGCATTGCAGCCCGGCTGAGGAACACTCAACCTGGGCTGAGTAAAAGCCAAGGCAGCCTTGCAAGAGGTGCATATTATTGTATAAAATTTACTGCAAAGAGGAGTGATAGGAATAGAAAACATATACAGTAGCTTGCAGCATGCTAGCAGGTCTTTTCTGGGCTCCTAAATGTTAACTGGGTAGTCATGTAAGTTATTACACTCATTAAATTAGGCCACAAACAAGTCAACAATGATTCAGCAAAATGGTTTTGTTTGTATAGTGTGGGGAAGTCTGATAGATATCCAGTCAAACATTTATGGCTAAATGGATGAAGATTTTAACATTACAGCCTAATAAAAACCCCATACTGTGTGATTAAATAAGAGGGAAAGCAGTAAAAAAGAGAAAGCGTAATGATGGTAACATGTAGGTCAGTTACAATTTAATTGTCATTGCACTTCATTGCGAACATATCAATTCTCTGCTGCTTAGCTGAGCAGAAAACAACAACTTAACACGTACAGTGGGCCCATGGCTGCCTGGCAAATCCCCACTTCCATCACCTGCCTTCCGCTACTTCCTTAGCAGCCGCGGGAAGTCTTCCTGCCGTAATCGCCTCATCCTGCTGGAAGCTCCCGCTGCTCGTGTCCTCCCCGCGCTCGCCGCATCGCTGAGCAGTAAATTCACTTCACTCTCCCTGTAGAAGCTAAAATTAGGCTGTTTGCCTTACAACTTCCAGCACCAAGGAACACCTGCTTGCAGATTTATTTTGGTTTATTTTGTGGTTTCAAATCAAGATGGCTTTGCAGAGGCAATGCCCTGATGGACTGTGTGGGGAGAGCACAATGGCTGATCGTTTTTCTTACTTATCCAATTTATACTGTGGCTCCTTTCTGTGTAAGGTATAGCTTCATTAACATTAATTGCAGCTTTAGCAACTCCACGGAACTGCTTATTCCTGCCAACGTTTTCCACTGTATTATATTTCCAGTGGTACTGAAGAAAACTACAGGAGGGAAAAAAAAAGTCTGTGTTTTTGGTTGGGTTTGTGCTTTTTTTTAATCTGGGTAATTCAGTGGGATCTCAAAGGGCCCTTGGCTTTGGCACCTTTTTAAAATGTTAGCTCTAAAGAATTGTCTGTCTGGCACAGTTATGCTGATCTATAGTAAAGACTTAACAGAGTAGATAACCAAACTATTAATTCAGGTGCCTAAGGTGACATATTTTATCCAGCTCTGCAGAGCTGATTTTATACAGAGCAGAACATGGTTCCCATTTGGATGGGGAGAAAAAAAAATATCATAAAAAGTGAGGGGAGAACTGCCTGACAACACCCAGGGAACTTCAAGAAAGAGGCTGGGAAAGTATCTGTTGGAGAGAGAATGCATTCAAATATGGGAATATTGTTGAGTCTGTTCCTTAACTTTAAGGGGGAGGTTTTGTGCTGGATCAGCAAACCCCGCCAGTGTTTTTGGGGCAATCTCACTGGCCTCCACTTCCAAACCTCTTACAAGCTGCAGCTGGGAACTAATGGATACATACTGGTTGAACTTCTGAACTGGTGATTTTTTTGGGGCACCCTTTGGCAGACTCAGGTTTGTGTAGATGGGGAGCTGCACACCAAACACAGCTTCCACCTGGCACAAGTGCCTGGGGCTGCTTCCTCCAGACACGTCATCTCCCCCAAAGAGGGTGATGCTCCCTTTGCACGCGCCTTTAGAGCAGGATCAGCTTTCCCAGGTAATAGGCCTCTCCCTGTGAAATAACTGAATGGCAAGTGCACTCCTCTGTGTACCAGGAGGGTTTGTGCCTTGCAGCAGCAGAGCCTGCTCCAGCTCCCCATGGAACTGTTCATCTGCACAGTCCCCGCCCCGGCTCAGCATGGGCGGCACCTAATAGGCAGCGTGGAGCCCCATTGCAACAGCCTGTATTAGTGGCTTTAGAGCAAACTGCTTGCAGAAATCAGCCTAGATAAAATACCCTGATGTTTATGGTCAAAAGGTGCATTGGGAGCCAGGGAGGCAGCACAGGTCTATTTGGAGCGTGCGTTTGGAGGCTTAACAAGATTAACGCCTGTGTGTGCAAGCCTGCAAGGGCCCTGCTGAATGGGGCTTTCTCCAAACCTGGGGGGTTTTGCTGCTTAAAAGTGAAGTTTGGGTTTCTCCTCAGTGCTGAGAAACAAGGGCAGTTTGGGCTCTGCCTGGCTAGCAGAAGGAGTCACTGTCAGCAGGAAGGTTCTGGAACACAGACATGACTGTAACACAGCTGTTCCACAATCACAGCACTGGGATATTTACCTGACTCTCTCTGGTTTCTCACCACCATCACCCTGGTGATGTGACACACCCCCTGCTCAGTTAGACAGCAGCTACAATTAAAACCTGACAACAGCCAAAGAACTTGCAGAGTTTTTCCCCTGAGCATTTGATGCTAGTGATGCTTGGGCTGTACAGGAATGAAAGGAATGAAGCTGTAGTTTGTTAAAGAAGCCCTAGAGGTTGGGAACAACAGCCCTGCTCTGCAGTGGTGTGGGGGGTTCTGCTCTCTCCAGTCACTAAAGAGCATCTGTAATAGTTTTATTCCCTTTGAGTCTCTGATGATGCCATCCTGCTTCCTCACCCAGCACAGAAATATGCAGAGCAACCTTTAGACTTTGGGGGTAGTGAAGGGCAAATTCTAGGGAAATAAAGACCCTTTCCTAGGGGTAAAACCTAACAAGTCCATCCAACAGCCTTATGCCTAATGCTTTGGCTTTCTTGGGTACTCGGCTGCTGTTCATGAATCAATTTTTTCTGTGTAGTTGACAAGTTTTTTTTTTGCATTTTGTACTTTGATCTGCTAATCCAAAGAATGGCCGCAAACATCATCTGTACATTCAGCAGCACAGACCACCAGGCCCGTGCACATTGTCCAGGTGTGTTTCCTTGTGTTTTGGCAAGTCTGGGAGATGAGTCCTGTATTTCCCATGCAGGCTGCAAGTGGGGCATGCACTGCTTTAGCTGCTGCCATTGGTATAGTTCTGTATCTTTTGACATAATTTTAGGTGGCTTATTAGACTTATGATTGATGACAGCCCAAAGAGGATCTACAGCTATGCACTGACATTCATGCTTGCCTTTTAAATATCAGACTCCATAGCTCCAGATCTCTATTTTACACTCAAGTGCTCTGAGCCCCACATTAGCGCATCCCTTCCTCCTCCTCCTCCAAATTAACGTGTTCCTTTAAATGCACCAATATTTCAGCAGTTGGGTTTTAAACAAATCCTGTGTTATTTGCCCTTTTCTTACACCGCTTAATTCTCAGCTGAATGTTAACAGTCCTCTCCGCTGAGATATAAACATAAATAAATTGTAAATATTCTCCTTGCCATTATGTCGGACCCTGGCTATTCCTTTATATTTTTTTTTTTCCTTCCCCCTTATTAAATTATGTTTACCTGAATACATCAGGTTCATTTCACCTAGGCAGGATGTCCCATTAAGCATGACAAGTAGAAGGTTGTGAGATTAATGCCCTTCTTGAGCCTGAATTAGCATGTCAGCATCTTTTCAGCCCTGGGACCGGAGAACATAGGAAGCGTGCCATAATGGACCTTAGCCTTTAACTGAACTGCTCTAATATTATTCCTATAACAAGACTACTTTTAAAGAGGCTCATTATTGGCTTCATTAGATATGTTACTTGCATCAGTGGCTGTAGTTACTCGTATAATATGGGAGAGGTTAACACAGCGTATTTTTTATGTATTATATGGCATATAGCTTGAAGTAGCCAAAAGGTTTATGGCGATGTAATTGGTAGTTAGTGTGAAATTTGTAAGACAAATAGACAATACCTAGGGTAACCCCTATAATCCTCTCCTTTCAGTTTTTTACAGCCACCAAAGGGCCTCATTAAAACAGCAGTCAGCACCTTAGTGAAAAGATACAGTGCTTATAGTGCCCAAATTTGACAGAAAATCTGCATTTTGTAAATCTGACACCTTTGATAGATTATACAGTGTGAAGCCATTGCTTCTAAGCATTATGATAACGCTTAAGGTTCTCTTCTGAATCCAACCGTGCTGCATTCACTGGATATAACAATGTGAAAAAGAGCTGGTTGAATAAAATAAAGCATCCGAGATGGAGAGGAGCCTTTTTTTCCTTTGATACAAAGCTCATCTCATGCAACAGCTATGGTTGATATCCCTGGCTCTGCTTATACCCGGGAATATGGGCATATAAATATTGGCAAAATAACTGTTTAATATACAGGTGCAAGAAGGAGCTGTGCCTACATTACCCAGTTTTTATGGCTGCTGCAAGGGAAGAGGGTGCACAGTGAGGATGGTATTGAGATTTCTTTGCTGGGTTAGGGGCACAATTCTGTTCTCACTCAAACTGAGAACCCAAGTGGATTCCATTGGCCCAAGCGAATCCTGTTGTCACTCAGAGTGCTGTAAATCTGGTGTAATGCACTGGCTTACATGGAATTAAATGGACAGGCGTAACGAGAACGAGAATCTGACCCAATGAGGTTATTATTCTTTCAGCTTATTTGTAACAACAGCGAAACAGAAATGAGCTGCATGCACAGAGCACAGGCTCTGAGTGGATGGAGGTGGGTGGAGGGAGAGCTCAGCTCTTAAGTGTTGAGGTGTAATCTTAGATATTTCAGTTAGTCAAAACCAGATTGAACTGTTGATAGTTAACTAGTGAACTATTAATAGTTCACTAGTGGAGTGAACTATTTGAAACCGAGCAAACGCGACTTGTAGTGGTTGATTAGTTGTGATTATTTGCTCTAATCACAAAAGACAACCTCCAACAGCCAGGGGTTCAAAGGAATACTTAGTATTTCCTCTCCATTCAAGAGGTGGGCTCGAGCCTTTAGAGCTGCAAAAATTGTTACCAACTTGCTAAAAATAAAATGCAAACTCTCACTTAGCTGCCATGCTTTGCAGTACAGGAAGTTCCTCTGGATTTCTTTGCTCAGGGGTATGGAATGTAGGTTATAATGCTTACACGAACTCCAAATATGACAGCTGTTTACCTCTTCATCTGGTAATTGAAAGATTTCCTTTTAAATTAGAGCTGCTGTAGACAAAGAGTGTGTGCATTCAGTTCCTTGGCAAAAATATAGCACTGATCATTCTGAAGGAGGTATTTCCAGTGTAGCCCTTTGATCATAGCAAAAATCCTACCACAGAGTGTTGCTAAAATAGGGATGCAAACAAAAAAAGGGGGAGGTGTTACATATGTGACACCCTTTTATTGCCTTTTGCATTAGGATTTGTTCCTGCCTTTGGGGAATCTCCTGTTCAAAGGGGCAGAATCTGTCCCTGCAGGTAGCAAGGGTGAAGTGATGTTGCTGAAGTGCTCAGTGGTTCAAGGAAGTTTAATTTAGAGCTCCTAAAAAATAAAAATATACAGGAAGCAAATATTTGAATTGAAAAGAAAAGAACTTCTGAGGAATAATTTTCACAGCTTGGAGTTTAAGGGGGTTTATTTGTTTGTTTTACAAATTTCAATTTCTAGATGTACTTAAATGCAGTAGCAAACAGGAAATCACTGGAGCTACATTGCAGATTAATTTGTTGCCACAGCTATTCTATAATAACGTTTCTTCATAGGTACTTAATATTGTAAAATCAAAGACAATATCAGAATTATTCAATAATTTGCTAATGTCCTTTAAAAAGAAATACAACCAAACACCTCTTTGGCTGCATTATCTTGATCTGTGAGCTCGTTCTCTTCAATAACTGAATTCAGGTGAAGCATCTCCCTATTTCGTTGTGGTTTTCCCAGGACTATTATCATAAATGTTCACTGTTTTTGTCAGCACAGAGTTAAAAATGTGGAAGAGCGGAAGTTGTCTGTATTTGTGATGATGTGAAGAAACTCTTTGTGTCTCCTGCTGCTGTGGTTACCTGAAGCGTCGTCACCAAAGAAGTGACTCCTTTTAGATGCATTCCTTGTTTCTAAGGTGTCCGGAAATTATTGTGTGTATTTTTTTGGCATTTCTGGGAAAATCCTTAGAAACAGAAACTCTTGGCTTTCTTGTTTGGTATTTGGTGATAAATCCACTCAATCCTGGTCCACATTTTGTGTGGGAAGGAGATGGGGCAGTGCAGACAGAGATGCTGATCCTGGGTGGAAGGACAGGAGGGTTCCTGGGCCTCCTTTCTGAGCCAGGGAGTTTGAGTCACAGTTTAATTATAAAACTGACCACAGTATTTGTTTTAAAATTCGTTTTTATTGTTAAAATTTAAAAAAAGCTCCTCATTAATTGCCTGGAGCAGGAAGTGGGTGTTTGTTCCTGTATTTCGTGTGGAGGGTGATGCTGTGGAACCCGAAGGGCCTTATTTAATCCTGCATGACGATCCTGAGCAGCACAGGACAGCAAATTGTCTCGGGCCCTGCATACCAGAAGGGATTTAACTGTGAGCAGAACCGGGGCTGGCTTAGGTGTAGAGAATATTGAAATCTGGGCCACCAAAAAGCCTTTGAAATGAAGTTTTTTGCCCAAGTCCAGGTTGTGATCAGTGCGATGACTTGTGCTGCAAAACGAGCATTTACGAGTCTCTTGTCTGGGGGTTTTAATTCAGTGGATTACTCACATCTGTTAGGTGAGAATTACAGAGTGCTGGAATAATGTATTCTCGTGGTTTAGATCTATCACTGCCAAGGGCTACTGAATAGTAAGTATCAACATCTGTGTTACTTCTTTGAGTTTTCTGATTAAATGTGTCTAAACATTTCAGCTCCTACTGGAAATAAAAATAAAAGGAGTTTCAAGGCAGTTGAGGCAGGATTTCAGTGGAACACACTAACAGCAGACATTAGTTAGGACTGGGAGTGCGATTAGCCCTAAATAACATTAAGCTGGCATTGTGATTTGTATTATTGAAGGGACATCAAGCTCTTGAAAGTGTAAATAATGGAGTAAATATAAACAATGGTACCTGTATTTTGACAGTGATGTTCCACCTCTCCTTCCCTGCATACACAAAAATCATTCAAATGCCTTTTCTTTCCCTGACAAAAATATTCATTAAAAACATTTCACTGTGCTGCCTTTTAATATAGCACGGGCATTCAACCTGCGCAGGAAGCTCCCTGGAACCACACAAATACTGTGTAATTATCTTGTGGCTCCCTGCTGGCTGCTGCATATTCCAAGCACAAAGTGAGCAGCACATTTCTAGAGCCTGACTTCTGTCTTCATTGTCCCTGCTTGGAATATGAAGCTCCACTTCATTATAGCAGACCTGATCAAACTTGATAGATTTAGCCATTATTCTTGACTGTGTCAACTTTCTACAGCTTTTTTTTTTTTTTTCTTGGGCTCTTTTGTTTTGCCACCCAGGGACTGCATCTTATTTCTAGGCACTCTGCTTCTCTCCCTTTTTCTGTCTCTCCTTCCCCCCCACCCCCAAACAAACCAAGGTTTCAGCAAATAATGCTGCTTGGGCATCATGTGATTCGAGGAAAATAAGGCTTGCAATTTTTTCTCAATTGTCCTTTATGGTTTTTATTGACTTCCCCCCCCCCCTCCCAGTTTGTTTCTATAAAAAAAATTATACTGCAATATTGACAGACAATACAGAAAAGCTTTGAAAATCCTTATTTTCTGTTAGTGGTACTATAAATTTAACATTGTGAGGTTTTTTTGTCTGTTTTATGACAACTTTCAAGTAGCACTTCAGAGTTCATATTTTCAAGTCTGATTCAGACTAATGCATCTTATCAAATTTTATAAATCATTACTTGGTTTGTTTAACCTGCAGACGTATCACCACATTTTCATTGCAAAAGGCATTAGATCATTCTTGGGGCAAATACAGATGTTAATGGGACTGGTTTACCATAACAGATTGCTTTGTAGTTTTTGAGAGTTGCTATGCAACAATAGGGGAGCACAGTGCAGTTAAAAACCCTGATTTTTAAAGTCCTGGGTGAAATATGGAGCATTTTCATAGATCCCTTGTATTGCCACCGAACACCTGAGCCAATAGGTGAGGAATTTGTGCCTGAATTTGTAAGACTCCCAGGGTCACCCAACTCATCTTTGCTGTTATTGATGAACATGATGAGCGCAGTAATGAAGCTTTCCTAGCTTTACATTTGCTCCATAGCATTTGTTATATCTATGTGCACATTTCACAGGCAGAATCAACGTAGAAAAGCACTTTATAATTAATTTTTATGTGTTAAATAGCAATCCTGAATTGTTAAAACTTTGGGAAGAGATTAGGCTGCTTCCCTTTTGTTTCTCTTTTGGCTGCAGATTAAAAGGTAAAAAGACGTCTTATAATTTCCAACAAGTTTATTGAGAGAGTTTTATTGAGGTATGTTGTTTAGCAGCATTTAAATACTGTTAGGAATTGGTGATATGCTGGGTTTTTTTAAATTAAAAAATCATTATTTTTTTAGAGTGGCATTTTCAGTCTCACCAAAAGCTTCTCGGCATCTTAAAATGTAAATTGCAGAGAAGCAACACAAAGGATAAAGAGAAGATTTTGAAGGCAATCACAGTGATCACTTAATTCAGTCTCTGCATATCCACTTGGCATAAGGTAATTAGAGTGCCACATTGCTGTAAAGACAGAAAGCTTAGGGTACCATTCTGACTCACCCAGACGATAATACATGATTAGAAGTCAGTGACAGATCACAACTGCTGAATGACCCACCAAGGTCTTATCAAGGGCAAATCGCATAATTAGCATGCACTTGGCTGGCAGAGGAGTACAGTGCTATTGTTCTGGCACAATCAAATTAGCCCAGCCAATGGGGTCACTGTTCCGTGACCTCAGAGACATTTCGGGGTTTATTTTTCTACCAATGGGAACATAACAAAAAAGAAAAACAAAAAAAAAAAAAAAAAGAAAGAAAGAAAAGCCCAATCCCCCAGCTTGCTTTAAAGTGAGCCGAAGTTCCTGCGGACACTGCAAATGCCCGTCACAAATGGATTTTGGGAACATACTCTGCCAAATCCTTAGTTCATCATGGATGGAATAAAGGAGTCTGCTAATGCAGTCTGACCCTGGGGGACACACATGTAATGGAGCCACTTTGACAGAAACCCGAGCATCCAGCCAGGCCTGGAACTCATTTATCCTGGATGCGGCCGCGGCACCGTGCATGTGACGGGGGAGGGGGAGCCTTCATGCAAACAGAAAATCTTCCCTTCATTATGATAATTAGCACAATTATCTTGATTTGCTCATTTTATCTGTATTTTCCCCAAGGTTTGGCCGTTTTATTTGTGTTTCTCTACTGCTTCTCCTGAGCAGAGCTCTCAGTGAGAGCAGGAGTGGTTGGGGCTGGCAGCCACCAAGACTTCAGGCGTGTCCTCCCAGGAATGCCGCCACTCTGTGGCACAATGCTGAGGGTAAATTCCCTAAAACACACAAAGAGCATTCCCTGTCTCTCCTGCAAGACCTCTTCTGGCTTTGCAGACTGTGCAGTGCTCCCTGGGCTGGTGAGGAAGTGGAACCTTCCCTCCTTGCAGCACAGTTCTTCAAGGCAGTCAGAACCATTAGCTCTTACTTAGATTTGGAATTGTTGGTAAAAATGTACTTTTGTTCTCAGAAGAGAAATAAGGCTTTGAATTGATCTGCACACTTGTTAATATGCATGGGATAGAGGGAAGCCATTGGAACTTCTGGGAAAAGTGAGAACGTGGCCTTTATTTGTATTCTCTTCCATTGCACTGTGCGTATTTGGGCTGCGTATCCCAACCTCTCCCGGATAATTGGATCAAAAAGGTCTTTAATGAATTGTCTCTGTCATGTCTGGGCCTCCATCACTGCTTCTCTTTACTACTGGGTTTGTTAAGGCTGGGTTAAGTTAACTCAAGATAGCAACTCTAAAATGTTTATATTTCATGAATTTAAAGATGAGCTTTTGCATGCAGTCAAAAGGGAAATGAAACACAGCATTGAAATTTCTTTTCAAGGATTTGGTCCCAGGTCTTTTGCAGATGGAAGAGTTGTTACATGTGGTTTTTGAGCACGACAGGCTCTTTTCAGCCCTCCTCCTGGTTAATACTGCATCATTACAAACATCCCAACAAGCAGGAATGACATCACAAATGGAGAACTGACCTTGTGGTTTTGGACACAGGGGAAGAGGCTGCAGAGATGGCATCTTGTGACATTTTTCCTGTTAGAATTACAGCTTTTGAAGAGAGAAAAGCAGTAAGGGCTGAACTGATGCCTGCTTAAATAATATATTTCCAATGTTTTACTGGGCGTGAAATTTCACCTTTGAGCCAATTAAATAATTCCAGCTATAACTTGGCTTTGAATGGACTGTAGCTTTATGCTGCTGATGCTGCCTTGGTCATAGCCTTGTAGAAGAGCTTTGTGATCCTTGTCTGTTCCCAAATACATTTTTATAGACAAACTAAGGTTCTTTACCAAGTTACGGTTTGAGGATGAAATGGGAGAATTTACTAGAGAAGGGAATTCAAATTACAGTGAGTGATTCAGGGTCTTCCCTAAGAATTAATTCTGACAATACCTTCCATTTATTGTAAATACCTCGGCTGAGGCGGCAGAGTGTGTGCCATTGAAACTTTTCCTTGGCTGGCAGAAAGCTTATTTCTAAAGGTCTCGTTGATTGTGCAAACACAGGAACATTTTCTTTCCTTGAGAATTAATATTGACTGTGTATAGAGCGCTGACAGTACTCCATCCAGCCACAGAATCATATAAACATACATAATTACTCTGAAAATCTAATCTATTCCTGGATACTTAGGCCACGTGAGAACTTTTGTTTCCCTGCATAAAATGATAAATTATATACAAAGAAGCAATTTTGGTTGTTCTTGAATCCGAGAGAGATGGAAATTTACACTTTGTAAATATAGACCTGCTTTCCTAAAAGGCATTTATTCCCGCAGTTTTTATCGAGGTGTGTGTTTGTATGTGGATGGATGTCGGTGTGCGGATGTTTACCTGTCTGTGTAGGAATAAAATGAAAAACTGTGCCTTTGTATGCCCTGCCTGTGTAGTTGCATGTGTGAGCATGTAATAATTCATAGTCCCATAAGCTCTTGGTGGACATTGCTGCCTCAGTCACTCAGCCCCCACCATGAAAGTCCCCTAACAAACAGGATTAAAATTCACTCCTTTCAACCATCCCAGGCATTTATTCCTTCCTTTTCATTGAGCTACATTTGTCTGATTTAACAAGATAAGATTTGAGTGCTGATGCAGCCCGTTGTTAATGCAGCAGCCGCATCCACCATACCATCGACACTATGCATCAGAGGGATGCATAAATCAGGTATTCAAAAAAAATTAGATATGCAGCACACCAGTTTTATAGTCCCAGCCTCAGAAATTGAAATGGCCCAGATTAATGTATTATATCTTACACACTGTCCGAGTGAATCAACTTTAATATATTGAACAGATTCGCAGAACAAGACTTTGTTATCTAAGGAGCACTCGGAAGAAGGAATTGACCTGAGGATTTGATTTGGTTCAGGTAGTTCATGTTGTACAGCAGCATTTGAATAGTTTCACATAAAAATAAAATTTGTATCAGAAATATTTCACATCATCCTGGGCTTGTTCGTATTGTGGCTCTGCAGCGGGGCAATATCGCAGAAACAATGTCCAGCAAAAAGATGATTTTAACCTTTGCTTCAGACATGTCAAAACAATATAATGTAATTTTAATGCAAACTGCTGTTTCATGGCAGAGGCGCCTCCACACACTGACTCAAACTAGTTTAGGTTTATGCTGAAAATGAAAAGCCCATTGAATTTCATTCAGAATGGAAACGCCACAATTTACACCGACTCTGTGTTCTGTTGGAAGCCGTGCAGGGACAGGGTCTGACTGTATCTCTATTGACAACCCATAAAACAACTTTACCTGCATAATCAAGGGCAGAGGAATGTTAACGTGGGTGGGGGTGTCCCTTTGATTGTGAATTACCAGTGCTGGTAATTCACAGAGGGCAGAGTGGGGGTGGCTATTTGCTTATTGAAAATAAAACAAAACCCCCATGGAGTAAGAGAGGCAGAACAAGATATCCGAGGTGTATGGCAAAGAGCTGTGAAGCGAGTTTGCAGAGACATTTATCCTGTTTATTCCTTGCTCTGATTTATCCAGTTTCTGGATAATTTACCCTTAGTTAACCGTGGTTGTATTTTTGGGTGAGTAGTCCGGTAGTTCCTCTCAGTTCTGTACAAAGCCAGACTGGGTTTGCTGGGTAGGGAGTCACCTTGTGCTGGGTGTGAGGAGGGGGTTGTCTGGGTACAGGCACCCCTTTCCACGTGGAAATGTCTGTAAAGGGAAAGGGTAACTCAACATTTATCCTGTAATTGTGCTGTGCTGATCAGCACTCAGGAGAAATGCCATATTGAGTGTCCATCTTTAAGGGCACCGGGCAGATTCTTTTGGTCTTTGTGCTTCTGGAGGTGCAAAAATGCTGAATGGGATTTGAAAATTCCCAGGCATCTCACTGTACTGGAAATCCATAGGAGTCCTGTGCTTCTCAGGCATCTGGTGCCTCTAAAATATGGCCAGGGAGGATTGGAGTCTTTTAAGGCTGCCCTTTCAGAGCATTTTATGTCAACCTATTTGTGCAGTTTCCAAGACAGATGTTTAAAGAGATGAGGGTGGACTGGGGCTGATGTAATGTCATTATGGAATAGCACAGACTGTAGGAACCATCCTGCAGGACTGGAACAGGAGCTGAAGTTTGGGATGAGGAGATGAAGGTGCTGTTGACTCATCCCACAGGAAAGGAATTAACAGCACAGGGAGAAGCCAATCCTTGGCTGAGCTTTTAGGGAGCAGGGATCACACAAATGCAGTGTTTCAGTGACCACAGGAGGAGCTGATAGAGATGGGTGGGTATTTTTTCAGTCACTTGAGACTCTCTGAGGCACTCTGGTCCTTGGACAACTTGCATGATTTTAGCTTTGTCCACAAGATACAATCCAGCCTGAATTAATTTCCCAGTCCTTATTTTATTTTCTATAGCAAATGTTGTAATTCACAGTAATGTAATGGGAAATAAATTATAATAAGTGCATTGCCTTTTTGCCTTTCGTAGCTTGAAAGCAGAATAATAGCAAATTACAGTAGGTTCATATTATTTTTCAACATGCAACATCCCCCTGGTACCCTTGTTCCTGCCCCAGCCACTTTATATGAATTATTGGTCTTTCTTCAAAGAAAGAATGATAAGACCTGGTCCAACTTTGTCTATCTACACTGATATAAATGACAGAGATTATTATCAAATTACCATTTATTGTGTGCTGCTGGAAAGAATAATTTTTCAAGAAAACCTCAGGGTCAGTCAGCCTTGAAGAGAAATCTTGGTTTATCAACAAATTCACCATCCTCTTGTATATAAATAATCGCCTGTAATTAATGTTAAAGGTGCATAGAAATCCAAAGCAAAAATGTAATTTTAAGATATGTTTATCCTTAATGGTGAAGATCTGGCTCTTTTGCTCAGTGTTGTTCTTGAGTGTGGAGACCCTGTTCAAATCACTCATTTTCATCAAATGATCTAAATGAGTACTCAGATTGTTTGGTGGGCAGGGAGGACTTCAAAATGTCCTTGCTGACCTCACAACTGTATTGCCCTGGCCTTTGTTATGCCAAGCTCTCTGTCATACCGAGAGTAGCTCTCTTTAAAACTTTTCTTCTTTTTCCTTAGTTCATAAATTTTTCCCCTCTACAAAAATCAGGTCTCATCAATTTTACAAACTCATATTATAAACTTGTAAATCAGTCCAGGTGGAAATATCCGACAGGATTCATGCCACTGTTAACTTGCCCAGACAATTATGGGAACATTTTAAACCCAAGTTATTCCAATGCATTAAGTATAACTCTTTAATGCTGCGGAGTCTGTGTCTTCCATCTGTTCCATCAATTAAACACTGCATTGATCTATGAAGTTATTAAGCATCAGCCAAAGTTCCAAACAGATCTGCTTTGCCACCAGTGGAAATCCTGTGTAGGAACAATAATGTAATTTTTACCACAGACCCACAAACTCATTTTTTCAGATTTCCATAAACTTCCTTTTGTTACCAAGTTAGATTTGAGCATTGTCATTCCTGTCAGTTATTAGAAGATCTCACCCAGAGGATGATTGTTAGGGGGAGAGGTTAATTCTGTCTCAGAGGGTTCTTATTCTGGCATTTCAGGCTCAGCCTTGAGGTGCTGCTTGCTGAGTTCCAGACAGAGGCAGACCCTGAGTTTAACCATAATCCCACTGGAGCCTTGTTTATCCAGTTATGGAAAGGTAGAATATGAAGGCAAGAAGTGAATGATGATTTTGCAGATGGGCTTTGCTCACTGATGGACAATCTTCCTCCATCAAGATGAAGCTCCTACCTGATTTCTCAATTAATTACAAATTGGGAATGCTGCAGCTAATAAGATTTACAAAAGTAAGGAAAACGAGGATGAGAGGACACCACAAAAGGGAGGGAGTTGTGTCTTTTGACAGAAGTTAGAAGTGGCAGCAGTTTGCCACTGACCATTTTGCTCTCTTGGACGTTTGTCAGGGCAGATCCATCTCTGGGGTTCTGGAGACCATGGGGAGTTATGACAATGGACAGATCCCTGACTGTGGGTAACGGAGCAGATATTAGTGCCGGCACAGTCCTAGAAATTTCCTTTTGACATAGTCTTGATCTCCTGATAACAGACTTTAACTGAATGACTTTCATCCCAGCACCTATTTTTTCCCAGGATGAGGGAAGGGATTGCTCCAAGCACATGGAAAAGCATGGTGGTGATAGTGTGGCAACTGTCAAACACAGTGGGGGACAAGGTTATCTTTGTTGGACCAGAAGCAGAAATATCTTGACAAGAGAGAATCCCTACCTTAAGAACTCCACAACAAGAAGAAGCAGAATCATCACCAGATACCCCTTTTCAAGGTGTGATGAGTAAGCTGTCTTGTATTAAATACCTTTGCAAGTTGAGGGTCCCTAAGTTGTTCAGGATGAGCTTATCCTAAGCCAGGCTTTTATCTTGGCTGGGTGTTTGTGCTTGACACATACAGAAAATTGCACAAAATTACTCTACAGGTCAATCTTTTCAAGCCTTTTTGGTGTTGTCCTCCTGGAATCTCCTTCTCCCTGTGGAAAATGCTGTATGTATGACATGGAGAATAATACCAAATCCCAGTCTCTCACACTCCCTGTCCCTGCCACACTTTGTGTTTGGATCCAACTCACTCTGACTGGGGACAGCAATGGGGATAAAAACTCTGAGTACTGAGACCATGGCAGGTTGCAAAGTTTCCCACTTTGCTATGGGAACTAGCAAACCACCAACTAGGATACCCCATTCCTAGTAACTGCTCAGCAGGACGTTGGCATCCAAAGCTTGTTTGTGGGATAAGAATTTTAAAGGAAGACACCAACACCTGCATTCCTGGAGGTGAAGGGAAAAGTGCACCCATGCCAGGGTTGGAGGGGCTCATTTTGAAAAAAATCTAAGGAGTAACAGGTTAGAATTAAGCATTTCTCTTTCAAAACGAGAAACACATATAGCAATGAAAAGTGTTTTTGTTATAGATTGAATATTTATCAGTTCTCTGGTATTCAAGTCCAGATGGCTCTAGGCTGGTGAATAAAGATGCTTGTACAGGTATGTGCAAAGGTACATCTGAACTTTCCCCCAAAAGAGTCTGTGAACAAATGGCTTTATCTGAGACACAATTGGTTGTTGGTAAGGTGGGATCTTTTCACAGGTTTTCCTCTCCCTTGAAAAAACAACCTTCCTTTGCAGTGCTGCCCTGTTTTTACACTCCCTTTTATTCCCAGTGGTTTACGTGTCTGTGTCATCCAAAACATTGCACTTTCCTTATGGGGCTTCTTTTTCTCCCTATAGATATACATTTATTTCCTGGGCTGGAGCAGGATTTCTGTGTTTTTGCCTGCCTTCCTTCCCAGACATTATTTTGCTACTGGTTCCTTGAAACAGCAAGATCCACAGAATTGGAATGCTGTTGCAGCTTGCTGTCAGACTTTATTTGGATGTAGTACACAGTCTGAAATGTTTTATATAAAAACAAATCTAAATTCCTGTAACACTGTCCTGTAACGCTTTAACATTGACTTCAAAACAGGGAGGAAAAAAATCTAGGTGCACATTTCATTTCAGGCTTTAAACTTCTTCCCCTCCTTTGCAATTACATGTGAAATGAAATTGTGGAGTGATATTCTGAACCTAAAAGCTGGTGTAATTCATTCCATGCCCACTCTGTTGGGTTTTTTTTAATCTGTACTTTTAATTTCTTATGCAGAACTTTCTCTGTCTATCTTTAAGAACACGTCTAGTGGAAAAATCCAAACCTCTTCCTTATCAAGTCTTACTTCTCAAGTTTTTAAAATGACATTTTAATAGGGGAGTTATTTCAATTAATCAATTTTTAAAAAGTAATAAGGGTGCCTGGAATGCATAGAATGTCAAAACATCTGGTTCTGAGATTTTTGCAGTGATTTCTGCAGTGCTTTTGAAGGATGGCAGCTAATGATATGAATCAGCAGCCCCAAAATATTCCCTGCTCAGAGAGTTAGTTAGAAACCTTCTTGAATTATATTTTTTTTTTTGGTGTAGGATTGAAACTCAAACATCAAGTCATGGACAGTAAAATATAAATTGAGATTGAGCTGTCAAAATACAATCATCTCTGTTGTGGCTGTGAAAGGTGGCCTGAGAAGTATTTTTGTCAAGGTATCTTTTTGGGGGCAGTTTACAGTGAATCTGGTGGTGCTGTTCCAGAGGAGTCATTAAGATCAACTTTATACTGATTTAAAACTGAACGAGTTGGGAAAGAAAACAATACAGGCAGAAGAAGATGTTTCTTTGTTGAAGGACAGAATTTTTCAGGTTTCCAGCACAGGTGGTTTGGTTGGTGACATTTTTACTGAGGTACCCAAGCAGATCAGATGAGTGTTCCTGCAGAGAATCCTCACCCAGCTGTCACTCACCCTTCCAGTGACATTAGGACAGGACTTTTGATAAAGTTGGAAAGAAGAGTGAGGGGAAATCCTGTTACAACTTCCAGCTATGCCTTTGGGGAAAGCGCTGTTCATTATTTCCTGATGCTTTTTAGGATTTTCCATCATGTAATTCACTTTTTTTTGTGGATAAATAAAATATTTCGGCATGTATCCACCAGTGGCTGTGTCTTCCAAATGCCACCTTTTCTTCTGGCAACTTGGGGAGAGGATTTTATATCTTATTTAAGAAGGGATCTCCCCCTCCCTGCTCCAGGTGTTTAGGGAGCACCTGGCTTTAGGGAACCTCAATAGTGCTTTCAGAGCGTGAGCTACTTTGTTGTGCCTATTTTTTATTATTTATAATCTCATCAAAGGATAGTTTATAATAAGGGGGTAAAGTTCAACCCTCCGTGATTTAGGTAATTTACAGATTTATTCAGCATCACAGTAAATTGGATTGCTTCTGGCTTTCTTAGAAATTAGTGAGTTTGTAGATCAGAAAGTTTGCAGTCTGTTTCTCTGAGGGATGTTACACATGAAGTGTTAACCCTTGATGAAGTAAAGCATCTGTGCTGGTAATTTCCTTGGAGCATTTTTCAGGAGGAGTCTTGTACTCCAGCATTTGATATATTTACAATTGATCAGCTTTAGCTGCATGGTTTCAATTGCTACCAGTGTGTTGTTTGATGTGCTATTGCTCCTTCTGCAACCCAGAGTGGTGGAACAAGAGGTGGAAGTTGAGTACTAGCCATGTCCATGTGGAGAAAAACATCTTCTGACTGTTCCTCCTACCTCAGAATCCTTCCCCACCTTCTCTCCTCTCCTGTGATGATCTGACACCCACCTGCTCCTTTTCCAGGGCTCAGACCTGTCCTGTGCTCCTCTGCATGTGGCCAAGGATGTCTTTATTCCAAAGTTACGGCTCCAGGCAGGCAGGAGATACTCAACAGCAGCTTTGGTGGCCACAGCTACCTAAATCTGAAAATGTTCTCCAGCCAATTAAAACCTCTTCCTGCTCTGTTGAATTTTGTGCTGATACTGCTGTGCTCTCTATAGGGGTGACAGGTGTCCTTTTGAGTATAATCATCCCTCAAAATGTTTTACAAAATCATTGGGGAGAAATTGAGGAACAAATCAGAACAAGTTGTACATCTGGTTGTTACTAAACAAAGTCCATGGATTTCCTTTCCATAAGACTTGAACAAACTGCATCAGATTCCAAAGCAGGGGAACATTTTCCAAATTTAAAGCTAAGGTATGAGTTTAAGCAAAAAGGAATAGTGATATGTCCAGGAAAATCGAGACTTTACTTACATAGAATATGATCAAAAGAATGCAAATCCTGTATTTTTTGTACACCATCACATGCATTTGCCAGTGATGGGATTGGTATGAGTGAAGTGAATATTTCAGATCCTCCTGTTTAAATGTCCTGTCGCTTTATGGTCAGAGATTCCAGTAGTAAATAAAGCTGCAGGCAAATTTTCATGTGAATGGAAATCTCGCCCTGGTAGCCTTGCAGTGAGTCTGAAAAGTGAAGTTTTTAATATAATGCTTTCCTTAATGAACATTTTGAACCCAAGAGGTTTTGTGCAAGAATTTTAGTTTCACTGAGGGACAGCCATATACTTAATACACTTGGTCTGGCAGAGATGGGTAATAATCATCTTTAAATCCGTAAGTGGTAGAAATGTCAAGTTTATGGCTAATATGGACTGTAAGAGTTTTCTGTCAAGTGTTAATGATAAACCCACTGCCTGTAAAAACTACAAAAGGACAGTGCCTCTTTAACAGGGACTACTGTTTGTGCTCCATGGAGCTTTGCAGTATTAGTAAAGCAGCATGAAAGAGTTGATTTTCATTTTATGTTGTGCTTGTGAGGCATTAACATGATGTTCTAACACTTGTAAATGAATACAGCTCTTGCCTAATCTGTCATTTTAATGCCTTATAGATTTTATTTCACTCTGTGTTGTACCAGATTCTCAATAATAATAATCAACTGCTTTGTTGTTCTCTTGCAGAAATTAAATTTCTGTAGTGAGTGTGCAACTAATAAAAGATGTTGCTTGAGGAAACAAAAAATAAATATGATGAATCATAAAAGTTGTATGTAGGGGGTTGCTCATATATGAAAGACAATTACTGAAGCAGTGGTAAATTCATCTGATTCTCATATTGTCAACAGCTTAATAACTCTCACAAAGGGTTTGCTGGAGCAGCTTCGTCTGTGTTGCTGTCTGTAATCAGCAGCGTGACCCCCGTGGACACTGATGTGTGGGGGAGCCTGGTACAGGTGTATATTTAGCGTTTTAAAAGGCTTCTGACATCACCCTGCTGCACTCTTGCTGAACCTGAGGAACTGCGGCTAAACCAACTTTGGCACCTGTGTGTGCCCAGCGTTTTGTCTCCTGGTTATCTGTGGGGGGATGTCCAGGAGCTGGGAGAGAAGAGCTGTCCTTGGTGTGTTGGTCAAACTGACCCTCACAGGGTGAAGGGAACCTTGTGTGCCACAAGTGCCTGACTGACAGCCCTGCCTGGATAAATACAAGCTTCTAAATGTGGCTTTTGAGAATATTAAATACAGGTTGGGTTTTGGCTTCACTCATGGGAAAGCATAGAGAAAGGAAAGTAGGAGAAAAAAGTTTTTGTACAAAGTCCTGTCTTTGAGATGCCCCTTTTGGATTCTGTTGGGGTCTCCTTACTCTTTAGGCAATGTGGTTCAGTACAGAATAGTCTGTGACTGTAGGTGGGTGTGTGGCTCAGGTTTGGGAATAAACCAGTTCCAATATCAGGTACAACTTACTGATATCCACTCTTTCTTCTTGAGGGATAACAAGCACAGGTGACAAGTAGCCAATACCATCACTTTCATCTTTAAAACCCCTTCTTTCTTAAGGGAGGTGGCTGTGAGCAGGGAACCAGGCTTTTAACCTGTGTGATGGGTCTGTAAAAGCAAAACTCCCTGCTTGGTGCTGTCTGCTCTCAGGGCACCCTAGTCTTTTGGCTTCAACATGACAACGTGATTGCTAATTTCCCTTTCCAGTAGTCAGAGCGCTGTAATTCCTTCTGTTTGATGAAGCACATGCAAAAGGATACAAACAATCTTTTATAGGAGACCAGGGGAGTTGATAAGGATGTTTAAGGCTCAATTCCTAAAACAATTTTGCATCCAACAGTTCCCATTAGGCATCAGAATGAAATAACAAAAGTTCCCAAACAGCTTGGTTTCATTTTAGTAGGAATCGCAGGATACCCAGCAGTTTTTGAAACTGTTGCTTTTTTTTCCCCCAAAAGGAACGTGAGCTCTCCTAAACAACCAGCTACTGCTGAGGAGATGGAGTATCAGCTTTGGTCTCAGCTGTGATCCTGTAGCAAAGAGGGGCATTAGACAGAGAATCATTTCAAGAGGGTTTATATTGCTATGGCCAATTTCTTATTTGGCCCTGAATCCTGGTGACAATGGTGGGGCTGCACAGGGACAGAACTTCTCCTGTCCTCTAACACGGAGTGTGGACCTGAAAGAAAACCTGGATGCTGGCTTCTCTCATGGAAAAGCCCATATTTAGTGATGTTAAATTTGGATACAAGCAGGGAAATAGTTTACAGAAAAGACTTTTTTTTGTTTGTTCACTGCTAACTGGCCTTTGATGCCATTACATTTGTTTATGTTGGCACACACCAAGTGTTGCCTGCCAAAAGCCAGGGGGAGGTGAGAGTACCTGTAGGAAGAACCCAGAAGGAAAAAGTGTTGGAAAACTTGTAACCACCGCAGAACCCACCTCCTTCATAAAATCAGATAATTCAGGCTCAGGGCATCCCTCAAATCCAACATCTAGCCTAAAGCAAGCTCATCCATTAGATCGGACCAGCTTGCTCAGAGTTTTTGTCCAGTGAGGTCTTGAAGCTCCAAGGCTGAGCCTGCACAGCCTCTTCCAATGCCAGGATTAAAATGCCTTAGGCACCTGCTGGAAACTCTCATGTTGGATATTTGAATGGGTTTGGCTGAAACAGTGGCTCTAAAATCAGGTGCTGGCTCTCGAGACAGGGCTCTGGGGGCCAGCACCCCCCCCATGTTCTCATCTGAGTTTTGCCTTGAACTTGCTGAGAGCCTTCCAGCAAGTCACCGTTCCCCCTCTGTCTCAATTTCCCCAGTTATAAAATGGGGATAATAATCCTTACCTACCCTACAGGGTGTTGTGAGGATTAATTAGTTGTTGGTACGGCGTGTGAAAGATGTAAATAGCCACATAAATGCTGGATATTATCATTATAATGAGAACCACACAGCACTGCAAGACAAGAAATGGTCTCCAAATAGACTGCAAGTGCCATTATGACCCCCCCCAAGAGCAGCTTCTGGGGTTTGTTTGAAACACCAGCAGGCACCAGGCTTCCAAATCCACAGTTTGATGCTCTGCTGTAGCATTGAACGTTTCTTTTTCTCTTGCCAGTTGTTTTTTTTTTATAGTCAGTGCAAGTTAGAACAACAGTCTCAGGTAAACATATGTAGTGGTCCTGCTTGAATAAGCACTGGCTTTGATGTTGTTTACATTAAATGTATAAGGATCATTAGGAGGACAAGGTGACACAGTCAGTTATTGTGATGGCCTCCAGGCACTTCACCACTGACACCTGGCTTTGAATGCCAATTGGAGACAGCCCAAATTATTGTAAAAGTGGGAAGTTTGTCCTCCTGAAACTCAAATTCACCATTCAGATGTCTATTATGGTAATCCACTCTTGGACAACACTTTATTTAATGATATTGTATAATTTAGGAAATATATTTAATTATATTTTGTAATTTAGAAAATAATCTGAAAAAAAAAACCCAAACCCAACCCATGAGGAGGGTTTGTCAGGATTGCTGTGACACAGCAGTCACTGGTGCCACCAGCCAGAGCTGCACTGAGTGATCTCAGCAAGTCCAGGAGTGAAGCACCGTTGCTGGAAATGTTAAAATGCCCACCCAAGAGTAAAAATTCTGGCTTTATAACTCTTTGTACAAAGTAGGACTCTCACCATTGTCGTCGAAGTCACTGGGTCAGATCTGATTTCTTTTTTTCCCCCTGTATGAAATGGAAAAAAAAAAATGCTGTTCATAGATTTCTGTTTAATAGTGTTTGCCAGACAAAGTAGAATTTTCACAGCACAAGTTCTATAGCTCGAGAGTCCTATTCACTCAGCATTTATTTTATAGGTCTTTTATCCACCCTTTCTGGCTTAAAAAAAAAAAAAAAAAAAAGGAAAAACAGGGAATTTACCCACTTAAAGTGAGCTTTGCACCAAAACTGTCTTCTGGGGATTTTTTGTAGTGTTAATGAAATCTCAAGAAGACATTAATAATGATCTTCAGGCGCAGAACTCATAAAATTAATATTAACAGCTAAAAAAGGAGACGTATTTCCCACTCTAGCAGAAAATATATACACTTCCCTTTCCATAAATATGGTTTCTCTCAGATGATATTTTACAGTGACGTGGGATCCAGTTGTGGGTGTGAGAGCTGAAGCTGCTGTGTCCTGATGCTGCATTTAGGGCTGGATTTGGCTTTGGGCCACTCCCTCCCCTCCCTGCCAGAATTCCCTGTGCTTGGACCTTTTTTGTGCATAGAACATCAGGCAGGTGCTGGGAGATGTTGAGTTGGTTATTCCTGTACAGGTTCTGCAGGAGGAGCAGTTGGATTCCTGGGGAACACTGGGTTAAGTTTTGTCTTAGGAAGAGTTATTCGTACAAGTGTGCAATGCCTGGATGTCTGCACAACCAACCAGGGCACTTGAAGGGTGCTGGTTTTTCATGGTTTTTACATTCTTCTCATATTCAGCTGTAGATGAACAGGGAAATGCAGAGCAAGTCTAGCTCAGCTTTGAAACTCCCAGTGTGGACCAGTTTTATGCAAGCTCAAAGTCAAGACTTAAAATACTTTGATTTCTTGTTCAGCTACTTATCTAAGTACATTTTAATGTTCATATTCCCTCTGACAGGTATCAATACACTTCAGAGTCACATGGTGTGGAGTTGTGAGGTCACTTTGTCAGGAAATGTTCCTGCCATTGACAACCCCCCCAAGGCCAGGGAATACCTTGCTGGAAGGTGACTGTTTAAAGAAGAGCAGGAAATACAGGGAGGCTTTTTCCAGCTCACCCAAAGCTGGGCTGGAAGTTGTTGTCATAATCCAGTTAATACAAAAAATCTTCTAGAAAAAGGAAGGTTGCTGTGGGGATGCTGATAAGTCTGTGCCTGATAAAATGTGTTTTATTTTAGCATTATTTGTTGATTTTGCTCTCATATGTGCTTTCTAGGCACATAAATGTCCAATGGTTTTAATTTAGCTAAGTTGTTAGCAGGGATATCTGTGGCAGGAAGTCCTGTAGTCTATTTTTTCACCGTAAAAAAAAGAAAAAAAGCCATGTTTCGAATTTGCTACTGTCTGATTGAATTAATTACATAATTAACTTCTCAAACACAACGGGCTGAAAAGTTTATTTTTCTGCTGCTTTTAGGTGGCTTTGCCATGACTTAGCAGCACAGGAGAATTAATACCCAGCCAGGGCTCAGCTTTATGTGGTTCTGGAGAAGCAGACAGCACAGTTATCCCTCTGCTGCAATTCCTGCCTGCAAACACTTCAGTTCATTCCTGTGAAAAAGTTGAGTTTTGCAGCATTTTGAGTTGTATTTAAAAAGAACCACCTTGCAAATGTGATTCTGGCTGGGGATTATTATCTCTATATGTTGCTAATTCCTGAATAATGATGTGTATGGGGAGTTCTGTTGAAGGGTGTGGAGGAAGGATGATTGAAGGCACTTGCAGATGGAAGTCACAGATTCCTCTCGGATGGTGACAGTTTCCAAGCTCTGTATGGCAGATTTTTCTCTGGCCTAATATGTAGTTTATCATATTTCTCTCACTTTTTATGACTGATTTATCATTACTTTGAGTTCTTTTTCTGAGAATGCTCCCAGCATCCAGCAATGAATAAATGCAAATGGTTATTTATGGTGTGTGGAAAATGACTCAGTATTTTCTTTAATTCATTACAGTGATGAGGGTATTTCTGGAGTGTACAAATGTTTTTTCAAAACATTTTTTCAGGGTGTATAAACCATTCAGTTGGCCACTGTGTCTCTTTTATAAGAGTGTGGGCATCATTTTCAGTGGGACATGTGGAACCTGAGTATTTCAGGGTGCACTTTAGAGCCAGGTGAATTTGGGGTCTTGCATAGTTTTCTGCAGATTTTTGGTTGGTGGTTGTTTTTGGTTTTTTTTCCTTTGTGGGGGACATGACCCAAAATTTAAAACAGAACTGATGGGAGGCATGCAGACCTACTGGCATATCTATTGAAACTAGAAAGAAAAAATGCTTCTTCAGACCCTTGTGAAGCAATATTGCTTAATTAACCCTACTTAAGCCCTACCTTGTGAAAAGGTTAATGGGATTTTTAATGACCTTGAGTGGTCAAGGCCTCAATTTTACATTTCTTCTGAAAGAAAATGGAAAAATAGAACAAGAAAGCCATTCAAACTTCTGTGAATCTGGGGGGAAAAAAATTGGTTTACAGCAACAGTTGAGGTCATTTCCTGTTTCATTTGAAATGGTTTCCCCGTTCCTTACCTGGGTGTTTGATGCAGCTGGGTGTGGGTTGGGTGGAGAAGCTCTGCAGGGACAAAGCTGAACAGGGAACCTTGGCAGAGGTAGAGCATTATCCCCTCACTTCATGGAGTATTTAGAGTCCTCTTGATAAGGGATCATGGCACTGGTACCAACACCAGATTCTCCCTTGCAAGAATGCTCATAATTAATTTGATTCTTGCTAATTTTCAGTAATTCAGGTAATATGTGGACGTTTGCTTGCAAAGGCACCTGAGCTCCAGTTTGACTGTGGGTACACATTTCTGGGTGTTTTTATCAGGAAAGAGCAGAGATTGTGGAACGTTCCATGAATTAGGAGAGCTGTGGTAGCATGGTGCTGTTAGTCTTGGTGAGCCGGCCTCCAGAGGGTGATACAGATGTTCTGCCTGGTAGAAAACATACACACATACTAATGAGTGCATTGTAAGAGTTAATTAATGAGAGGGATATTACTTGTGAACAGTCAATACAGCGCTGCATTCATCCAGAGGGTCAGGAATGTGCTTTCTTTGAATTTATCTAACATGGTATGCAGCAAAACACTTGGGGCGCTGCAGATGAAGCTATTAATTGCATTAAAAACTGGCCATAATTAGGTTTGGAATGTAACTGTAATCTCTGGGATCAATGGTTCCTGACACCTGTCAAGTGGCAGGAGGGTAAAACCTTCTATAACCCTGATGAACACGTGCATGTGTCACATCCTTATCACACAGAGCAGTGAACTTTAAAGGTTGGAGGGTGGAATGAGCTGCTGTGAAATTCAAATTCACTGCAATGACGTCGTGTTTTGCTCCTGTGGCCGGGTTCAGAGTGCTGTGATTGTCTGGCATTCCTCTGAAACCAGGGAACCTGAGTTTGGCTTTGTGCTTCACATACCTTCACATCCACAATTCCTGTAAAATATGTGTGTGCTGCCTCTCTACAGAGACACACTGTGACCCACGACTTGATTAAATCAAAAGGAGCATTTAAAAATTGCTGAACTTAAACCGTGTGTCACTTCCATCTAATTTGTGGGAAGCTGTTAAATAAGTCTTCCTGTCTCCCCCAAAACACCCCAAGGATCTGTTCTCTAATGCACTGTTCTGTATAAACAAGTATAAATGTTTAAAAAGTAAAGAATACTAATCAAGAGATGGAAGACACGCGCTGCTTAATAAATCTTGCCTTCAATTTATTTGTCTAGTATTACAAAGGCAGAGGAGATATCAATTAATATAGGCAAAGAGGACCCATAATTTATAATTAACTGGCAAGTGGTTTGTAACAAACAGCAGCACTGAATCTAATAGCCAGTAGAAAAATAACTGGTGTTGATTTGTCCCTCGGCAAATTAATAGAGTGCTTATCAATGACAGGGTTACATAAAACTGCTAAATAAATAATCATCAGTGAGTTAGAGTGAAGCAGATCTTTAACAAGCTTAATCTGAACCTCTTGACATCTGCAGACTATGAAGAGATTAAATGCTAAGAAAGAGAAGATGCACTATGCACATCATAAGCACGCTCAGGAGCTGGGCGAGATCGTGTTCTTGGGTAATGGGGAGCAAGGAAACATTTTTATTGCAAAATTACAGTGAAAAATGATTTTCATTATAATTAGACTGAAAATTATAAAAGGTATATCAAAGAAAGGCTGAATTGGAATTAAGCAGATGAGAATGGCACTACATCTCTAAGCAATGAAAACACATCGGTGGAGCTGCCTTTGATATATTTTTGGCTCAAGGTTTTTTCTTGGTTTTATTACTCACCTCTGTCCACTTCTGGTTTCTGTGTCACTTTTGCTGATATTCCCTGGTAGCTCACTTAAATCATCACAACAGCTGAGCAGTGCACCTGATTTTCAGAATGGGTCTTATTTATGAGCCTGGAGATATATATATTTGGTATAATTTCTAGACATGTTTTACTTTTACAAAGGCTTTTTGTGCAGTAATTCTATGCATTAAGGTCTCTCCAGCCCTTGCTCAATGGTAATAGGAGCTAGTTTTGTCCTGGAAAGCTCAGAAGACCTAGTCAGAGCCATGCTGGGGAGTCTTAAAAGGCTTTGTCTGCAGGTGGAGATGGACAGGAATATTCTGCAGGAGCCATTGTGCTGGATGCTCAGGGACTGGAGATGGGATGCAGATCCCAGAGGGTCACCAGTAGCTCCTTGCAAGACTGCTGGTGATCAGTTCCTGGCTGTGTCCTTGCAGATTTTTGGCATTAAGGAGGAAGGGGCTTTCCTCTGAAATCCACCCATGGATTAGCCTATAGTGTGAATTCCCTGGGTATTAATTCCTTGTCATTTTCCCTCGAGGCCTCTCTCCTTTTTCTGGTCTTGAGAAGAAAGAAATTTCCTGCAAGTGAGATTGCTGTTTTTTGGGACAGAAAGTGAATAAAGCGAAGTTCACTACCTTCAGAAATCTTTGTTGCCACTTTGCAGGATTCACATCTGGAGCAGAACCTGACCTATGTTGCTTTTCTAGACTCTTGTCCCTGTAGAGGCTGGGAAGGAGAATTTTTAGGACCCACTTGGAGCAAAGTGAAATTTTTCCTCGTGGGTGGCAGTGGGAGCTGCAGTCATGAGAGAGAAACCTCATACAAATAATGCTGCACTAGTTTATTTTTGTGTGGCTCTCCCAATTTTTATTCAAAGACTGAGTCACCATTTGAAAAGAACAGAGTAGAGTCTCAATTTTTTTTTTCTTCCTTAAATAAAGCCTTTCTCTGATGGACCAATACTGTCTAGTACCATGCTGCAATAACTGATCAATACGTTGATGCTTCAATGGGGGTTTGGTGTGGTTTGGGTTTGGTTTTGGGCTTTTTGGTGGGTTTTTTGTTTTGTTTTAATAAAGGGACTGTGGTAGCCTCAGACACTGCTGTCACCACGTTGGCAGGATGGCCATGTCTGAGGTGCTATCAGGGAGGTTACAGGGCATTCATCAAAATCAAGCTGATGCAAGCATGAATACTCCCCAGAATGAGACCTTTTATGCTGAAAAAATGCTGAAGGCTGAAAAGGGGCTAATTTATTTAAATTATCTGTATACATGTCAAGCCCCATAGTTTCCAGAGGAAGCTGACAATCGTAAAAGAGAGCTTTTCTTAAATTTAACAACAAAAGCCTAACAGGGGAAGTTATACCAGAAAACCTGAGCAACTGAGCTGATAATCATCTGTAGCAATGCAGATGTACAAAAATACAGTTTTTTGCTATTAAGCTTTTAAATGTCAGTGAATGGCAGTTTAGTAGATCATTTGCTAATAATGATTACATTTCTCATTAAAATGTTTCCTTCATTATTCTTCAGGTAGAAATGTGTAATTCAACGATTGTTACATCAATTATACTTAAAAAGCTCATTAAAATACTGAAATATTATCTCTCGTAGCCGGAGTACTTTAAGAGTACTGTACTAATTACAAACGGAATAAACTCTTGTAATATCACCATTTGAATTGATGCCTTATAAATTCTTAATGCAAAGCTAACATATAAAGTGTAAATCAAATATATAGATCCAATAAAACAAAACCTTTTTAATCTTGTTTTACCTTCAAAAGGATTCTGATTATTGTAATTAAATAATGCATGATATAATAAAGATCTAGAATGTGTGATTATTTCATTGGCAATTGAATATTGGTGCTTTTTATTTATGCAAGCAATTTATCACAGACAATATGCATCAAGCATTAAAATATTGATACAATTATACCTATCCTGCTGAACCACTAAAAAACCCCCGTGACATGGCTCTCTGCTGATGAAACAAGGATGGCTTGAAATCCTTGTTAAATTTTAATATTCTGATGTGCTGGGTTATGCTAATTCTGCTATGGAATAATATCTCCTGTTTTGCCTTTTCTTTCTGTGGGGTTACAAATGCAGCTTCACTTGGCGTGGCAAGCTCTGCTTGCAGCTCTGCTGTTCACTCCTGTAAGGGACAGCAAAAGGCTGCTTTGAATTCCACTTTTCAGAGTTACTGTTTTGCTGTGAGTACAACTTCACAATGTTAATTTTCCTGTCCTTTCTCAAGTTTTGCTAAGGCTTCTGGCCCAAGTCAGGGATACCTTGCTGGAAGTGGCTCAGTTTAGTAAGACTGGTTTCAAAGCAGATGCACTCAGTTTTGTCCCAATTTAAGGCTGGCATCGTGGTGTCAAGGTAAAATATAAAAGGAACAATCAGCTCCTTGTGGTCAAAGCAGCGACTCGACCAGGCCAGATGTAAATTGTGAAATTGGACAGAATTTCCGTATCTTTAATCTTATAAAACCAGATGCTTTCTAAAGCAGCTAAAAAGCTGCACTTAATAGACTGGCAATTATTTATGCAGGTGAGCTGAGGTGCAGGGGACTACTTAAGGCTCCTGAGCTTGTCCCTTGTCACTCAGTTGAAAGCAAATGTGTGTTTAGCAGCCCACAAACAGCACTGGGTGCCCACCTCCACCTGCTATTTCAGCCCAGCCAGCGGTCATGGGAGGAGCTGGATTTCTCTGAACAGAACAACTCTGCGGAAATTTGTACAAGATTAACCTATCCCACTACTCAAATTTTTTTGAGGGATGTCTTGAATACACGACAATGACACATTTTACAGTACAAAGAAAATGAAGTGGCCTAACCTAAATACTTGCATCTGGCTTTCCAAAATAGCCTTTAAGTATCATGGTGCTTCCAAGTGAAAAAAAAGAGTTGCAAACCTCTGAATAAACAGCAAGAAAGGTCAAAACCCACCACTAAAACATAAGGATTGAATAATTCTGGGTAGAAGTGAGCCTTTTGCTGAGGGCCAGCTTTGAGAATGCTCAGGATTTTCAGACACCTAATAGTGACTGTAACTTGATAAAATTATAAAACCATAATTGATGTGTCTGATTCACCAAATTGATGAGCACAACCTGCAAAGCGTCGAACACTCATCTCTCTTTGTGCTCTCTGAAGGAAGAGAGCATTTAGTGACTTGCAGGATGAGAAGTTTTCTTTTTCCATAACTCACCATGAACTTCACAGTTAGGATTTTATACTATTGGATGAGAGAATTTTTCTTTTCTTTTTGCTAGATGTGCTTGTTTTTCCTCAGTTCAGTACTGCCTGATCATCACAAATGTCTCTGCTCTGTCATATTTGTGAGCTCCTGTTTAGCTCAAATTAAAATCAAGCTCTCAGAACAAATAGTCCAGTGACCAAAGGCTGGTATTTCAAGGCATCTACTGAGTTTAGACAAATACAACCAAAAATGGGTTAAGGGGAAAGTTTTAGCACTGTTTAGGATCTAAAACTGAAAGCTTTCATTGACTAAATAATGGGAGGGGGGAAGAGCTAGTTAATTAAGTAGCTGGCTTGCTAATTGATTTTTTAAAAAGGCAGTAATTTGCAGGCATATGCTGGTGGTGGCTGTGTGTTCCTCTCTGCCTCGCCCCCAGCCCACAGGCAGGGACTGTGCAGGGATCACATAATCACAGTGCTGTCACAGGTCTGACAGAGCTGAGCACCCACTGCTTCTACCCACTTGCAATTTGCCAGCACTTTAAAGCCATTACCCACATGTGCATATTCTTCTTGTCCATGGACACTCCAGGAGCTAAAAAGTCCCGAGGAAAAAAGCATCCTAATTTCTTTGGGTTGGCAGATGAGAGTATTTTCATCCTTAGGTTTGAAATTCTTCAGCTTGGTGGTTGGAGTTGTCTCTACACTGGGGTTAATTGAGAGAAAGGACTTGATAAGATGTGGCTTTGAATCATTTGTTTTAAAGGAGTAAAAATTCTTGGGGCTTATTAGCCCTGAAAAATATATTAATGGTTTACCTGTTCCAGCAGCAGCCTGCACTGCAAATGTGGCCCTTGGAATATAGATACTTTTTCTCTATAAAAGTAGCTGATTTAGTCAGAAAGGTGACAGTTAAGGCTCGTTGCAGGGGAAATTTTTGCATCTTTGCAGAGTGACTTTTTTTTGCTGTACTTTACCATAGTGGCTGTCCATCACAGTTGTTATGTATGCAGGCTGAGTGAGCCCGCGGGGGATCCTAGTTATTTACACTCTTTTTCAAGCTTCGAAGCTGTTATAATCATTCGCTGTCAACTTTGTGCTGACACTGAATTTTACTTTGTGTTTTTTATGCTCGGTTTGGGTCTAAAATACTGGCATCCATACCCTACACTGTAATTCTATGGGTGACTGAGTTGACCAGCAATATACAGCATTACTAACAGAGCTTTAGAAACCTGCTGCATATGGAGATTTCAGGATTTGTTGATTGTGGACAGTAAACAAAGTCCCCAGGCTTTATGCTTTTATCCTAGTGGTGGCCCTCAGGAATAAACTGTGTACGGCGTTTCATCTCATTGCATTTTCATCTTTACAAAAATGTAAATATTATTTTCCTTTCCTCCAAAGCTGCAAAGTTAGAGCAGGAAAACTTTTTCATTGCATTTTTTATTTTCGTGCTGGCTTGTTTTCTCCAGCATTCTTGTGTTGTAAGAAATGCATATTTCCCTGTGATCACCATATGTTTAGCATGAGGCTGCAGAGAGAAGTGGAGCTGGTAATGGGCTAATACCTCAGCTCCAAATTGAAATAATGCCTTGTGTAAAACGTTGGGAGTAAATTATCAGCCAAGTGCATGCATTGACAAATATATAGGGGTTTTTACACCCTTTTAGGCTTAGAAAGGCAAATTTGCATGGCTGTGCTGAAGTGTCTGTGGTCTGCAGTGCAGTGAGTGAACAAACTTCTTTGGCACGTGCAGCAAACCTTTCCTTGCTGGCATCCCAGGCTGATTCCTGCCCGTTGGAAGTGTGGGATTTCCATGTCCAAGTTCTAACTCCCGTGTGGAATTCCAGGTGTTCGAGGGCCCAAAGGGAGCGATCGCACAAAACGATCCGACCCCGTTCCTAACTGGACTTGAAATAAAACTGGTCAAGGAGCTTGTGTGCTTGGTCAATGTAATAAAGTAGACAAATAATTACTGAGCAAATCAAACACACTTACACTTCAGATGATTTTGAAATATTATCTATAATCGGGCACTTCTGTGCTAGGAGGAAAGGTTAATAAAGTAATTTAAAAAAGATTGTGTAGAGTATTATAGAAACAGAAGAGGACTGGTGATCATAATTGTTAATCTCCTGAAACACCAGTCCTCTACTGCAGAAGGCATATATTTTAGCACAACTCCTTATTGTTCATTCCACTTACTATGATATTATACTGCTTAATTACCTTTTGTAAGAAATCTTATTTTACCCTTCTTTTTTTTTTTTCCTTTAATAACAGATAATGCTGATGGAAATATTTTAGAAGAAAAGCTTATTTAAAGTCCTACCTGCTAGGGATTGATATTAAAACAGTTGCAGTAGGTGGGCAGGTAGATATTTAGGGACTGAATTGCTGCAGAAGCTGTGTTGTGAAATACCACAGTGAAGAGGGTAAATGCATTCTCTGCCACTGTGTTTTAGCCACGCTGTGTGGCTGGAGCCTGGTATGGAATACAAGGATGTCTGAGTTTTGGGTTTTGATAGTTGTGATTATTGCCTCTGAGCCACATTTCTAGTTCATGGCGTTCAGATAACCAAGACAAAACAGTACAGCATCTCTGAGTTAGGGTAGTCTTGCTCCTGGCTGGGGTAGCAGAAGTAAGAAAAAAGTCATAACCATAATAATGGATGTGATGGGAAATATTCTTAACAGCGAGTTTAGTGTGTGTTTAATATGGTTTGGATTGGAGAAAGTCTCCTTCAGGCACACAGGATGTTGTCAGAGAACACACACCTGTGTTCCATCTCCAGGGGGATAATCCTGAGGATGCCTCAACAAATAATTTCCTCTAATGCATAATCTTGACTGGTAGTGACTAATGGTGAATAAGAATATGGTTGTTACTTGCATCCTTTTAAAAAAACTTCCCCTGAGTGGTTTGGCTCTGGTCAAGGCAGACTTTTTTATCACTTGTAACACAAACATTAGAGTTTGTTGTTGGGTTTTGTCACCTTCACAGTTCTATGTTAAGATTGAAATTTTCCTGTAACCTTCTCTAAATACGAGATAGGCAGGGAAGAAGACTGGATAACATCTATAGGGGCTTTACATAATTAAGGCCAGAGCACACAACAGTGTGACTTTTTTTTTTTGTTTTTTTTTTGCAAATGAGGATCCAGAATGTCACACTGAATATTTGAGGTACAATGGACCAAACAGGTCAGGACAGTAACATAGTCATAGTAATTACCTTCATCTGGCAAAAATATTTCAATTTTTTGAAATGACAGTGATGAGCAATAAAGTAAAATGATCACCCACCTTTAGAATACCTATTACCAAAACAATTCTCTAGAAAAAGAACAGCTTAAAATATCCACAGGAACATAAAGCACCAGTTCTGGAGTCAGACACGGCCTTCCTATTTCCATGGGCTGTGGGGCTCTCAAAACAGCTGACTTGCAATGCCAGGCCTGGTTCCAGACCAGGGGGGAAAAATTACTGCAATTAAGGATGTATAAATAAAGAGAATACTATCCATCACACTGCTCTAAAAATAAAATCTTTTTTTTTTTTTTTTTGCTTTTGGGTTTTATACAAATCACTTATATCCTCCTTAAAAGAGATTTTTTTAATATAAATATAGTGAATGCGAAACACCATTAATCCAGTAGTAATATCATCTGATAGTAGTTAATCCCTTCTTAGGGATGGCTTTGCCCAGTCCTTTGGAATATAGAAATGTGCTTTCACTGTTAGGCATTTTGTTTAAGCATCAATCAGTTCTTAATGCTTAATTGTCTTTTTTTTCCCCCCCTTTCTCCCTCTATAAAAGACCACCAAGTAAAATGAATCCTGTCTTGAAAAGCATTTCCTTGGGAGTCTCATTACATTGTTTAGCCGGTGATTTTGTATTCCGAGGTTATGGATCAAGGGCAGTGCCATGCCTGTGGTTTGGACTTGGCTCTGTGCTGTGACAGGATGATGCAGACATACCAGAAGATCCTAATCTGTCAGAGGAAGTCTATTAAGTTCAAGCCCCTAAGCTGTCTCAGCCAAATCAGTGATACCAAACTTACATTTGTTTTTGTGGTGACCATTCATTTTGGTCAAATGAAGAAATTGCTAGTGTGGGTTTTGTGGCTTCGGGGGTGAAATCTATGAATGTCACAGATCTTTTAGCCTTTCTGCTCTCTCTGAAACATTATTGAGGATGCTCTTGGATGGGAAAAAAAAAAAAAGAAAAAAAAACCCAAGCATTTTTATTGCAGCTGTTTATAAGTCACCTTGATCAGAAAAAGTTGGGGAAAAGAAGCATTAGCTTCTATGGAAATAATTCTTTTTGTGAATAATAGATAAGGATGAGAAAAAAGAGAGGCTGTCCGCAGGAAGAAAAAGCAGTTTTGAAATGCATGCAGAAGGACTCATGTTTTGGAATGGGAGTGAGTTTGAACCCTGCTGCAGGCTGTGGACCTTGGCCTTGTTCTGGAATCTGAGGGCCTGACTGGTTTGGAGGTCCCCTCAGCACAGGAGATCAAACAGAAAAAGGATTTTATGCGTTTTGTTGGTCTAACAGATTTAACTGCAGATCTTCAGTTTCTGTGTAAATATCCACTGTTAAACATCAGGATGGTGAACTTAGAACTTCTTGTGCTGTTTTAGCCAGAGAATAAAAATATAGGACAGATTTGGGCCCTTTTTTGTGGGATAAGAACCAATTGCTTATTTTGCAGTCTTTTTTAGCTCCAAGTCATTTTCTGTCTTGATGATATTTGATATTATATTTTTCTCATCTCTCTTTCGTCAAGTTCTAAAGGTAAAAAATTCTGTCCCCATTGAAGTCAGATTTTGGCCACACTCTTCAGTGGGATCAGGTTTCCATCCTGTGTGTGCCACTTGGCTCATTTTTTAATTTGTGCTGCTTTCCTTCTGGATGGGGCTGTTGAGAAAACCTCAATCAGGATCATTGTGAAGGGTGTGGAAGAGGGAATGGCAATGTGGTGTTTATAAAACCTGAGTTTGATTAGGCACTGCTGCACCCCAGCTTCATTAGCTCCCTTCTCCTCCTGCGTCGTTCAAATTCTCCCCATGTGGGGCTCTTATTGAGAAGTTTATGTGACTTTCCACTCCTCATTCCCTCTGCCCCTGCTCCTGTTTTCCCCTCCCTGTTTGCCAGCTACTCTGCTGAGGACAGCTAATTCTTCAGGAGCCTGTTTCCTCAGGAATGTGGAACAGCATTCAAAGTCCCGGGCTAATTCAGAGTGCCACAACCAGCAAACACATCTGGATGCAAAATGTGTGAATGGAAAGCTCCTGCAAGAGGGATTAGAGAACAGATACAGGGTGGGAAAGCCCCAAACAACTCAGGCATTTCTAAAATGTGGTCCTTGTTTAAACTAATAGGTTTTGTGCTTAGGAAGATGCAGTAGAAAATTAATCTAATTAATGCATTTGCTTTATTATAGTAAGATATTACTTTATATTTCTTATAATAAATTATTTCAGAATGTGACAGACATTCAAAAAATCACTTCTTTTTTATTTGCCTTTGTGTAAAAAAGGCAGAAGGAGTCACTTCAGGTCTTCCAAAATGAATCATCGACTGTGACAAATAGTAATTAGAGTATGATTTCTATGAAAGAAAACAAAGATTGCAAAGATATAGTTAAGTCCATTTCCTTTCAAAAAAGTAGCATTGTTAGGAGAAAAAAAAAAAACTGGCTAATTTCTAGAAAGTGCTGAATTTTTTTTAGAAAAAGACATTTAGTTAAATGGTAACCTTATAAAACTTTATTTATTTGACTCTTCCTTTGTTGAAAACACTGTTTTTAAGACTGGTAATGGGCAATGCCAAACCCAGCAGTAAAGTTCCCAAAGATACTGGTCCATCAGTGTTTTTCCTGCCCTGGGTTGTACTGTACAGCTCAGGAGTAGTTTAAAGCTATTTAATGGGAAGCCACCTGCTGCAGTGTAACCTTATCAATACCCTTTGGAGATGGCTGGGATGGCTCTGGATCCTGAGCAGCTGCAGAAAGGAAAAGGAGTTGATTTGTTGCTCCATGGGCTGATATGGATGAGGTGGAGTTGATGTCTCATCCCTCAGCCCATGGTATTTACAGTGAGGGAACATCAGGTGTGAGGAGAATTCTTTCACAGGAGGTGTTCTGGTGTGTGGCAGAAGGAACTGGGAACGCAGAATTCAGCTAAGTGAAAAAATAGATCAAACCTGCAGCACATCCATGTTGCTGTCTTTTGCTTTGGGAAAATTTAACTGTGCTCAAAACAAAAATGGTAAAACCCAAAGTTGATGAGAAACCTCTAATATTACACATAAAGGTGTTCTAACTAACTTGGAACAGAAAAAAAAAAAAAAAGAAAGCAAGAATGTGGCAAAGAAAAATTACCATTTCAGATTCCAGCAGACGGGACTGATCCCTCATCTTTAGTCTTTCCAGTCACTGGGAGTGGTGGTCAATCATTCATGTATATTCTGAAACCAGAGGTGCTGATGGTCTGCTTTGGGCCCCATTTGGAGAAATCTGAGGGGTGCTGTAACCCTGATCAGGCTACCCTGGAGCAAAGAAGGATGTTCTTACCTCAGAGATGCTGTGGGTGCTTTGTGCACCCCTTAAACCCCCTCATGAACCAACACACAAAACAAATTCCCCAGGCTGTCTCCTGCCAGCCAGAACCCCTTGCAACATCGCTCCTTCCACATTGCTCCTTCCACATTGAAAAGAATTTGTTTGTCTTAAAAGGCCCTGTGTATGTGTACAGAACTGATTTGAATAATTTTAAATGTGCAGCAATATTGGGTATTGTGGCTTGTGGCACTAGAACAAGAAAACGTGCCCAATGCAGTGATACCAAAGGTGCTTCAGAGGGTGTGTGTCACAGTCACACGAGTGTGTGGCGGAGCTCTTCAATCAGCTGAGACTTATTTCAAGGCAGTATTTCCTGTCAGAATCCCCCCAGCTAGAAAAATAGAATGAAAAGCCACGTATCAACCTCGCATTTCAAATATGAACTGGAAACAAACCCAATTTACAATTCAGGACATGAAAATTGTTCTCTTCTGCCATAATTCAATTCACGTTTGGTTTATTTGAGAATTCATGTGTTATAACCCTTCTTGCTCACACTTCTGAGCGTCTTGGTTTGTTGCAGCCACTAAGGCTGAGTTTTATTCTTTTTTTATTATTATTGTTTTTGTTTCTTCTGGGTTTATATTGCAAGAGGAGGCCTACCCCTCCCGACCTTCCACCTGAGGGCAGCACAGTCATCAGCTCTGACTAACTTCGAGTCAATCTTTGTGTCCAAATCCAGCTTCCCCGCAGCTCCAGCTCACGTTTTGTTTTAATCCCCCCTTACATTGTTTGCAATAACGAGAGATATGATCACTCTAACTTTTCAAACCTTTCAACTTCCCTTTACTGGGAGCTGCATCCCTTGCTTGGCGTCACAACACAGAGAAATCGCCTCTGTTGTTCCCTTTGCCATTAAAGCGTGCGACACCTTTCTTTGTCTTACCTTGATGTGTTAATGTAGGAGTAGCAAATGCAGGATGAAGTGCCAGGAGGGTTTGGATATTTAAACACATCCCTTTAGTTCCGTGCCGTGCAAAATGACGCCGAACCTTTTCTGCTACCGTTCTGAGATCTGCTCTCAAACGGGATGCTGACAGTGCAAGGGGTAACACCTTTCAGCAGGTAAAACTATGTTGTTAGGGAAGGGATGGATGGCAGGGATGCTGACAACAATTAGCACATGCTCCTCATTAACAAGCGGAGCGGGAATGGCAGGCTGCCATCAGCCTGGTAGTTACGGGGCAGTTTAATTTCTAACGAATGTGAGCACTGGATTAGGAACAATATTCAACAAAATGCTGCCTGCATTCTCTTATGGCTTTCATTACCAAATTGAAAATCTGTGTAGATTTCTGAAAATTACTTTTAAATGTAGCCAATCTCCTCGACTGCAAGGCTTGATTTGCTGGTGAGGGAGTCCTGCTGTGAGATTTTAATGAAAGATCATAGTGCCCCTCCAAGACCGTCAAAGAGCTATGGGCCCTAAAAGACCTGAAATAATCTGTTTTACTTTTAATGGCAGCCATTTTATATTCATTAAGATCAAAATGCAGTTTTGCAGGCAAATTGCAAAGCTGTTCCACTCACAGCTTGAGAACCTGGAGGCCCTACAGCTTTTTATCTTGTTCATAAGCAAATATGCAGTTAATATCTTTTAATATGCTTTGATGCTTGGTACCTTATGGGTACATTGTACTGGAGGTTAGAGAACTGCATGTTTCTTTGGCAGTGCTAGCAACGAACTAAAGCACCAGTCCTTTTATTTCCATAATGGCAGAAGAAATGAGTCTTTTTTTTTCCTTTTTTTTTTCTTTTTTTTCCTTTTTTTTTTCCTTATATGAGCTCAGCTCAAATAAATTGTAAAGCACTATGTAGTATATGTCCAGGGTCTCATGGAAGGCACATTTTTTTCCCTGCATTCCATCTGTTGGTGGTTCTTATTATTTAAATTTATACGGCCACATTATTTAAATGTAAACAGCCAAATAAGATAGGATCAAATCATTGGCATCTGGGAACTGTGCTCTTATCCTCTTTGATTGTGAGGTTGTGTGCATTAATAATGGAGTTCTAAGGACTGTGATTCCACCTGATATACTGTATGACCTTAACAGTTGTGATTTTATCAGGGTTTCACTGTATGAGAAAATGAAGGTATTTTGCAGCTCATTTCTGGCAAGGTTAGTTTGCATTATCTCGTGTCCGGAGTAGTTCTGATTTGTGTGTGTGTTGTGTATTCTAAACCTAATTTTTGTTGTTGATTGCCGTGCTGCTGGTAATGTTGCAATGCACATTCCCTCAGATATTTTTCGGTGAGTGAACTCTGCTCAGACGCTTTTTCTGCCTTGGTTTAACCACACACTCTGGGTGACGCAATGCCACCAGGAGTCCTGTAGGACTTGTCACAATTCTGCTCCCAAGCAGTTGCCACATTCCAAGGTTGCCAGGAATGGGGCAGTGGGAAAGGTGCTTAGGTAAACATCCTTTCTTAAGGATGGGAACACGCAGAAGTTTGCAATAAACATTTTCTAAACCCTCCATCCGCAGTGGAACAGAACTTTTCCTCTCTCTTTTCTGTTGTTATCCAGTAGAAGGTGCAAGAGTGTCATGCCCTGTTTTCCTCTCCCAGTCAAGAAGATCCACCAATGATCACAGAAAGAAAATTGTCAAGGCTGGTGGATTTAAGAAAGCAGCATCAACCTCTTTGTGGAGCGAATTCCAACTGTGCTGTTTAAACAAAAACCAAACCCAAAAGGTGCATTGAGGCAGCTGCACAGAGGGCTGGATCTCCATCCTGGCTGGTGTGGCTGTCTGTGCCCCACGGGCCTGTTACAATATTGGATGACATGTTTACAAGTTCGAACATCTTACTCTGTGCAACTGCACAGCTTCCTCGCCAGGCCGAGAACTTCCAGCCCTGTGTGTCTGGCAGAGATGGG